>JAOWBC010000458.1:10796461-10815987 GCA_028566105.1 Hypoplectrus providencianus
TTCTTTCTTTCTTTCTTTCTTTCTTTCTTTCTTTCTTTCTTTCTTTCTTTCTTTCTTTCTTTCTTTCTTTTTCTTTTTTGTTAAATCGAGTGCTCTTTGAGCAATTGCTAATTATTCATAATTTTTTATGTATTTATCAAAAGGTATTTTTTTATAAGTGTTTACACACAAACTCAATCGATTTAAAAAAGAATCAAGAAAGTTTTTTTTATTATTATTATTCTTATGTTTGTATTTGTTAGAGAGATTCTACCTGAAATCCAAATGGTAGGCTTACTACCAGTACCCCTGAGTTCAACTCTTATAACACAATAGCTGCTAATTTTACTAGACTATACCAATGGATAGATCTCGAGGCCTTTAAAATAAATCAAAACAAGAACACCACATATAGGCACATGGAGATGCACTCAAGACTGTTGAAGAGCAGAGACAGTTGTGTTCACTGGTTGGACAGCTCCATCGCCTCTGGTTTCTACAGCAAACTGCATTCCAATGATTATATCTTCTTCATAGAGTTCATATCTTTAAAAAACTATGAACTCTGTAGCTCCTGACATTAAGAGCACCGTTTAATAGACCTTTTGGTCTGTATTTTCCATGTTTATTATGATCATTTTAGCACACTCACACTTGATGTTAGCTATCCACTAGGCTAATAGCTAAAGCATTTGACACCTTGGTTGCATCCTGTGTTCCTAATTGCATCCACGTTTCTCTCACTTGCGTCTTTTGCTTGCGAAAAGAAAGCAGGCTAGAAGGGAGAAAACGTTAAGGCACATGAGACGTCCTGTCCTCTGAAGCGTCACGTGCAGTGAGGTCTGTTTCAGCGGATCACAGCAGGATCAGTCCGTCAGCTTTATAGCGCCCCCTGCAGGGAGGCGCTTATTTGGCCCGGTCAGCACCCTGGACAGCTCCCTCACAGACAGCCGCTTCATTGGGACCGGAGTCAGGGATATTCAAGTTTAAAAAATAAAATTAAAATAAAATAAAAAATAATGATAAAAATCATTTTCAATGTATCACACTGAAAGTAATTACTTTGATTTTGCTTTTATTATCGATTATACATCTTTAGCTATTACCACCACAACGTAATTTCCAAATGCTATAATGGCATTTTCCCCAAATTTAAATCAAATTTTATTTGATTTTGTTTAATAACACAACAACATTGGTATGGCAGCCATATCAACTACTATTTAAGTAATGAGTTAAATAATAATAATAATAATAATAATAATAATAATAATAATAATAATAATAATAATAATAATAATAATAAAATTAAGTATTATTATGTTTTTAATGATATTATTATTATTTATATCTTATTTTTTGTTTTAATTTAATTGGGTACATAGCATTGTTATTTAATTTGTTTGTTATTGCTGACATTGTAAGGGCACTTTGTTAGTACATTCTATTCGTAAAATAAATAAATAAATAAATAAATAAATAAAAAACCTACAATTAAAGGCGCAGCTAGTTTATAACAAAACATTGCAAAAACAAGGAAAAAAAGTGTGGTTCAGTATTGACAAGAGAAAAAGAGAAACAGACATGTGGACATTTTATATTTGTTTTATTTATTTCACCAAGTCTTTCCACTATAAAAGGGGATGCTTGTTGTGGACGACATGCGGCATATTTGCACTCGTCGCTCCCGGGTCGCTGCAGTTTAGCGGTATCTGTCGGCCAGAGCCAGAGCCAAGTTCTGCAGGAACTTGTCCACGGAACAGTGGATCTCTGGAGTGAAGTCTCCGGGGAAGTACGCGGCCAGAGTCAGCAGGAGGTTGTGCGCAAAAATCTGCGGTTGTGCAGGAAACACATCGTTAAAACCTATATATCTCGATTCCCTTCTATACTGAAAGAAAAAAGCTCCCTAAAATGACAATTATTGTGACATAAGTGAACACCAATCTAAACGAAGCTTACCCTGAAGTTAGCAGGGTCCACTCTGAGCTTGAAGGCATGCAGCTCGCTGAGGGAGGACAGACCACCAACAAGGTCATCGATCTTCCCAACAGCTTCTCCAATGGCTCCCGCAATGGTGGCGCCATGCTTCCTCACTGGAGCGGAATCAGGACTCAAATCAGCCCAGTGAGAGAAATAGGTCTTGGTCTGCGGGTATGCAGTCAGCATCCTGTCAAAAATAAAGACGAATATTATTGTATAAAATGTCTAGTGCAGACAATTAAGGGGAAAAAGAAAAGACGACGAAGAAGAAATAAAATAGAATAAAATAAGAGCTCACCTGCCCAGAGCCTCAGCTCCAATGTCGTTGGACTTGGGAGCCACTTTTTCCCAGAAAGCCCTCACCACGGCCTTGTCCTTTCCAGAGAGACTCATGTTGCCCTTTTCTTCAAGTTTTTTGAACTGAAAGAAAAAATATTCTCAAATAAAGATGCCGACCAAAGATCTTTTTTTATATCAAACCAAACTGCACCACACCCCAGTATCAAATCCAAACCACACCTCCATTAAACTAATTGCCAAAAGTTTCCAAGGCAGTTTTTGAGATAAAGTAACCACTCCCTCTTTTTTTTTTCTTTCAATATTTCTCTTATAATTTAATTATTAATCATTTAAATTCACCATGAGATATAAACTTGGGATTTAAACACATACGGTTAGACAAGAGAATGGAGATTTGAAAGTACACTTGCACAGTGTGTCAAGCCCATTTCAAGATCATTTCTATCGGTTTTGATAAATAAATAAATAAATAAATAAATAAATAAATAAATAAATAAATAAATAAATAAATAAGAACCAGTGCTTTCATAACGTGCATACTTCGCCAGCCTTACAGTGAAAGGTATTTAATTTCTATATTTTAGCGTCATGAAGACTAAAGATCACGATTTTTTTAATAGTTCATATAGTCTCTTAAAGTCTTTGCAATATTAAGTCTGGTGTGTTATATATGTAATACACTCAGAAGAAAGTATAATGCAGGCTTGTATCTGTATATATTACTGTCATTACATCAAATAATATAGCAGTTTAACATCTGACAAATATTTTCTTATTTTAATTCCCCCGAGTATCCCCCCCACCACCACCCCAGCCATATCTCCAATCTATCTCACTGTTGGTATCACTCTGTGTTTCCTGGACTCTGGTCCAATCAGAGGCTTCAAGGGCTGAGAGGTGTGGCATGGTGGAAGTTTGTAATAAAAAGCTCCAGGACTGGTGTTTGCTTAACGTTTCTGGTCAGAACAATAAACCAACGTTGTCAAAATGGTCGAGTGGACAGATGCTGAGCGCTCCGCAATCACAGCCCTGTGGGGAAAGATCGATGTGGGGGAAATTGGACCCCAGGCTCTGGCCAGGTATAAAAATCTATTTTATTTGGAACATACAACATAGTAGTTATTCCTTTAGAAATCAATTTGTATGTTGACTACTTTCCTCACCGTGCACCTCCAGGCTTCTTATCGTCTATCCCTGGACGCAGAGACATTTCTCAACATTTGGAAACATTTCCACCAACGCCGCCATCCTCGGAAACAGCAAAGTGGCCAAGCACGGCAAGACAGTGATGGGTGGGCTGGAAAATGCTGTGAAGAACATGGACAACATCAAGAATACCTACGCCAAACTGAGCCAGATGCACTCTGAGAAGCTCCATGTGGATCCTGACAACTTCAGGGTATGTTTGCTACCACCTCTGACTCAATGGATGGAAGTGAGAAGTTCCCCTAACCACGTCTCTCCTTCTTCTCTCTTTAGCTTCTCGCTGAGTGCATCAGCATCTGTGTGGCCGCCAAGTTTGGTTCCGCCGTCTTCAACGCCAATGTCCAGGAGGCCTGGCAGAAGTTCCTGGCTGCGGTGGTGTCCGCCCTGGGCAGACAGTACCACTGAGAGTCTGGAGTGATAGCAGTCAATCACAAAAGCGTTTCCATAAAGTTCCTTGAAGCTGTTGCCCAATGCACCAAATAAACATCATATTAAATACACCTCTGTGTGACTGTGATCATTTGAACGTTGTTTAGAATATCTGTTATATATTCTCAGTAGGATGTGCTGAATATTTTCTCGATAATCATTTTTTGTTAGGTCGAAAAATGTCATGAAACAGGTCTAAGCTTAAATGTATAGTTTTGTCAGTCACACTCCCAAATGTATTCGGTTTAATGTGATGCACAGCAATGAAAGGCAGATCCTTCTGCACTTGAGAGGCTGAAAATTGAATTGCCAGCAATTCTTTGCATAAAAGTTTATTTAAGTGTTTATCTAAGTGAACTTATTACCAGTAGTTAACCAATTGTTTTAGGTATTAGCCAACACATGACCTGTCCACATTGCAAGACACAGTGACCCCCTGGTAATCTGGTCGTTTAAAAATTAGGACATTGTTTGGTTTGTAATACTTTGAGCTCAATGTGAACAAGGGGCTTTTCAAAAATCACACCGTCATAATTAGCTGTGTCACTCTGAGACAAAACCCAGAATCCTGATCATAGATACAGCATATTAGACCACCTAGGAATTACAAGGTTCCCAGGTAGGGGAAATTTAATTGTTAATTATTGTGTTACACCTTTAATCTACCAGGATATTTCCCGTTGAAATTTTAAATTGACCAAGATTGCATTAAAAAGTTAAATATTAATGGAAAAAAACACCGCTAAAACTCAAAATAAACCACATAATATAATAATAAGAGACAACCACCAAATTAATAGTCAGTTACACCAAACATGAATTAGTAATGTTTAGTACCAGGACAAGTCATTTTTTTGTCAAATAGCCTTGTCCTTATTCCTGTACTGTTTGACCACTGACTTAAGAGTTTAAAGTAGTGTGGATAATCCATAATGTAACTTATATTAAAAAATAAATGATCGTTTATAATAACGGACCATCTAAGTTAGACAACCTTGTATGATTTGATTCTAGACCGTCAATCATAATTGAGAGGTGGAAGAATTTTAGTTGGGTTTTTTTAAGGACTTCATATTTGAGTGGATAAGGGGTAAATTAAATAATTTGTTATCTATATGTTCTTACCGGTTATGTTGGCTTCATTGGAATGTGCAGTTTGATATAAATGGGCGCGGTCGTCTGAAAGTAATGATAGTGTGTCACATTACTGTATCATGAGGGCGAAAAATTATCGCATTGCTGTCAAAACATAAGTACGTGCTAGTTTTAGGTATTCTTTATGTCTTTGTTAGATGCACTTCATAACAGTCTTTGTAAAGAATTGGATTATTTTAATAGGCCATGTGCATAAATACGTCAATAGCCACGCAAACAACATAAAACAAATCAATTATGTATTTTGCATTTATTTTTTATATACAATTTTAATACAATATCTGCACTGCAAGAGTGATTTTTTGACACTTCATGAGGAGCAGCTTCTAGTGAAAGTGCAGTATTGAACCCTGTTGTGTTAATTATATCACTAACCTTTAAAATGTTTCATTTCGAGAATTGACTTTGGGGATTCTTCAGTTCTGTGTTAATATTATCATTCCTAAAAAATCCAGTTTATTCATTTGTTTCGGTAATAAAACAGTTGTTTTCAAAAGCAGCGCCTATCTAAATCATTCCCACAGTTTGCAGCACCAAGTCTCCCGCACAGTCACACAAAAGCGCCATCTAGTGGACGTAGTACGATATTGAATATAGAAAACAGGCCTGTGTCATGCAAATAAAAATGTAACAATAAATTAAAATTTAATAACAAATACCAAATGATATAGGTAAAGGGAAAAAAATCAAAAGGAAATCAGTCCATGTCAGATGAACATTTCTGGTTAATTTAAATAACCTAGACGGAACTGATGTTCCTGGAAGCAAGGGATCCATTGCATTCTACTCTGTTCCAGCCGGACACTTTTACATGTGACACCAAACAATCGCAGCTGTACATAGATGTGCGGTAGGAAGGCACTCATATTTAGGCATCCACGAAAATTTCAGTTAAACTGTACGTGATTCAGGGTCGATGTTTTTGTATAATATCCATTAGTACACAAGTAATAAGCTAACGGTCAGTGTTTGACCGTAGGTTGGAGTTGGAGCTCGTGGCGGAAGTTATTGTGTAGCAGCTAACACAAAGTTAGCTAGCATGCTATAATGATGTTCCACCCATTAGCCGGGTTACCAGATGACCGAAAATCCATGTACAGTCAGTCTCAAAACAGCGTGTACAAAACTGGCGACAAAACCAGCCCTATAAGCGTCATACTGGTTAGCTCTGGCAGCCGAGGGAATAAACTTCTCTTTCGATACCCCTTCCAAAGAGTGGCTGAATGTCCGTCATCTCTGACAGGTAGGCGTAGCATTAGCAAAGTAAACATTAGCCAAACAAATCACAGCTGACAATGCTAAGGTTTGTTGCTCTTTATTCAGGATAGAAAAGGCATAGATATAGGATGTCATGTCTATTTACAACCGTGAGACATGTTAAAATATGAAACTTTCTTTTATCTCTTACCCCTTCTGTAGAATGCTTTATCTTAATTTTAATTTTTAAAATAATATATATAAAGGCCAATAACATTTAATGTGATGTAAAATGTAAATGTAATTAATACACACACACTACACACTTAAACTCTTACAACAGCCAAGCAATACATTTATCTCTATTCTGCTTCCAATACTTGGATCGTTTAGGTAAAAGAATACCTGGAATTTTTCAGTATGTGTCAGTAAGACCCACTTGAGCAATATTGGGGAACTTGGTAAAATGTCCAATACGACAGAAATAGCTTTAAAAACTTTACAAACTGCATCTTCACACAGTGCAAAAGCATGGATTTACATATTGCCGCTATGACACTTTTGACATTATTATTATTATTATTATTTAAACATCTTGTTAATGGTGGGTAAACCAGTGTGTTTTTTTCTTTTGCCATCAAAAGTTACTCATGCTAAAAGTTTTTTTTTTCTTTTCTGTCCACCAGCAAAACAACGGAGTCCATATGCATTGAACACAACTGGGGATGGTCTTGAAGATCCGGATGGTGATTCAAGGTACTCTTTTATTGGATCATCATTTATATCACAGGGTTTACAAATTAGTTACAGGGAAACTGACTCCAGATGTGTCTCATTTTATTTTAATATATTTTTTATAATTAATAAAAACTAATACAACTACTTCAAGATTTGAAGCTGTCACCACAGATGTCTCTAAATGTCCATTGAAATTTTTGCTGAATATGAATATATGAATATGAATATGCTTGCTTATATGAATTGGTCATAAAAACAAGTCAATAAACCCCCACTTTCTACAAATAAACACATTTATAAACCATATCAAGTTTTAGTAAACTAAACTTGAATGAACTTGAACCAGCAATTGATTAAAGAGACAATAATAGTATGATGGCTGCTCCATGTCATGGCTTTACATAATACTGTTGTGCAAAGGTACAGTAGATATGACAACAGCTAGGCTGAATTATGTTAACATCAGTTCATAATCACTACATCATCTGTGAAAATATATGTTAAACCAAGATTAAACTGTTGTTTATGATATACATTGTGATGGTGGTGAGCAACTTGAAAGCGACATTAACAAATTAAATTAGTACAAATATGTTGCATGTGAAAAACTAGATCATATCTGCAAATAGACACAAATATCAACATGTTAAAAAATGACAATTAGCAGATAAACATTGAGTTACAAATTAAAAACAAATGACAACACCCATAAAGTAGGAAACCAGAATTTTTACTATGACCTAAAAATATGAGAATGTCAATATTGTTTCCAATCTCATTTGTTTTTGATCATGCTTCTGCTCTATCAATGGTAATGCTGGGGCAGTTGCTGGTTGGCTGGAATGACTATGGTCAAAAGGCTTTGGGAAAGTGTTTTTATCAGTTCAGCTCACAAGGTGTGATAAAATAAAGCTTGCACAGTTCTTGTTTTTTTTTGCTCAGTTTTTCTATCACTATATTCAGACTGTATGTGTGCTCAATTTGTACAGCTTGACCATAAAGTTCCAGTCTTACTGACACGGTTTACCAGTAACTGGTAATTTACTTGAATTAACATGCAGACCAGCATTCTGACATCACAATTTCACATGTTTGTTTGGGTTATTTTGATGTCCATTTTATGCATTCAGCCCAACTGTGTGTTGCATTTCCCTTTTGTTTGCTTTTTTTTTCTTCTTTTTTATGGCCCAATTCCCATTTCAGAGAACAATCTCCACTAACTGACGAACAGTTGGTAGCAGGGTAAGACCAAATCATTCTAAACCACCTTTCCTTCGCTTAGATCACCCCTGTCTTTTTTTTATCCCCTTCTTTCCTATTTTGTGTCCTATATGGATCCCAAACCCTAATCTCAGTAAAATCCTTGTTGCTTTATGAGTAGCAGATCCAGTAAATAATTGCCTTGGTTAATTCAGGATTTCAATTTCCCTTTCCTCTGTACTGTATGCCTTTTTGAAAAAAAGAAAATCCAACATTTTAAACCTATCAATGAAGTGTAAATCTAAAGTGATTATATCACCTCTAGCTCATAGCCTAGCATTAAAAAACAAATTTTAAATTACATGAAAACTACACTAAAGCCACTTTTACACATTGTTTTCAAATTGTGTTGTGTGAGGTAAGTCTACAGTATGTTTAATTTTTTTTATCTGCAAGTTAACGCCTTGAATTTTATCCTTTTGATTGCAGCATGAATTACTTAAGTCAAACCAGCATGTGTCTTTCACATTCTTCATTCATACAGCGACTTCACTGTTTCTGCAAGGAGGCTTCTTCCTCTTTCCTCCTCTCCAGTAGCCACACAAGCTTTTTTATTTGTACTGTCATTGTTTAATTACATTACAGGCAGATGCATCTGATTAACGCAAACCTTCTCATAGAGAGGAATGTGAAAAAATTCAAGAAAAAAAACAGAGCTAATATAAACTTTCTTACTTGTCCCAGCTGTTTCTTTGCTGTATTCTCTCATTACACCCTGCACACTTTACTTATAGAGGCAGCTCTTTCTTCTTTAAGGTTTTCCGACATCATCCTGGCCACCATCCTGGCCACCAAATCTGATATGTGTGGAAAGAAGTTTGAACTGAAGATAGACAATGTTCGTTTTGTGGGTCACCCTACTCTCCTTCAGCATCCTCCCATCATTCAGGTAGGGATTGAATGGCAAAAATTTTTTTAATAGGATTTGAAATATGGACTAGTCCATATCAGAATATTTGTTAAAGGCAGAACATGTGTCAAAACACAAGACCCTGAATGATATGGGGTTTGAGACTAAAGTCCATACTGATTTTAAAAGGAGGAAATATAGTAATTTTTTAAGCTGGACTGAAAATAGACCTTTTTTTTTGATTGTGCACTGATATTTCACCACGCTGACAAAGTACATATTAGTGTAGACTCTCAAACACTGAACTATTAAATAATATTAAACATTGTTATACAGCAACCAAAAAATGTATGACATTCAGCAACTTATCTAAGAGATAACTTAAAATAAGCAATAATTATGAATGAAATAAATTGCTAGATAAACATCACAACTCTTCAATCTCATTTAATGAAGTAACATTTAAAACAATAATTTAATCCCTTGCCAGCCAATATATCTTCAATGCCCTGATATTAATTAAGTATTGTGATGCTTCAAGAATACTTGTCCTACATTTGCATTTTCCAGACTGCAGAAAAAAATATTTGTTAGGTACAGCACCCATATGATTAATTTTTTTTTACCACTTATCTTACAGCACAGCAAAACACTATACTATAAAAATAACTATAATAATATTTTATTATCATATTGATGTGTCTTGCTGGGCTGCTTAAATGAAACCATGAGGCCTCTTTTCATTTTACCATGACTCCCAAAATTCAACTTTGAGCTTTGGCTCAAAGTTGCCCCCCACTGACTGAGGCAATCCCACTGTTGCCAATAAGATACTGAGGGCTGCAAAAAGTAGGTAAACAGTAATGAAAAACAAAAAATGAGCTCAGACATATTTTACTGATTAGACAAATATATCAATAATAAACATATTTATCCCTCAAATACATAAATTGTGTATACTGGAATAATGCATAGTGTGTACTTTTGCAGTCGCCTGTATTAAAAAGGACATAGACAGTATAGAATAATGCAGTGCAATAACATATTATATCAAAGGATACTTATATGGAGATAATAGGAATTTTCTGACATCACAATTAATTAATTCGGAATAACTAAGTACAGACTCGGACTACAAAAATAAACTACTATAAGAACCAACAATTTGCAAAATATTAACATATATCTTCTCAAAACTTCATTCGTTTTGTCACTGCTGTCTTTTACAAACAAAAACAAAATTAAGTTATTATTTTAGGACAGTAACAGTAAATTTGCAAATTGTTTGAAATGATTATATTTATACTTAAGTCTGCATCTACAATTCATATTGTTTTTACGTGCATGTTTATGTGATATATCCTATGAAAATTATGTTTTTCTGTCTGCAGGTTTCTAAAACAGATCCTTCACCAAAGAGAGAAATGCCCACGATGATCTTATTTAATGTGGTGTTTGCCCTCAGGGTAGGACAGTAGTAATTATAATTTCATTTAAAATTGAAAATGTTCCGCTGTTTTATGATCTACCAGTTGAAATGTGTTTAAATGTTAATTTTATAATCACAAATTAACTGGATATTTTTATTTTTGATGATGGCACAATTAAGTCAGCTGGCTGTGGGTGGGACAACTACATTTTGTTTCTGTTAATCTGTGTTTGCTGTGAATGGGTGGGGTTGGGTGTGTGTGATAACCTTCCAGTATACTCTATCTGTGTGAGCATGGGAAGTGAGAGGGAGTTGGGGCCATTCGACTGTGCTTAATCAAGCTGACCAAAGCCTGTTCCTGCCCATGCTGAGTCATGGTTCATAGTAAGCCCCAGTACAGCTGACTTGGGGCAAAAAGTGCACAGTCATGTTTTGCCTTGCTATCTGCCCAGCAACCATGTTTTTGAATTTGTACCCTGGAAATTTCTGCTAGAGGAACAGCCCAGTGCACATATTTATATGTTCATATTTGATTAATCTGTTAAAATTGATCATTATTCATAATTTTAGTGTATTTTTAAATTCATTGCACAAGATTTAACCATGCAAATGTCAGTGCATTAAGAGTTTTCATTGAATATGGTGTGTATATATATTTATGTATTCATAATTGGATTAATTCATTCAGTGGGTCATTAATTTTCATTTTTGGGTATTTTATAAATAATTTCACATTAATTAACCATTCAAATTATGGTTGGATTCACAGTTTTAACTCAATAAGAGTAAATAATTTGATCTTATTGTACATATTTAATCATAAGGATTAGCTCTGTTTTTATTTAGATTTTTAGTATATACATTGCAAATAAAAAAGCAATTTAACAATACCAAGAGCCACTCATAACCAGTCATTTTATGTATTTTATCCACTCTTTTTGCATACCCAAGAAGAGCAGAATATCAAAAATACCTCTCAGTATAGTACACTACAGTCCTACCACTGAAATACCCCAGAAATCCAAAGGAACATTTCTAATACAGTCTCAACACAAACTGAACAATAAGCTTTACAGTAATAGGAGTTATTATCTTAGATTGCATTAAAAGTAATGAACAGTTGAAAAAACTGGTACCTGTCAGTTGAGATCGACTAAATGTTCTAAAATGATTCTGTTTCATCATTTAGTGTAAGTTTAATTTAAATTGTGTTAAATTTATGCATTTTCATGTGTGTAACATACTTATAAATGTACTTCATATAAAGTTGTTTAAAAATTAAAGGTTTATACACATTTGATGACTAAACATTTAACAGGCTAGTTATATTTGACATAAATGTTGGCAGAGCTGCAAATTAATTCAGTTGTGAAATATTTTTAAAAATATAATTTCTTTCTTAGTTCTTTACACTGTTTTGAAAATTACACTGTTTATTTAAAAAATAATCTCCCTTTAATTCTTGGTTATACAGGCAAATGCTGACCCTTCGGTCATAAGCTGCATGCACAACTTGTCGCGCCGCATCGCCATAGCGCTGCAGCACGAGGAGCGGCGCTGTCAGTACCTGACTAGAGAGGCCAAACTGATGCTGGCAGTCCAGGATGAGATCACTACCATGACTGAGAGTGAGATACACACTATTGACAGCAATATTTTGCTCTCAATCTCTGGTTTTAATCAATCAGTAAAATGTAATAGAATTAATGGTATATACTGGTGTGTTTTGTCAGTATACCAACAGTCTCATGTTATATTGTGGTTGAGATTTGAAAGAGAATATTGACCTTGTTCTCTTTTTTTCGCAATGTAAGCGGACGGAAGCCCTCAGTCCCCATTCAGACAAATTCTTCCCAAATGTAAACTAGCCAGGGACCTGAAGGAGGCTTACGACAGGTGTGTGATTAAACACAAGGACTTTGTTGTTAATGTTTTGTTCTTCCTCCCTTTTCTTTGCATGCGGTATTGACTCTAATATTTGTGTTTTTTTGCAGCTTGTGTACAACTGGTGTGGTGCGACTCCATATAAACAACTGGCTCGAGGTGAGCTTCTGTTTACCACACAAGATCCACAGGATTGGTGGCAACTATATCCCCCCTGAGGCATTAGAGCGCAGCCTTAAGGCTATAAGGTTTGTAAAAGAAATACACATTTCAATACAGTTCTATTTGGGTGGAAACTTAAAAAAGAAATACACTTTTTACACCATCTTAATCAGCAGTTGTGGAGTGTGCAGCTGAAAATGGCCTGACCAACAATACGCCGCCCAGCTTCACACTTCTCAAAACATGAGCTGGACATATGGGCTGTGTGTTTTATGAGTTTCAGTATTGACTTACTCTTGTATAATTTACAAAGATCATGAACATTTTCTGTGGACCATACTGCCACCTATTGTTACTTCAGCATAGTTACATCAGGGTTGTGAACAACTTCCACCTCTCTCTCTGTGTTTTGAATATAAAAAGGGAACATGTGTGCATATAATTAAAACATTCACAAATGTTTGCACACTGTAGCTCCATTCATCTTGATTTGTTAGCATAAATTGTGTTTCAAGCTCCAGGAGCCTTGATTCTGGTTCCTATATATTTTTCACATTATATGTATTTATGTTTTTCTTGAGATGGATGTATATGTTACATACAGTTATACCTTGTTTATCTGTGTATTTTATGTTTTACTGGGACTATCATACTCTGTGTTTATTATATGAAGAGAACATCTATATTTATAGATGATGTCTCACTGTAATTTTATCTAATGGAGAGCATTCAACTCAAAGTGTAACTTGTGGATGTGCCAATAAATGGCACATAAGGGAGCTACAGTGTGCAGACATTTGTTTATGTTTTCATTGCTGTCCCCTGCTAACAAGTGCATTCAAGACATGGAATTGTAACAGCTCTGCAGAAAGATAATTTGATTTTTATAATTAATGAATTAAAGCAGGCAGTTGGTGTTATGTATTTGTTTCCTTACATGTATACATGTACAAGCCTCATCTGCTTTTTTTAAGGAAGCAGTCCTGACCCCTAAAGAGGAGTTCTGTTGATTCATTGTATGTTGTCTAATCCTTCAGACCCTATCACGCCCTGCTGCTGCTGGAAAGTGAAAAGGCACTGCTGAGCCAGCTTCCTCTAGACTGCTCGCCTGCGATGGTGCGCCTCATAAAGACCTGCTCAGCGGTGAAAAACCTGCAGCAGCTTGCACAGGATGCTGACCTGGCCTTACTTCAGGTAGAGAACAGTCACACTGTCTGCATCACCACGGCACTTCACAACACCTAATTCTCTCACATTCCCCCATCTTAAAAGGCATTTAAGTTAAAATTTGAAGCACTTTTTCATAATTGAAGATATTTATAACCACATACTATCATTTAGCTCATTCGGAATAGAGTTTGGCATATGGTATTGTCAAACCTTTCAATTCAATTTAAATACAATACACAAAAGGTAATTAGTGTTATTTAAGTTTTACATGCAATACATTTATAGCAATGTGAGAATCAGAGGTCACAATTCCTTTAGTTTTATGTAGCACTTTAGCAAAATCTGTAGAAACAGAAAAATTATGAAGCACAATTGTTTATGGTGACTCACTGCCATCTAGTGGACGGTAGATGTAGATTTAAAAATAACTAACTTCAGTTAAAAAAAAGTTCTTATATCTTCCTGATTTAGTTGGTTATTAATTCCAAAGCACCAATCTGATTTCACATCCTTTTTATAATTCGCAAATATTTTTTCCCTTTCAGATCTTTCAAATTGCTGCACACTTGGTATACTGGGGCAAGGCCATCATCATTTATCCTCTTTGCGAGAACAACGTTTATATGCTGTCCCCTCATGCAAACATTTGCCTGTGAGTAGTGGTTCATCATATGCATGCATATCCATGCCTCAAAAAACACGTCTTTATTGTTAAACAGTGTATTTTTTAAATTACGACCCGAGTTTGTAATGAAAGAACAGTGTTTATATTTTTCTATGGATGAATACAACTTTTAATAGCCTTTCCTTTTGAAGATTTGGAAAATTATTTTCAAAAAAGCTGTGTTCACGGAAAACCTTGCTACTGTACTAATGCCCGACATTTCTCCTTGGATAGATACTCCCCACTGGCTGAACAGTTTGCCCAGCAGTTTCCTGGTCACGATCTGCCTTCCATGTTAGCCAAGTTTTCACTGCCTGTCTCTCTGGCTGAGTTCAGAAACCCCCTGGAAGCTCCCGCACAGGAGGTAGGACTGTTATATAAGCACAAATACAGAGGATTGGAGCACACACACTACACAATCATTAAGCCAGCAAGTATTTGGGATCAATTCCATCAAAGCCTTTTTTGCACAAAAAAATCCTACATCATGAATAAATAAAGAAATAGTGCGGCACAATTAATCGAAGGAATAATTTATGGGAATTGCAATATCTACAAGGCTAATTTACAAGTCTAATTTTAAATGTGCAGGATATGTAATATTTGTTTAAGGCATAATATATGTCCTAATCCAGCTTTAATGTTATTAACTCAGTTTCTTGGGGCTGCAGAGAGCCTGTTAATTGTGTTATACAGACTTGAGAATCTTTTTTTCAGTACCAATCTTATTAAATCATCATACTGTGACTATTTGAATATACTTCTTCAATAAAATTGGGATAATTATGCAAACATTGAAATTGCCTCTAATGCTTAAAAGTGGAAAAATTTTCAACAAATTGTGCAGCCCTATTGAAAAAGAGTCAGTCCCCTAGTTTTCAGTATCAGTCCACTATAATTTCTTATTCTAATTTCTTTCTTAGAAAGAACTGTAATTATGAAACACTTTTTATTTTAGGTTAAAGAAGAATGTATGTTAGATTGCGAAATAATCAAGTGTGACTTTAACAAAAAACATGTCTAAAATAAACATGCAGCATCCCTTGCATATGTAGGAATATTCCTGTAAATATAGATATTGTATTGTAAGAGCAGAACCATCTGGTGTTCTCTTCCGACCTAGTGTGTTTTGGCATCGCTGCTTGAGCGTCGGCGCTGAATTATGAATGGCAAAGGGACATCAACTCCAGTGTCTGCAGCCTCCATTTTTCATGAGAACAAGACCAGCGCCAGGGTTCTTTCTTTTAACTCTATTTTGAGCTTATGTGGTACCCATGACTGATTTCAAACATTTGACCTGGTTCGGGACATGAGCGTGTTTAGCTTCACTTGGGGCTGATCATTTGCACAGCTGTGATGCAGCTTGCTGCTCTGCTTCTTAAACCAGGCCCAGCTCATCCAGATGGTAGTGTGGATGCTCCAGCACCGCCTGCTGATCCAGCTGCACACATACGTCTGCCTCTTGGTTCCACCGAGCGAGGATGAGCCTGGGCTGAGGGATGAAGACCCTCCGCTGGCTGGCCGAGTAGGAGGACGCAGTCTCAGCACCCCTAGTGCTCTGAGCTTTGGGTCCCCAAGTATGTACTCATTCTGCTCCCTCCTCTACCCCGCCCTTGAAAGGCTTGACTGGATAAAAGATATTTAACATGGGTTTTCACAGCCATGGAAAATGTGTAAATGTCATCAAATTTCAAGAAAGTATGAAATGAAAGTTGTTATTGTAACATAATGCCTAAAATCTTCCTTTTAACCTGTAATGCAACCTGCGATTTTTTTCTAGCTGTTAAGGTTAACAGAGCTCTAGTATCTGTTGAAGTTTGACAGTTTGTTTATGTTGACTGTTTCATGTATTTCTTCATTTGCTCCCCACCATCTTTCTTTTGAGAAGAATTTACTTATTTAATTATGTTATATAACAACTATAGGCGAAAAAATAATGTTGTCAAAGTGTGATTTTATGCATAGGCTCATTTCCCAAAGGTTCCATGCCATAGATTGTATTAAAAGGATGGGAACCCTGAATCAATGAAATTCTGTCTCCTCCCTCAATGTAGCCAGCAGTGATGACATGACCCTCACCAGTCCCAGTATGGACAACTCCAGTGCAGAGCTACTGCCTAGCGGGGACTCTCCGCTCAACAAGAGGGTGACAGAGACGCTGCTTGCCAGCCTGTCAGAGCATGAGAGGCAGGTTATTCTTAACATCCCAGCTGCACAGAATCCCGAGGATCTGCGAATGTTTGCCAGGTAATTGATTTAGAAGACTCATGCATAATATTTTTTTGTTTGTTTTTAAGTATTCTTTAAATGTTTCTCTGCTGTCTGTCACTTTCGGCTTTCAGACAGCAGTAACAAAATAACCTTAACAATGTATGATGTTAGGCTGTCTGAGACCAATGTGTGAGAGTCTTTAATCCACTGATGTTGAACAGTCTGACAGACTGCGACCAAAATTTCATTAGACCCATCTCGCAGTGTGATTTGCAATAAACTTATACGGTGGCTGTTGTCACACAGTCTAGATGTGCACTAACAGATGGGATATGTTTGAGTGAGGATTTAATGATTCATAATGTTATAAATCATTGTTAATGCTTTGTCTCTTAGGAAATAAGAAGATATTTGTGCATTGGTTTGGAAGATAAGATTGTTTTAATTGCATTCATCAAAAATTGTGAATTTAATTGGAATATATTGGCTGGAGAGCTGGGATAATTTGCCAGCCGCTGGTTGTGTGTGTGTTTAAAATAGAAATGTCTAGAAAAGCTTTCCAATCTAGTATTCAGTGTGGTGTGCTACCTACTGCACGGTAAGAAAAAAAACCCAGCCAGAGTTGCAAAAGTCCTGTCGCATGGTTGATTTACACCGCTAATGATTCAATGAAACACTAACTTTCAACACATTTTTCTGCCTGTTATGTTGACTGCTTCCAGGCTTCTGCACTATTTCCGGGGACATCACCACCTGGAAGAGATTATGTACAATGAGAACATGAGGCGCTCGCAGCTCAAGACGCTGTTTGACAAGTTCCGAAGTGTCCTTGTGGTGACCAACCATGAGGATCCCATTATTTCAATCTTTCAGTCACCCATGGAGTAGTGGCACAGAGGCGGTATCAGTTCTCACCGACTGGAAAAGATGTCAGTTTGAGAGCAGTTAATAGCTTGCTGTGCACACAGCTAAGTTCTATTACTCGACAGTGTTTTAAAATGAACTGACAAAATGATTGCGCTATCAAGTGCAGATTTACAAAAAGTGTTTTTCCTTTATGAGCCAAATGTTTGTTTACAATATTAAATTATTTTGTACATACCAGAAATACCTGAAGTCATAACTTTGAATATTGTCAAATATTGGTCAAATGGGGGTTTCGAGTTCATCTTCCCTTGCCTGCGATGTGTTAGATCATCAGTACTGGCCTCAGAGCGGCACACTGTATAATGATCATTCCAGACCTCCAGCTACCTCTTCTCAGGAATCCCAGAGGTTGAGAGAAAAAGATGGCAAGCAATTTAAGACTCCAAACATCAGATGGGCTGTTTTAGCTTTGAGAGAACCAGAGTCAAAACATCTGTGAAATAACTGGGTCACTGAGAAGAGTTTTCCAAGTATGAATGTTTATTAAAAACTAACTTTGGAAAACTTTAACAAAAATACTCACAAAAGGCTTGGGGTATGTTTCACTATTATTTTTTATAAGCATAAAATTGATACATTGAGTCTATCTCTAACTGGCTTAAGTCTAATTCTCTTTTTTAAAATTTGCATCAGCACCAAAACAACTAGGGGAGTAACAATCCTTTATTCTTCTGTAAAAAGAAAAAGAATGTTATATGGTATCATGCATACAACTGCCATTTGTATGTGCAATGTACCACACTAAAGCCATGTGGTCTCATTTAAATAATTTAGTACCAATTCTTTTTTTGATTTTTGAACTGAAATAGAAAGATCTTTGGATAGATTTTCTATTTAAAATTTGTATAATAAAGAACTGTTTCCAAAAAGGTTGCAGCTCACATATGTAAATTGTAATTTAATCTTAGACATTCAAGCAGTCATGGAGGTTATTCTACCATTTTGACTTCCTTCTTCAGTTTTTTTGCTGCCTTGATGATAAAGTCCACAAAAGGAACAGATGGCAGAGTAGTTTCAGGAATATTCCTGTTACGTCCTTTTGACTTTGTGCTGTCGTGCGTCAGATTGCACATCTGAGGGACCTAAATTGTTCATTACATTTCCAGACAGAGACTGTCTTTCAGCCTCTTTATTCACTACACTAACACAGGGGTGTCCACGAAGATAAAACCGCCAGGGCTTCTTGGCCCAATCCCCATGAGACTCAATTCCAATGCGTGGGGCTGATACTATATCATGGGGTTCTGCTGGATTTGTGTTGGGGTCCCTCTCCAACCACACTTCTGGGTCTGAGGCGAGGTCACGACGGTCAAAACAGCGGGGTATATTTAGAGCCTGGCACAGCTTGGAAGGCCCGTTGCAGAGCTCTTTGTCCTTCAGTTGTCGGGCTCCCTCTTTGCGTCTGGCTGCCCTCAGCTGCCTCATGACTGGCTGACCCTGCAGGGGCTCCAGGGAGCGCAGCAGCACAGCAGCACCCTCCCCTAGGAACAGCACACAATATGCATCAGTCAGCAAGGCTCCACTCTGTCTCCTTCCTCTTGCCCTTTACCCACCAGCAACAAAAAGACTGCTGTATTGATTTAATGTAGTATTAATGATAAACAGTTGGAGCACAATATTGTGTTTTTTATTTTACCGTCACTAGACACATTCATGCAGAGGTAGATGCCGTAGATCGGATACACATAGATTGTGCCAGGCTTCATGAACATGGCGGTGTTCCTCTCAGTGCGTTTTCCTCCCGCTGAGTGTGAAGCTTTGTCCTCCCCACCAAGGTAAGCCTCAGTTTCAACTATTCTCCCTCTCAACTCAGTACCATCTGCACACCTGCGGACCAACACCTGGGAAGATGAGGAAACAGGACAGATTCTTATATAATAATTATTAAACTAACTGATCAGCCAATTATAGTAAGTTTAATCAGCAACAGTTTGATAGATGAAGTCAACATTTGCCAGCTTTTATCAGTAGTTTTATTTTATATA
>JAOWBC010000458.1:10822683-10854068 GCA_028566105.1 Hypoplectrus providencianus
TCAGTGTATGCTATAAATGTTGTGTTGATTTTATAGTAAGGTTTTTTGGCACAGACACAACAGAAGCTTCTATTTTGTATGGATATTTTCGAATTTGCTAAAACAGATAAACTTATATGTAAACAAATCATGTAGTACAGTGGTAGTGTTTCAGCAGTACTGCAGGCTATTTTTACTGTTGCAGTTCTTTTATATGAGCGTTGTGATTTAAAAAGAAACACTATAAACTATTTGTGGCAATGTGTCATAGATTTGAGCTGCTGAGATAACCTCTTGTTTTATACTGTGTTTAAATGTGTGTTGCTTACATAGCATCATTATATTTATGACAGACTTTAGTGTTCACCATCCTAGATCTGTTACAAAAATACATCCACTATGACATTATGAGTCTTCCCCTGGCCAGAGATATGCAAAAGGCTTAACTTTTCATGATTGTTTGTTCCTTTGTGGTTGTTCAGTGTCTATTTGTGTATTTTTGCCTGCTTTTGTAGTCATATTGTGTCTCTTTGCAGATCTTTTACGTCTCTCTGTGGTCATTTTGTGTCTCTACCCAATCTGTATGTGTTCATTAAAGTGACATTTTGCAGGTGAAGGCCATTGGGGCCCAGGCAGTCTGGGACCCTTTGTCTGTTTCTTGAAGGCCCATGATTATAAGTTGCAGAAGTAAATAGTTTCGTTGTCATGTGATAAATGGTCTTGCAGAATCTTTTCACTGTGAATTGCTGCATTCTTAATGAGTTTATTTCTGTCTTTTTCGTCTTTTATCTTCTCTCTCTTTTTCCTTCCATGGGCCAAATGAAAAAAGCAGATTGACTGATGGATGCAAGAATAAAAAACACTCAGCTCTCAGTGGGCTACTGTAAATACAAAGACTGCATACCAGCCTCTAAAAAAGCTTCCAAGATACAGTGTTAGCTGTAATAAGTTTTTAGACGATTGGCAGTGACTTTTTCCCCCATGCAGATGAGTGACAAAGCCTGGTAGTCATCTGCATCTTCAGTGGTTGATGGGATTAATTATTAATTGATACCAATAAATGATTCACGAGCTGCCGGCTGCACAGGTAGCCAGGATCCCACTGGGAAGATAATTCCATGTGAGATCCCTCTTTCACACTTGTTCTGCAGTCATGCTCACGCAGAAACACATCTGGGGTGCATGCCCACAGGTTTTCACACAGCCAGGAATACAATGCATGAGTTAATCTAATGTATGCCGATGCACTCCTTGTATTTGGATAGACCATGTGCATATTTCTTTTCTGCATAATAAAAAGTTAGTGATGCATCAGTTGACTTTACAGTCGGGTTTAGAGAGTTTAGTCTGAAATTCAGCAGATATACTTAAAAAATGCATATGAAGCTGTGTGGCCCTTACTTTCTAAACCTGCCAAGTACATTGAGTATACCTATTATAGCTCTATAAGCCATATAACACTTTCAAAGTAAAAATGAGACGGTCAGTTTGAGAGCAGTTTTAGTAGATCATTAAAAGAAAAAAACTAAGCCTTCCATCTGTTTGGTTTATTGATTGAGCTGGTACTAAAATCTCCAGCCCCCTGACCTTTCTCTGTCTGCTCTGATAACAGCTTACTTGTCTCAGCTAACACCTGTGGCTCCCAGAGGGAACAACCGTTGAGTCAAGCGGGCAGGGAGGGCTGCCTGCAAGATCTCACTGGTCTTATCACAAAACTAAGGGGAGTAGAAATCTGCTCTACATGACCGTGTGCAAAATCCTTTTCATCCCCCCTTGATTTATTTTACAGCCTCCCTCTGCTCTGGTACTTAGCAGTAGTACAGTTGGTTGCCTTTTGCCAGTAATTCACAGTATGTGGTCTACCACTGAAATGAAAACCAGCATGCACTGCATGCTCTACCCAGCTATTTGTTATCAGTGCTAGTTAGAAACAAAACCCAAAGTTGACTTCATCGTGGTTCAGCATGTCTTTCATATAGACATGTGAAACATTGCTTACATGTAAAAAGTATGCTGAGATAACTATAAGATGATGCCGTTGTGTATAAGTCATGCTTTGTCGGGTCTTTCTGCAATGCGAGAGGAAAACAAGTTAAAAAAGCCTGTTAAAAAACAGAGTTAGGATGGATCAGAGTTAAGCTATGCAGCAGATTCCTCATGCCTGAAGGAGCAAGCCAGGGAATTTCAGGTGGTGTAGGCTTGTTTTGATGAGATATCTAATAAATCATGTTTTTAAAATGTGTACGCACTCAAAAGGATATTAATTAGGTTGTTTCATTTTAGGGATGGGTTTTATTTTTTTTAATTTTTAAGTCAACTCTTCATTTCTTTGTAGTTGTATACCATGTCACCAATGTACAAGCTACAACCTCTCTGTGGTCTTAACCCAAAAATGATGGTTTCCCTTCCACTTCTCTACTCGGTTGAAGAAAAGAGGAAGCTGTTTATGGAGCGTCTCATGGTGTCCTTTTGCTTAAACATTACCCTCGCACTCAACCCTTTTATCTGCCGATGACTGATGGGGCTTTGGGGGGCTTTGAGTGCTCCTACAGGTCCTCTGCCACTTCCTAATTGCTGCCTTTACCCCAGCTTCAACCCTCCTCCCTCCCAGGGGAAGCGTCACCATTAATTACTACAACTTCATGGTATATCAATCAGAGACTCCCTTTAGGCCACTGAATGCTCCTTACATACCAGAGTACATGTAAAAGAGTTGATGAAGTCCAGTAAACTCTTATAGTTGAAATACTGTCTTTTGCCTAGTTTAAGAGCACGTCTCTGAGTCAGCTGGATTTTTTGTTGCGCCTTTCAGTCATGCAGGCAGGGATGAGACCCATGGGTGAAAGACAGAGAGGAGACATGAGCTGAGAGGAAGCTCTAGCCTTTCATACTGTTAACTACAAACAAGATGTGAGACCCGTCTGCTGTGAGCTGGCTGTACGTTTTGGTTTAGACCTTAAATTTGATGAGAAGAAGAGCCTGTTTCTTGCTAAAGATATGACTCGCTGTATGGGTAGAAAACAGCGGATGGTGTTTAACAGCTGTAGAGGAGGCGTTACACAATTGAAAAAAAAACAAAAAACGCTAACACCTATTTTCTGTAGAGAGAATGTTGTTAGGGGTAATGAAAGTATAGTGATTTAGTGAAAACACTCTGGTGAAGAGTAATGGAGAATAAGATTAGACATATTTGATGTATATTTTATATGTATTAAGTGATAAAGGTATAGATTCTGTAGATTACAAAGAAGCACTAAAAATGAATAACAGAAATAACAACAGCAGTATGACATATATAACTAATACAACATGGTTGTCTCGCTAAATTATCAGTTAACAGTTATTATTAATTATAATGCATTAATTATCATTGTTTTATTTGAAGTGCATTTATTCAATTACTCTACTGTACAGAAGTACTGTTTAATGGTAGATGACAGTAATTAGATTTTATTGTGCTTTATTAACTTCACTTTTTTCTGTTGTTTTATTTCATTAGTCATTTTAAGATTTTACATCCAAAAGATAGGATCACACCATAAGATTATGCATTGCAACATTTTAAACCAATACAGGTTAACAGTCTAAAAGCATAATTAAAAATGGCTAAACATGATGTAAACAATGCTATACAACAACATTATCAGCAGTAAAACGCAGTGTTAATATTATAGTTTTACTTGTGTAAAATCTGTAATAAAGTATTCTTAACATTGGCATTGCTACTTTTACTTGAATAAAAGCCATAATTCTCCAACCCTGGAAAAAAAAAAATCAAATGTAATGTAAAGGAAAAATGCTATTTTTAGTAGATTTTACAGAGAATATTATTGAATACAAAAGTGAGGCACTCATATGAACCCTTATTCTAGTAAGAGAAACAAATCACCTGCACTGTCAGCATAGAAATGGGATCATGTTCTGTCTTTCTAAATTCAAATAGCAGAAAGTTCAGCGGTGAGTGTCTTAATCGAGTAGTACATCAAAGTAACCATAAAGGAGACGTTTCCAGGAACCCGAGCCTCTTGTGCCCCGAAACCTCATGTGAGGGAAACAGCGTACTTGGTGCCCCTTGTCAGCACCTCCGAAACCTTCTGCTTCCTAACATTCATCTCTCTACTGGAGGATATTCCCAGGTGGATCTGAGCTTTCACTGAAACCATGATGGAATGCACCGTAATGGTCTTTTCATTAGACAGAGCAGCAGTCTGTATTACCTGAAGCAGCAGAAGGGCTCCATTTCCTCTAATGAAAATCTTCTTTTTTACTGCACAAAGCAAATTGGCTTTCAATATGAAGGGCTGCACTTTTCTCATAACTTTTAGCAGATGTAATGTAGGATGCAAATATGCATTATAAGCCAATGCTTTTTTTAATGTTATAAGTATGATTTTTATTTTATTTTATTTATTTTATATATATATATATATATTTTTTTTTTTTTTTTTTTTTTAAGATTAAAAAGTTATTATATACAGTTAATTGCTGAAGAAATGCATTTGACACCGTTTCAATATATGGTCCCACACTTGTGAATGCCCATGAGGTTTGTGTGTGAACTAATGATTAAGACAAGTCTGCAGAATCCCACGAGCAAAGAATGGGAGGAATCCCAACGATGGGAAAATAACAGCATGACACACATGGGAGTCTCATTTTTGTATGGACTTGTAGTGAAGCTATCTAGCTAGACTTTTGTATTGAAAATCTTCCTATAGATGACGCTTACACACTTAAACATGTTTAATAATTTCTATGCTTTCGCCACATTTTTCTGCACTCAGACTTTAATAGTCTCAGTCAGACATGTCAACATCAGCAGATACACCCCAGGCTCCTATGACACTGATGTTATATGCTCACTGACGTGAAGAAATGTCTGGGATTTATATAAGAGTCATTTCACAATCAGTTTCTTTATTGGCTCAGTAATAAAACTGATATCATGGGATTTCATCATCACCACTGTATCATGTGGCAACATTACATGGTTTGAAAAAGGACCAAGCTTTACATGATTCAATTTTAATAGTTCTTTGACCTTTATTAAGACATATTTATTTGATGATCTTTGTTGTTTGTTTAAACTTCATTTATTTATTTTTTGCTTTAAGCCCAATCAGGTAGGCTTGATTTCGAGGGGTTGCAGATTATTTATAGCTCATCTTAGAAAAATCCATCACTTAGAAGTTTTAGTATGACAAAATCCCAAAGCAAGAAGTAAGCCTATAATAAACAGGTTTTATGAGTATGCATCGGGGAGGAGCAGGAATGTAACATTTAAAGCTCTGGTGACTCCTTCATATGTGCAAAGTTATGTTTATTACCTTAACTAAAGTATGCACCCATATGAGCCACATACTGCACACTAAAGCAACAATTTGTTTACAGTCAAAGCTTTTCACATCAAAAAAAATTGTCGACAAAAATGTAAATACAAACATTTGGATTGTATTCAATTAATCTTTTCTTTTCTTTTCTTTTTTTTTTTTTTTTTAACCAAACAGCTTGGTGCATCATACAGTTTCCCCATGTGCTGCTTTGCTGCAGGCTTAATTGCCCATGCAATATGTGTAGTGAATGCAGAGAGACATACTATGCCAATGTTAAATGATTACCAACAATTAGGGTGACAGGAAAAAATCAGAAAGATAAAAAACAATTATTAAAATAAATTCCAATAAATTAATAACACTACTGTTTCTCCTTAAATCACATTGTTGGAATGTACCACCTTAATTTTTGTATTATTGCATCATAGTGGAATGCAACAGAGACTTTTATTTTGAAATCTTCCTAAACGTCTCTTCCATTTAGGCCATAAAAAACGTGTACAATGCACTGATGACCTAGGCTCAGGATAGCACAGAAAAAATATATACATATAAAAAAATATAGCAACTTTAAACAAAATATTTTTTTAAGAAAGCAAACGAAACAAATTACCATCCTAGGCATCACATAGTTCAAAAATACATCATTTTAAAAGTGTGTGGACAGCAAGGAACACCAAGGAAACAATTACATGAAGGACACATTATTTAATTTTTTCATGTCTAATTTTTTGACATTTTTTTCATTCACAAAGGTCATCCTTTCAAAGTAAGGCTTTTTCCTTATCCTATTCCATTCAGATCCAGAAATTGTATATGACTTTGTTATCATAATAATATGTTCTCTAGTTACATTACCATCTAAATGTAGACTACTTGTTAAACAGGAGCTCTATGGATGATTCTACATGAGTTAAGTGGAATCACAGCAGATGGAGAGTGTTAACCTGAGCTTTAGGTCCCCGGACCACACTGTGACTGATGATATCGCTTAGTCACCGCCGCGCACCGGGAGAAGCAGCGCCTCCCTGTGTCTATGCAGCGATTGGTTGCTGATCTTGACGGGCTCGCCTTCTCCACAGACCGTCTCCAGTCCAGGGCGGGGCTGACTCTCCGCCAAACAGAATTAGGCTACAACCGGTAGAAGAAAACTTACCCCGGGTCGATTCATGGAGCAGTGTGGGAATGCTCTGTCCGTAGGTGGGAAGCAGAGAACCGGACAGGCAGCTACGTTTCGACCACAGCAACCCGGACTGCCTCTGCTGCTGGTGTGATCAAGAGTGACCAGATTAAACACCACGGCACCGGGCTTGGCTTAAAAAACATCTGCGAGGTTTAAAAACATCTGCGCGTTTATTCCTGCGCCTCTAAATCAGGATGATGTGACAAATCATCTCACCTGCTGCCTGGGGAAGAAATCTGTGAAACGGGATTTTTTTTTTCACTGCTGGGGATCATCTGAGCTGCTTGTTCTAAGGGTAAGTTGTGTCATTATTTCTCTCGTGGTCGCCCATACGGAAGGCAGCAGCCGGAGGACGCGCTCAAGCGTCGTGATCGAGGAGAATAACCGAGCTAAGACTAGTTGTCGATTGAATCGCTGGTCAATTAGTCGACATAGGAACCCTTCACATGTAAGATGGACATAGTAAACAGAGCATCATAAAGGTTACAAGGGGCTGTGCCATTTGCGGTGCCTGTAAGGGAGTTTTCGTAGTAAAAGTAGGCTATTTAAAGTGCTCATGTGGTATAATTGGGGCCCAATCACCCTTTTTAAAAAAATGTGAAAAACCCTACACATTCAAGTGGAAATAATGAGGTGTGAAATGAGCCTCATGTCCAGAATGAGCCACAGGCTGAGCTAAATTACCTCTTATTGGAACTTAAACTTAAATCAGGAAGACTTTCTTTGGAAGCACACTCCCAAGATTTGATGGCTTCATTTTTTTCTACATCAGACAACATTGTCTTGTGTGGCCGGAGGCTTATAGAAAATGCTCGGCCTAATTGTAATTTTGTACATAGGAATGAACCTAAATGACTGTATTGTTGACTAATCATGCAACGCATCATGCATAAAGTCACACCATGACCTCACTCATCCTCTTCCCACTCCTCTTCCTCCTACTCCTCCCTCTTCATCCACCTTCCCCTGGTCATTATCAGCATCGCCACCCTTATCTTCGGAGGCAACCATGACTGTTAGTGTATGGTTCTGTGAATCAACACATAGCAGCACCACACATGCAGCCTTTTTTCGATGGCTGTGCACAAATGTTGCATAATTCATGATGAAAATGAAAAGAGCAGCATGTGCTTCTCATATCATCTCCCTGAACTTGAACTCTTTGAACCTGAAAGGTTATTTTTTTCTTAGATCTTTGTCGTATTTGAATTGTGGCCTTTCACAAGGTGGTGGTGACTCAAAGTGACTCACAGCAGCAGGCAGTCACAAAAGGACACAAATTCCACAAAATTATACGCGTTCAGGGGCCACCTAAATGTCTACATTTGACTCATCAGAGGTCAAAAACTCTAAGAAGTCTGCTCACATATTAACAAACTGCAAAGTTGTTGACATCAGAAAGGTTATGCGCTCCAATGTCCTACAATACCTGGGCAGACTGAAGTGAAACTGTAGACGTACTGTATTGGAAACTGCTGAGTTATTTTGGCAGACAGGACATAGGAGCACATGGCCCGGTTTGTGTGCCCAGTGTTCCTGAAACCTTATCACATGGAGGGAGGGGGATCATAGCTCTGGGTGATGTAATCGCACCGATAAAGCAGGTCTCTGATGTGTGATAGTGGCAGTCATGCTCATCCTCTGTATCTGATCCAACTGGACTCCAGAGAGAGTATTCCCAATGTGTGTGTGTGGATGTTTATGTGGGTGCATGTGGGTACGTGATACGAGGAGGGAGCCGGGAGTAGCTCTGCTGAGGCAGGTGGATCATCTAGGCTGGCCTGTGTTGACTGGCTGGTATGTGAGTTTTTCAGGGGGCTGCTGAGGGGGCCACACTGTAGTCATGCCTGCATGACTCATGGCGCGGTATCTGTCTGTCTTTCAGTCTGGCCAAGTGCACAATCCTGTACAACTGCTTCATGGTGTTGCCTTGAAAAAGAGCTACAGAGCGTGATTTTACGCTCAGTGGTTTTGTTATCAGCCTACATTCATTGCCATTCTTAGACAGATATGTGTCTCAGTACATTTCAAAGCACGCATTGCCTTGCAGCTGCACTACAGTGATGCTTTTCATATGTGGCCTAATCAATTCAAGATGATGCATCTGGGGATTTCAGGCAGAAATCAGTCGCTTGATGACCTTTCTTACCCTTTAGATTTGATGTCTTTCCTACATGTTTACTGATATAAGAGTTAGATTGTGGCTCTATTAATTCTTCATTATTTATATATTACAGGGTTATCACTTCTCTTGATCTTCTGATTTTTTTTTTTCATCTGGCTGTTGGCCTAGCTTGTAAACCACTCAAATCTGCAAAGCTTGTGTTTTATTTGCTCAGACAGATGTGTCCGGTCAGTATCCCACTCAGACAAATATCTAGCTGGCATGACACTCATTGAGCCATGCCAGATGAGTGGCATCCAGCACATCACAAAAAACTTAGACCAAACTGTCAAAGCAGACAGAACTGTTCTCAATAACGGTTTACCACTGCATTGCATACTTCTCTCAAATCTGCAGCAACATGCGTATTACACTCTTTTGTTAATCTTATTGGCTGTGCGATTAATTATTCATAAAATTAGATTTTAAAATAATTTTTCATATAATACAAGGTACTGAGAAACACAGACAGTTAAAAGGTCTGCCACTGTGGTGACGCTGTGACATGAGGTGCGTTCTGAACATCAGTGGTTGAAGCCTTTCTCTGCACTTGGAAAGCTCAGAAAGAAAATTTAATTGATGTTGCTTTTTCTCAATGTAAAAGGTTCAAATAATTATATCAAGATACAAATCTTACATTAAGGGCAATGTTAGGGCAAAGTCTTATTTGAATTTTTATATATTATGGACCACATGCTTTGTATGTAAGGTTTCTGATAACCAAACTGTTGTGTTTAATTTTTAAGAACATATTTCTTTAGGTGAGATGGTCAACTTTGAGAGTCTCTGTTAGTTATTGTCGTTTGTCTAACCACATTCTAACTCTCTCATAAAGGTGAACAGGGAGAAAAACATTTGTAAATGGGTGGGGCCAGAAAGTGATGGATTTCTCATGGTATGCCACATCTACCAACAGGACTAAGTTATTTGGGCCAGAATGCCCTTTCTTTGTAGATTTGATGCTTGGCTGAAGATCAGTGTAGATTTCCTGGAAAAATCCTTCAGAAATCTGAAATCTGTCTTTTCCCGAACATGGGTGTACTCTCTCTGATTGTCGGTCATTTTCTTCAGTCTCTGGACAGAGCTCAGTCTGAGTTCAGACAGAATGAGCTTTCCTAGGCTGAACAGTCCCATGTGTGCAGAGCACATGCTTCTCTAAATAACCTCAGGCTGTTTCCCCAGAAAACACATCTGTATCACGAGTCAAGCATTTGTGGACTTGAGAATCCTGTTTTCCAGGCGACCTTAAGTTTACATAGACACCATTCGTCAAAGGAGTAATACTAAAGTTTTATAACATATTGTATACACTAAAATCTTTCTCTGACTGCTATATTTAATAGATATTTGTTCATAAAGGAGTGCACCATGTCAGTTTCTATCCTGAAGGATTATCTGACTGCTCTCCATGCATTTCATGTAAGCATTTCACATGTTCACATTTAATTACCTTGATGGGAAGCTGATGTTAACATGAAGTTCCCTTTAGCCACTTTGTGTATTACAATGTCACTTAATATTCCTCAATCCAATCTGCTATGTCTAGTATTCCAACCAGGCCTTTAATACTTGAGTCTGGTCTTGAGACTGGTCAGGTTTTTAGACGTCTTGCACTTGTCTTGGTGTTTGTCCATGATGGATGTTGAATTGTCTTGGTCTTGGGCTCGTCATTTGGTCAAGTTCTTCCTGACTGTTAATCAGCTGTATGGAACGTTTCCTGTTTTCAGTCCATTCTAACTCTTTAATCACTATATTGACATAGAAAAGACATTTTTGCTTCCATTATGGTTTGAACAGGACCTGTTTTGCTCTGGACTTGGTTTTGTTTTGGTCTAGACTTCTTGTCAAGTTTGACTTGAATTGGTCTTGGAGTGGGGCTGAGTTGATCTTACCTACAGCCTAATACTCACTCTTTAGTGAGCTGTCTGTACTTATAATATTAAAATAAATGTATCAAAACACTTGAAACCATGTTTTTTATGGCTGTAGCATTATATTGCTGGGAAGTCTTATGCATCATTTTATAGTGTTCAGTCCTAGATGAATATTTTAAGAAAACTTTGGGGTCTTGACTTGAATCTAAAGTACATTTATGTTGTTTAAAAAGTGCTTCTTGTCCATTCATTCTGGTTATAGTGATTGCCTACTCCCTGTGAGTGTATAGTGTTCAAGTGTTTGTTAAAGCTCCATGACCTGTACCTGCTTTGTGTGAAAACTGCTACAGTGGAGATTGTATCCTGGGTTGATTTGTGAATGTGGGGCACGGCAGCAGACAGTATCAGGACAGGTCAAACATGTCGACCGACTTGTTCTGCTACTTAGGAGACAATATGCATACTTTCCTGCTAAATATATTGGTTACAACTGTTCCCACAATTGAGCTCAAACAGACATTAGCTTAAAAAGCATGTCAGGTATGTTTTTACAGGGGATTGATGGCGAGGAAGCCCACAGGCAGTGTTTGATCTAGTTCTCGCTGGTACTCGCTCAGCTCGTACCTTTTTCACTTTGATGTGGGTTACGGTTTTGAATAAGTTGTCAGGAGCAGGAACAGTGATTTTTCTTGCCTGTCAAATAATGTGGTATTTGTGGAAAAAGAGAAACTGTGTTGTGTCTGCAGTGCTGTCATGCATATGCAACGAAGAATGTAAGCGGATACATTTTGCTTTATTCCCACAGAAAATCTGTATTGGTTGTGGCGCATTGTTTTAAATTACACAGGAAGTGTGATGTTTTTTTTCTTGTGGAAATCATTATCCTAAGCCTGCTTGTTTGCTCTCCTGCTTCCCTTGTTGACCGTGTGTGACTCACAGCCGTTGCATCCAATTGTTCCCATCCTGTGACATCTTGGTGGTGGCATGATGCAGCGGCAGCCATGACAGTGAAGTCAGTTGTGATGTAATGCTGTAATGCAGCAGCAGGGCTATTTCAGGTCTACCTCTGAGCCTCCAAGGCCTCCATCTGCCAGCATGCCACCCTGCCCTTCTCTCAGTCAGCACCTCATCTGTCATGGGCCAGACAGCCATGCATGAACCGGCATTCACAGAATTTACTAGAAACCTTTGATGCACAGGTTTAGGGAAAAGTGGGAGGTGTGACTGATTTGAAAATACAGGTTACTATGATTTGTTTTCACAGCTATTTGGTTCAAGCCAACATTAGGCTGCAGCAGAGATGAAAACATCTAATTTGGGGTGGGTAGTTACAGGGTGTTTTGTTCCCTTAGCCTGTCTTCTCACTGACATGGTGTCTGTGGCTGGTTAACCTCAGGACAACGCTCATTTTCAGGGCTGTGGGAATTTTTCCCAGCAGGCTGGTGCTTAAAGACAAGCACTCAGTGGCTCCTTGAACTTTGATCCTCCTCTTTAAGCGTGAAGAGCTCTCAGAAGGCGTGTCCACAGATACCCAATAAATTTCTTTCTAACCTATTGCCTCAAGACAGAAATATATATGCCAGATATGTTGCAACTGCGTCGCCTAACCTGGGTGAAATCCCTTCACAGAGGGTTTTGTTTCAAAGCTCACACAAGTCTAAATAACAGCAGTAAAACTTGATGGTCAACTTGTGAGAATTCAGTGCAGTCTTGTTCTTGTCTGCTGTTTTGTGCAGATTTTGACCTTTTATTCACTTTAAGCTGTCTGTTGCAGTGGGGTGCATCTGCATTAATTAAAAAGCTCCTTAAGTACAGCACAAGTTATTGGACCCTACGTATGTGGAATTTTCCAAATCTGGCAACCCATAAGTTTTTGACCTGTGTGATGCATGCAGCACAGGTCTCAGCTGCTTTAAGAGCAGCTCTGTGTTGTATCTGTTTACTTTCTCCCAGATCATTGTCAGGCCAGAGGACCAGCTAAAGGAACACCCTGACTGATAGCGTATCCCAGCACTGTTACAGCAGAGATGAGGGTGCAGTTTTAAATAGTATAGTCCCCCCTCCTCCCCTCTATCTTTGGCACAGTCGGCCGTCATACCCAGGGGCTGTGAATCCTCATTGTGTACCAGACTGAAGTTGACTGTTCCCTGAATGGAGCTGCACACACACAGTTATATCTGGACAGTTTCAACAGTCCCACCAACATCACATACCATGTGCCAAACTCACTCCAGCAGCTTTCCCAGAAATGAGGGTGTGTTTTGGAATCCTCTGTGACTTTTCTTTTACTGGCTTTTTTCGGAAGAGGTGGATCTTAGTTGGTTTGACTGCTTTTTTCTTTTGACTGAAACATTTAAGTGTTTGAATGTGAGTCTGAAAGGTCACTAAAGTATACCCACGGTGCGACGTATAGTTCTGTTTTATTATGCAGTTGTTTAACACACATGTATCTGGGTTAATCTTTTGGACTGTGCTCAGTGTTTGTCAGTCAAAAGGATTGACGTGGAATCAAGCCAGGTGCCATTGGCATATTTGAACATGTACCTGATCCCACAAACTCTCAACTTTCCTTTTCTACTGCCTGTGCTTCTCTTCACGTCCGTGCCAACTTTCCTTCCATTTGCAAGTTGACAGAGCTTGTAATGCCGGGTGCCAGGGAAAATGATGTAAAGCTTCTCATTTATGGTGCCCAGTTGATCACGCCCAGTTATAGTGAAGGCATCACGCTGGAAGCCTAATATGTGGTGAAGCATATTCACTCAGAACTCGGCAAAAACAAACATGAACAGTAATGCAAATCAAAAGTAATTTATTCCTGGAGGCTGAGGGTTTGTACTCCCACTTTTTTTCTTTTTTTTTTTTTTTTACTTCTTTCATCATGTCTGAATTACACATTCAGTCTTCTTGCCAGTATTACATTTCCTGATCATTTTTTGCTCCAGCAAGATAATATTTGCCTGTTGTCAAATCAAAGGACGCATCTATATATGTGTGCCGTGTGACTTGGGGAAAACTGACTGCATTTCCATAGAAAATTGTCAGTGTGTTCCCTTCAGTTAAATCAAGACTGAGGAGGCCTCCCTCTCACTGGGGCTGTGACTGTCCCAGAGGACCTGCCCCAGCCTTCCCAGTTTTCCTGTGCCTTTGTCGGGAGTTTTCCACTGATCTCTTGGCCCAGCTGCATGGTTTCATTCTTCTTCCTTCCTCCCCCCACCATCATCTCGTTCACATCTCCCTGATCCAAGCTCGGAGACCCTGGCCTCACCTCTGGGTTAGATCAGAGGTGGCATTAATCAGATGGTGAAGCTCTAATAATAAATTGTTTAAGGAAATAATCTTGTGCTTTAGGGGGATTAGTGCATCTAATGCACCACCCTGTACTTAAGACATTCAGGACACATTTATTATGTACAGAGTAAAATATCTGTGAATATTTTTTTATTAATAGAGTCTTGTTTACTTTTTTGTGCCTGAGGGGATATTGCTACAGCAGGTTTTCTTTACGTAAAGAACATCACAAAACAACATGCCTTCAAACAAGGAACTGTGACTATTTATATGGCATTGGCAACACAGCGGCATGTATTTATTGCACATTGCTCTACTGCGACTGATTGCTTCAGTCGGTTTAATTTGCACTTTTAGTCCTCTTTCTGATGGCAGGGTAGAGGGCATGTTGAGAGTGCTCAATGGTTTTTGATGCATATCTGGAAGGTTTTTCTGAGAGCTGTCTCTTGAAAAGCAGTCATAGAAATGGCACCGCCTTGATGAGTGATTCTCACTTGCTTTCACACAGAGACCCAAATCTCACCTCACATTTATCTGAGTCATTGCTCCACAATCTATGTTGTTCACAGCCTCTGCCAAAATGTATTGTGACCCACATTTGCATCCCACCACAATGACTGAGTACCTGTCAGACCCACAGATTTCTCCTGTGGGCTGGAAATGTCAGAGACCAAGTTGGAAACACACCGTTTGTGAAGTTAATTTTATTTTCTCCTACAATAGCTTAGGCAGAGGGTATGTTGTAGTTGATGTATGCAAGATTGATTTGTGTGCTCTTCCCACCACATGCTGCTCTGGGAACTAGAGCACACACTGTAGCTGTGAAGAAGCACTTATCTGTTGGTCAAACTTCTTTATCTTCCACAAGTCAGATAAACTGTGTGGCTGTAATTCATTTTCCCGATGGCTCTCTGCCTCTTCGGTGTCTCTTTCATCCACATATTTGCCTGTGTATCAGATGAAAGAGATTCAAATATGTCAGCTTTATTAAAATGACCTAGTTGTTGTCGGTGGAAACTGTTTTCTCTGCTTCCAAATCCAGGGGGGGACCTGAAGACTGAATAGGTCTCTGCAGCTGTTGTCTCAGTGCAAATAAAGTAAAATCCTCCTACCTGTGATGGAATCAAGTTTGTGTTGTCAGCCCAAACAGAAAATGTGGCAATGATATGTGACACTAAATGTGTTGTGGTTCAGAAGGAGGCTGCTGAAACTACAACATCAATTTGTATTCCTTGTCCTTCACTTGACTGTGCACTCCTACATGCACACTGCACACTTGTAGACACACATGCACATGCACACCCGCCCACATGTGTACATAAATTCACAGCCTGCAGTGGTGCAAATCAATGCAGTCAATACACTGGTCTGTAACAGGTCGGCAAATCTTTCAAGCAGCATTCATTTGAGTAATTTCAGTATACATGTTCAAATGCTTAAAAAACTGTGAAGGTAAAAACCTCACTATGACCTTGCTATGAGGGTTCAGTCGATCTGTGAAAAAATGATTGAGGCCCTGAATCAAATAACTAATGTTCTGGAGGATGATGCAGAGAGGAATACATTAGTAAAAGAGTATTAGATTGAACTATTGATATCCTCTTCAGGGCTATTGACTGTACATACATAAATACATATGGTATACACCTGTGTTTTTATATAATTTACTTGATATGGGTGTCCTTTCTTATTAATACACATTAATTTTTGTGTGCTTTTAAAGAGCTGTAGCAGTGATTTTTAGCGTCAACAATCCAACAGCTGCTATCAGCTAGAAAAAGAAATGAATTAATGATTGACTTTCCAACTTGCTCAGTCCTCTTTGACCTTATTTAATCAAAAAATAGAAAGTATAGTTAAATGTTATTTTTTTCTCATTTAAAGGTAAATTTTGATTCTAAAAATCCTGAAGAATTTAAGAGTTAATATTTACTGTAGAGGCTACTAATTTGTTGGTTTGATATTTGAAGGGCACTGTGTTTAGGAAAATTGAATAAGGCATTCTGTTAGCCTCTAGTCCTTCATCCTCATGTTGATGATTACGTAATCCTTTGGGAAGCTTTAAAGAAAACATTTTTAAGCAATGGTATAATTTAATAGGAATTCAGTTTCATCAATTATTCCATACGGCCTTCAGAAACCTCTTTACGTATTTTTTAACTTAGGGGTTGACTTTGTTGAGCTCTGTTCTGTGAAAGAAAAGACAGCCTCCGTTCTCTCCTGTGCTTGAATCCATGCTGATATGACTAATTCCCATTGTGCCAGGGCTACAGGACACACTTCATCTGCTCCCTTCAATAGACGTGTCAGCTTCAATGTCACACCAGGCTGAGATCTCACTATCTGCCCGCTCTGCGCCAGGCCGGAGCTCGACTCAAACAGGGCCTATTATTTTCTGCATACAGTGACATGTGCTTCATCGTGGACAGGGATGGGATGTGTATGTTTACATGTGCAGTGTGGATGTGTTCCTGTGCATGTGAGCAAGTATGTTGTTTCCGTGGTTGTGAGGACCGGACACGGAGAATGCGCCCGGCCGGCAGTGTGTTTCCTGCCTTCGTTCTGCACGTCTCCCCCTCCTCTGCTCTGCACTTCCTTCCTTCCAGCCCTCCTCTGTAAAATAAGCAGTAACCAGACCCTCTCTCCATGCTGGTGGTCTCCTCCAGAGGATGTGAGATGACAGAGCTGATGGCTCTCCTTTGTGAAGTATTTTTAACCTTGTTGATTGATTAGATTACAAAGATAAAACCGTTGTGATAGCAGCATCACACTATATGTTGTGCATTCTCATTTGTATAACCTGTGCTAACTCTGTATATAGCTTTTTTTCAATTAACCGTAAAGCCCAATTCGATGTCGCTGCTAAATCATAATGGAGTTAACTTGTCTTGCGCCTCACCCTGAGTAATTATCTCAGCCCGGAATTTGCTTAGTACGCCATTTCCATTGATGGGGAATGAAAACTTCAGCTTGCTCTTGCTTTTTTTGACTCCGATCATGCTGCACAATGACCCTTGTTCATCCTGGTCCACATCAGGCTGTACAATGCTGCCTTTTGTGGGCTTGATTCAGGCTGATATCATGCTGGAAACTATTTAGATGGGGATCACATGTTGTTAGGGCACACTGTTTCTGAGATTCTCCTCTTACTCACTTAAAGAGAGAATGTCAAACCTCCTGTGGACAATGAGATGATTGTTTGTACTCCCGGGACACTTTTGGGAGGACTGCTAAAAAGATGGCTCACTTCCCTTTGTTGTCTCAAGCGTCTTCCCTTAGTTAGCCATAAATCTAGGATGTTGTGTCAAACCAGGGCAGATCAAGGGCTGCGTATTTACCACAACCTACCAGAAAGTCCATTGCACACATCATTGATCTCATGATTATGGTAAATTACCTAAGTTGTGCAATGTAGATCTTTGGCAAGGCTATCAAACCAGAGTTAATGGGTCTTTTTTATTTAGTATGACAAGCCTTGTCTAATTTGGAATTTAACATGGAAATGTTAATATTTCCACGAATTGGGAAAGTCTTTGACATTTTGTGTACAATTACATGGATTGCAATGTCATCATGTATTGCTTGTTAAATGAAAACAGAATTTATCTTAATCTAATCCCTGTCAGTGCTGTTTGCTAAATAGACTATAATATTATACATTCTGCTCATTGCAAAGCCAGGTTATGTGTTCTTTTTATTTATATGTTTAGAAATTCTAGCTGTTAGTTTTCAAACTTTGACCACAGTTCTCCATTCGCCTCTTGGGAGAGGTCAGGGCCTCTGGAGTGTCACAGTCTTGTTGAATTTCATTAACTGTCCGTGCTTGTCATGAACACACTCTCTATTTAGCTCAGCTCAGAGCTGTACAGTAGGCGGTTGGATTTTCCCACTCATTGGTAGGCTCCGAGCTTCCATGCAGGGTACAGCTGGAGATACAGTAAGTTGAAGATAAGCTTCTGTGGTAAACAAAGAGGTTTCGGGTCTGGCAGCTGGAGTAGCAGCCTAAAACTAACTGCTTATCAACTGCTTTATCCCAAAGTGTAGAAGGTTGTTCCGCCGTGAGCTGATTCAACAGGGTGTTACCTGATCTCACTGAAGTGGTCATGGAGTATTCATACAACTCCCTTGTTATTGTCTAAAACCCGTTTTAGTTGTCTCAGCCCGTGAGGTATATATAGCCCTTGCCGAGGGTGCTTTTGCCGTCAGCTTCTTCCTCAAGATTAGAGACACAAACACAGCTCTGGCCCAAGACATGATACAGATTTACTAAGTGAGCCTTAGTTTTCCACTGAAGTGAAGACAGGCCTTTACTATCTGTTCTGAGCTGAAACAGGCACGTTAACAATCCTGAGAACGGAGATGCTGTAGCTAAAGGGGCCTGGGCAATGTGCACTGCAGCTCCAGTAGCAAGTATGTAGTAAATAATTCACCTGCACAGAATGACTAAATAATTCAAGAGTTGAATTAGTCGTGCATGTAATAATGTTTCACCTGTACAGCAAAAAAAAAAAAAAGACAAGAAGAAAAGTTGTGAGCAAAGGGGCTATTCAGTGGGCTGATGTTTTTTGTAAACACACTGAGATTAAAGTAATTGTATATCGTGGTTCCTGTGTACTCTTAACACATCTCACCTCTCCTCATATTGATTTCCTGTGCAGGATATTACTGCATGTCGAAAGGCTGGGTCTTGTGCTGATAAAACAACCAAGTGCAATTTTCTGTGACCTGCATTCGCTTAGCAATATATATAAGGCTTTGTAGAGGAAGACGGGAAGCGGTACAGGCTGTGTGATGGTGAATACAGATAAAGCTTGTGGTGGTGGTTATTTCTTTCCGAGATAAACGGACGCATCCAGTTCCATAAAACTAGTTTGATCTGCACAGCTTTTGAAAGGTGTAGTCAGGATTTTTTTTTTTTTTTTTTTGACAGAAAACAGCCTGCTGCCTGGAGATCTGGAGCAGGATGTTTTTCATGTTGGTCCACAGTCTCATCCAGGCGTTTGCGATTGAGCTCTATAAATACACCACATGCACACAGCCTGCTGTTAGGAGGCCATTTATACTTTCATGAGCTATTCATATCTCTGGCACTCGATCCTGTCATTTAGTAAACACTGTTATGACAGTGGGGGAGCCTGGCAAAGGACCCGATACAAATCTGTCACTCCAGACTGAAGCCACGAAGACTAAAAGGTTAAGTCTTCATTGTAAAATCTTACCAAGTGCTGACAGCCTGAGCTAAAGATCTGTGGAAAACATGGGAAAAGGCATGAGCAGCTCCACCCTTCTTGGCTTGGTCTGTCAGCCAACCTCCACCACCCACTTTGCAAGTCACAGCAGCCCCACCCGCCCACCGTGCCTGCCCCTCAGATAGCTGTGACACTTGATCTCAGGGTCAGCTGCGACGGATATTTCTGCTGTCTCTCTGTGTGTGTGTTTTTTAATGTCGTAAGGGCTGGTTTGGTGTGACAGCTTGTCACATGTCACTAGGGTCAATTCAGACGACTGCAGCTTTACTGGTGCTCAGTTGCACTTCAGTCTCTGGCCTGCGGCTGTCTTTTGCAGTGTTTTCTTTCTTGTAAGATGGCAGAAAGAGAGATTGAGAGAGGCTTAAGGCCTTGACTGTGGGCAGCTCAATTTTATTTTTGTTGGGGAGCAATGTGTGTGGAAGCAATGTGTTCAAGTCAGATGGATTTAATACTTGCCAGGCTGTGGCCACATACAGTTTAGTGGTTCAAAATATACAACCCACCCTCCAATTGTACCATTTCAAGACATTTTATGGACCCCAGTATGCAGAAGTATTCAAATCCCAAATATTAGAATTGCATGAGAAAAATGTAATGGTTTCTGCCTGATATGGCATGGGATTAGCATACCGTGGGCATAGAGCCCATTTAATTTCAGATATTGTTTCGTAAAAGTGAACGCACCCCTTACTTTTCAGGAAAAGATACCATGTTTGATACAAATTAATTCCATAGATTTAAAAGTGGACCCAATGTGCCACATCAGCCATGAATGCAAATGAAAGGTGCTCTGATTCCTTATATTGCAGATGAAACTCTGTGTCCAAATGAATGGTCACAAATGGTTTCATCACCTGTCTTTGATTTGTGCTCTGCAGTATAAAACACTTATCTTAGTGCCTGTTTCTGTTCCTCTTACCCGAATTAAATCAGTAGCTTTGCAGTCTTTTCAGCTTCTAAATTCAACCCTGATCGGAAGCACAACGTGCTATTTAAAGATCAAAAGCATAGTTCTGCAATTATTGCGCAGATGGGCCTCAGATGCCTGTAGGAACTACAGCAGCCACAAGCCTTAGTGGCATTAAGTGCAAATGATTTAGTTTAGATTATCTGTCGGGGTGATTTACCAGCTCTGTTGCTTCTTCATATTGTTTTCAAGATGCCTCCACCCATTCACTTGGATGACTGTATGGTCATGAGCTTCTGCTAAACATTATGAAATCCCATTTAAGGGAACTACAGCTACTGTATATTGAGGTTGATTTCACAATGGAAGCATTATGTGTGTCTGACCTAGATGATATTTCATTTGAGGAAAAATCTGATTGGGTTTGTATGTCTTCTTATATTAAAAAAGGTTTTACCAAGACTGTTTCTAGTTATAGTAGTGAGAGCATTACATAGGGAGAGTGGCTGTCTGAATAGCATAGTTTCCCTCCATTGTTTCCAGTGTCAAGCCTTGCCTCCAGCGTGGAGTGAAACATAAGAAACAATGGATAGTAGGAGCATTTATAGTGGATGACTAACTGTTGCAGCATGGGGAAAACCAAACATAACCTGTTTGTGTTGTTAGGTTTTCAGTCAGGGAGTAATCTGTAACTCATTTGGAAACCTGCTCACATGACACAGAATTAATACATTTTCAAAATCTTGCTAGCACATGGATAAATGTTTAGGTACACTTTTGTTAATGTGGTCAAAAGTTGATCTGTAGTTGACAAAGCAACAAAAACAACACGCAAGAAGAGAAAGAGGATGAAAGAGGGAAAGGAGGAACGAAGGCCTGAGGCCAGGAAGCGCTGCAGCTCTCAAGAATGAGGTATCCGGCCCTCTCACTACCCAGATTAATGAGGTCATCCATCATGGCGCCTGTCTATGCAGGCAAGGCAGCAATTCTTCCTTTCTACTGTCCACCCTGATTTTATAATCCATGTGAGTAGCATGCAGGGCCCTACTGGTCCAGCCACCTGAGGCTCTGTCGGCCTCGATGACACAGCTCTGTCAGCCACCCTCAGTGTGGCCGCAGCATGCCTGCCTCCTGTAGAGTAGAGCATAGCAGTAGAGTACACACAGTACCCGGAAACCAGCCAGCTCCTGTCCATAATGGTTAGGCTTCATGTGGTTTCCTTCTCTGCCTTTTCAGCTTGGTTCAGTTTCAGCTAGAGACCTTGAGGAATGTGGGTATGGCATGCACTGAGATTCAAAATGGCCCTGGATAGGGAATATTTCAAGAATGTACTATGCAATATTTTACAAGACTATATCAGAAATGTTTGATTCGTAAATTATTTTTGTCAGGCATGCGATACAGTAGAACCACATGCTCTTACTGTATGTAAATACTATGTGTTAATTAAAAAATGCTTTTCATAATTTCTCTGCATGCACACTTGTTAAAAGAGACAAAAAGGCATCAGCAAAAAACATGAGAGATTCTGTAAAAATGCAGTGGAAAGATAACTATTTTATTTATGATGAATCTGAAACAAGAGGGCAATGCTTTTTCTCAAGCCTCTGCACGTATTTGAAGCGTGAGAGCAGTCAGAAAACGGGGTATGTTGTGCACAATGAACAAGCACAAGATGAAGAAGTAATACAGACCCCTCCCTCACTTAGCTGTTTTTTTTTTTTTTTTGTTTTTTTTTTTAACTCTGGCTTGGATGTGCTTAAGATGGCACTTAAGAGACCCCTCCACTGAGCTGGTCCTCTGTTTGACTTTAAGCCCCACCTGTGGCAGCTGTTGTTATAAACCAGTGACTTTGTCTGCACGATTTGAGACCATTACAAGGGATTAAATTAAATGATGGCATGGAAAAAATCATTGTGCTTGAATTTGTATGCAGAAGGTTTTTCAATGAATCGCTGCTCCTCAGACAGAGAAAGACGGTGCTGGTTATGCCTGTCAACCCCAGTCATTACAGCCTATTGGACGTCCTTGCACCTGGAGAGACGTCACTTTGTCCTCTGTGCTTTGTCTGCCTGTCTGTTTTCCCCTGCCTAATGGAGAGAAGATGAAGCCTGCAGAAGCAGTGTTACCCCCAGAATAAAAAACAATCCATGTAGGGTTGTCATGAGTCTCGTAATTGAGTAGGAAGTGTTAGTTTCTCACAAGGAGCAAACGACGGCAGGAAGCCAATCGTGCGAAGCGCATTGCAAAGTTATGGGTGTGGGTGTTTTCCCTCTTTAGATGTGAATCGTGAAGTAAAAACAAATCTTTTTGAGAAACTAGATAAAATCATGGTGGTCTAAAGAATGTGCGCCCAAAATCAGTGCCGGGAATGTAAACACTGGAGGAAACTATTACACGCTTTGAATTGTTGCCATACAACATCTCAACCAGAAAAATACGCAATTACCTTGAGAGAAAGATAAGATACTGTAGAGCATTAGCTAAGAAGTCCGTTTGGTTGACTGAATACAACAGTATAGTCTTGACTCCGTATGCCATTACCTTACAGCTGATTTTCTTTAACCATCAAACTTGACCATGAGCAGATAACATGTGCTGTCAAGGGAAGGCTAATCCTCCAGTCTGGATAATTGCCAAACACAAAATTCAATCAACTCTCTTTCCCTCAAGGATATCTCTCCTTCTGAAGGACTTTCTGCCTATGAAGACCCATCTTTCTCAGCCGGCCAGCCTTGACTCCTACCTTCTCTGTGCAGTGATTTCTAATTATCACTCGATGGGAGAGATGACTGTCATTTTGAGTGCTCCCTCACTGTGACAAATGAGTCGGTGGCTGTCATAACCATGCTTGCGTCTGAGCGATGACTATGCCAACTGTTCCAGCGAAGCTCCTCCTGAGACTCGAGTCGCAGGCCCATGCCAGTTCAGCTGCCATGTTGACTTTGGAGGAATACGAGAGAGAAGGAGGGAGACAGACTTCCAAGGCACTTGGCTTGGCTGTCCATTGAACGTTGGAGGTTTACCTTGGGCTGTGACCAAATGCTCTTACCACCCACTGATCAGTGGGCTAATGGAAAACCATCACAATAGCTGCATGTCTGCTTTGATGCATGGAGTATTTCTGGAATATTTTACCTCAAAAGCTACCATTCAGGGATGCTAATTTAGTTTTTTTCTTTTCAGATAGCAAACATGTATTTACCTTTAACAGATCCTTTACCGTTAACTAATGAAATTTGTGCCATTCGTGTGAGGGAGTTGTGGTCAAAGTGTCTGACAAGCTGTGATGAAAAACTGAATGCTAAAACACTTGATGTTGACCTTTTTCCACTTGCTAAAGGCAAGTTAACGCCCTGTTTGTGGAGGTGGAATGCTTCATGCAAATGTCTGATCGGACAGGTGGAAAAATAAATGTGATGTCTAGTGTATTGTTAACGTTATCTGAAAATAAACTGTGTATTGTATCGCTGAAGCAAAGCTTTTCCGGTTCAACTGCAAGCACGAGTCTGTCTCACCACCACCCACGAACAGGACTAATGAAAAAAATCTAACACACTGGATCCTATACAAGACATCAGTGTTATATAAGATATATTTATCGAATGTTAATTTTTAATTTATTCTTTTTTTTTTTTAGAATAAATTGGTCAATAATAATTGTGATTTCAACATGCATTTCAGTGTATTTGGCTGATTAGAAAACAGTTTAATTTTAGTGTGAGATACATTTCTGTCTGTCATTTAAAACTGTGATATAACAAGGCAACCTCTTACTTCATTTACATAGTTTGAGTGTTTTTCCTTTCTGTGTGGGTTTAATCTGGCTAGCGAATAGACAGCAGGCATAAAAAACTTATGAAGCTGTAATTGCCGGTAAATGGCAATCAATCACACAGAGACCACATGCAGAAAGGAAGAGAGGAGTGAGAGACAGTGTGCAGGAAAACAGGCCTCACGCGGGAGAAGTGCTGTGCAGGAACAATGAGAGTTGTTTAGTTTGCTTCCGCCCATCCCTACTTCATTCTCTGGAGGCAGAGCAGCATCAACACAGCATTCAGGGCAAATGGAGTTAAAGCAGGAGGAGCCAGAGCTTAAACAATCAAACAATGTTTAGCATGGAAGCCAATTAGGTTCCCTCACTGTCTGCTTTCACTTCAGTCTGTTCCAATCGGATGCCCCCTCCCTTCGCTGATCTGCTATATATCAGCAGCCCCTCATTTTGAACTAATGGTGAAAGTAATTAAATGTCGGGTGTTCTGGCCTGGGGCAAGAGCGAGGGCCGCTGCGCACAAGCTGAGATACTGGATTTGCATTTCCCTAATGTTAGGAGCCAGTTCATGAGACAGAGGAAGTCTGTGATGAGTGTTCTCGGGGAGTTTACAGGCAGATGACTTTGTGCTTTGTTTGCTTTTTTTGTGTTTCTGAAGAAAGACTGCACAGTGTCATAAGATGTCTCTTAACACTCTGCTTACTGGTCATCATCCACCTCTGTTTCCCACACTCAGCAGTCTTTGACTCTGACACCATGCAGCTTTGGTACAGTCTACCTTGCTAATCTGGTATCACAATCCAGACAATGTCACTGGAGGTCAAATGCGTTCAATGTAAAAGCCTAATAGGTGCACGAGAGCTAAATCTTCCAGACTGACAGCTGCAAACTATGCAAACTGTTATTTAATAAACATCCTATCTAGTTTCTCTGCCTCTTGTAGCATAAAAAATATTTTTTGGGATAGAAATGTCAGCACATGATGAAGTGATGATACCAGTGTCTTTCTTAGAACTGGTGAATTGAGAAATATCTTTCAGCAAGAGCTAGACTGTGTTTAAATATTAACACATTGGTGATGACCCCTGCTGCCCTCTGTCTGAGGTTTTCCCTCCATCCCTGCTGACACCACTTCCCATCATCACTTGGGCTAAAACAGAAGCCTGTGGTGCTTTTAAATGGCAATGGGAAGCAGATGTGGTCAAAAGAGGACGTGGACTTTCTTAAAGGAGCTGGTTCTCTAAGAAGAGATAAGCGAGGATATGACCTGCTCAGAAATCCTGATGTGACTGTGTCATCTTGTGAAATAAATAATTTATGGACGAGAAAGGGATTCTTCAAATTCATTTGGTTTCGTAACAGCTCCGTAGCTGAGGAGACACCCTTATTTCGCAAGTTTACACATTTGTGTTTTGCAGAAAGGCAGTCATTACTTTTAAACCTTCCTCGTGTCTGCAGATTGAGAGATTGCTTTAATCAAAGCTGAATATGTAACTATGAATAAACACATTTATGTGGAATAATGCTTGATCATTTGAAGTGTGAATGATGTTGTTAAGGGGTAAAAGAGCAGTTTTCCATGGACATAATTGGAATAAGTTAAATAACAGGAAATGAACCACCAGGCCCAGAGAAGTGAGGTTAGGTGGTGGGATAATAAAATGAGAGCCTGGTGATAATGAGGCTGCAGCTACAGGCTGGCTGTCTGATGGTTTACTGCACACCTCCTTTGGTCCACAGGCCTCGTCGTGGGAATGCATACAGTCATTAGTCTCTGATAGATGTCTGCTGGATGCAGAGCACCTTTTAACCACCAAGACGGATTACATTTGACTTTAACTGTAGAATAATGGGATTATTTTAAGCACTGCAAATTTCCCCACTCTCCAATACATGCATTACTTACTTTTTAAAAACGGCTCTGTGAACTGTTAGGGGGAAGAAGTAAACAGCTGTAGGCAGTTCCCAGTGGTTTCCCCTTTACTATCTAATGAACAGAAATATGTGAACAGACATGCCCAAATCAAACAAGGAGTCTTAGCACCCTCTTGTGAAATAATATTGAAGCACAAAATCATTATGTCCATCATGTTTATACCTATTTTGTTTAAACCACTGAAATGTTGTTTCCTTATGATTACATGTTTTATTTTCCATGTAGCTGGCAGGCCTAGGGTGGGACAGAGAACATGGCTGAACCACGGCGGGAGAGCACCAGCAGCCTGCAGAGGAAGAAACCTCCCTGGCTCAGACTGGACATTCCCACAGCTCAGATGTCACTAGACGAGCCTCCCACTTTTGTTCAGGTATTCTTTCTCGCTAAATCCCCTCCAATTTTTTGTGTCATCTTCTTCATGACTTGTTCTCACACTCTTCTGACATCTCATTTCCTTTGCAGCCGGTGAAGAGGCAGGGGTTCCTGCGCAGTATCAGCATGCCAGTGGAGACCTCTCACCTCCAGTCTCCACCCCGTGACCTCTTTGACAACCGACGGCCTGTCTTACAACGCCAGTCATCGATCACTCAGACCATAAAGAGGTAAACACAGCTAGCGATACACTGGATGCATATTAATGTCTTGAGGGGTTTGGGTTAGGGTTATAATACCAAGAACTTGCATATTTTGTAGTGCACAGATTATGGAGTGAAATGCTTCAGTTTGTATTATAAGATAATGAGTTAAATGGAGATGCAGCCTGTGTCCTATGTCATTGGTAAAAACCACTAACATTCCCATTTAACGACAGTGCTCCTGCTTCTCCCACCTTTTTTCCAAATTGCATGCCTGTTGCTAACATATGCCTGGTAATAACTTTTCTAACGTTATAAATCTCAATGCAAACAAAGCCTTAACCTGTCAATCTGCTTTGCTCCGTCTGCATGAAGGCAACATCACTGTCCAGCTGCACTCTTCTTTCTCACTACCTGTTGTTGTCTTTTCTCTTCCTTCTCCTTCCTTCTGCCCCTTCTTGCCGCCTTCCGGCCCCGCTCTGCCTGGTCACAGCAGCAGAAGGGTGCACTTTGAGCGGATTAACACCGTTCCCATTAAGGGGCAGCGGGCTGCTCGCCGCAGCATCAGGAAACACCATTCACTCTCCAGAACCCTGCTCAGGTATGCAGGAAGTACCTGACAAAACTTCAGGTGTTAGGGTCAGGCGTCAGGTGTGTTTATTCACTTATTTTCCATGAAGGAATAAGTGAGTTTACTGTTTGTATGTTTATCTTACAGTTCACTTTTCTTTTTTTCTTGATTTTTGTTGTTTTTGACGCACAGATAAATAAGAGAAATGCATCACAAGATCTACATGAGTTATTGTTTTCTCACTCAGTCACCAGCTGTTGAAGCTGTGAGTCATGTCATCACCACAATGATTTCTTTTTAAATGAGTCATAGGACGACCTGAAACCAAAAGCTGTTATTTTCCTGTTACAAATTCCTCTTTACTCAAGTTGCAGTAATGACCCAGCTGTACAGTGGGCAGCCCACGCGGCAGCATTCATCACAAGAAGTTGTTACTTCTGAGTGGTTCTTGTTAGTGAGCCAGAGTTTTAAGGCTGACATGCCATGCTTCTTTTGTGGACACTGATTAGATACTTCCTGGCCATGACTCTGTTCGACTGCACAGAATCTTAGGGTAGAAAGGTTTACTGCAGCAAAGAGAGGCACACACAAGCTAGACTATGAGCTACAGCTCCTTTAATTATATTTTTCATTCATAAAACAACAATTTAAAAAAAACAGTGTAAAAGTCAGTAACAGTATATAGATCCTAAAACAATTATAACATTAAAAAAAAATCATGTTTAATGTCCATTCAGTGAATTAAATCTTGTCACTTATATAGATTAGAGGACCAGAAAACCAGCAGCACTTACTTAGTGACAGAAATAGAAAGCTGAGTTGGTAAGAACTGAACTTCCCTGAACATTTACTCTGCAGCTGGTAATTAGTGTAGAAAAAGCTAGCTTGCCCAAACTTTCCTTTGAAGAATTTTTCCACTTCCACTTCCTGCCCTCTGGGTGCAGTAACAATGTTTGCTCTGGTTTTTATTAGGCTTCAACTTCAACAACGTGATTGCATGTATATTCATCAAGCTTTGGTGGAATGGGAGCAGAGTAGGACACAATTAAAATCACTCTCTATTGATTGGTTTGGCTGTCTGCTAGTGTCAGTTAAGATTGGGAAAATCTAAATAAGTTTAATTTTATTTTTGGCATCAGAATCACTCACTTGTTCTTTTTTTTTTTTTTTTTTTTTTTTTTTTTTCAAACACGTAGACAATAAAAGAGTTTTGAGCCTACATCTTTTATTCATTATGTGTGTACCTGGTTACCTGTCATTCCCAGTGTGTCTGGACATGAACATGCCCAGACTTATTCCCTCCTCTATGCACTATGTAGGACACTTCTTTTTTTTTTTTTTACTTCCTGGGAAGTGCAGTCTTATCAGTCCCAGGCATTCTTCACTACATAGGGCTCTAAAGAGGGTCATCAATGAGTCTGCGTCTCAAGTTTTAGCATACCAGATAGCATTTGATCTCTTTGTATGAATGAAGCAGATTTGGTGACCCAGAGCTGAAAAGTCAGTGTTTGCTCATTAGGGGAACAGCGGACTGGTTTGGGGTCAGCAAAGACGGTGATGCCACCCAAAAATGGCAGAGGAAAAGCTTGCGCCACTGCAGCCTGCGCTATGGAAAGCTGAAACCACAGGTGATCCGAGAGATGGATCTGCCCAGCCAAGACAACATCTCCCTAACCAGCACGGAGACCCCGCCTCCTCTCTATGTGCCCTCATCACAATATGGCATGCAGAAGGTAAATAAAGACATTTGGTGCTTAATGCAATTCTTTTTTGAATCCAGTGTTTTGTTTTTTTTGTATGAAAAAAATCATGCAGATGGTGCACAGACATATACTTTAACCAAAGCAAGGTAAATAAATCAGAGTCTGATGTTTATAACATCAACTTGGACATCGATTTGACACATGATGCATTAAGACCAAAATTTCCCCTTTTTGTGAGCCTGTCTTTTGTATTAAATTCAACTTTTTCACGGCATGCATTGCATATGGCTGCCTTTTTCTAAATTAAATTTCTAACACTTGTTGAACCAATGGGCCCGCAGATTGTGGACCCTTTGGCGCGAGGACGAGCCTTTCGTATGGTGGAGGAGGTGGATGGCTATAGCGTGCCTCAGACCCCCATCACCCCTGGAGCTGCCTCGCTTTGTTCCTTCACCAGCTCCCGCTCAGGTCTCAACCGACTGCCTCGTCGACGTAAGAGGGAGTCAGTGGCAAAGATGAGCTTCAGGGCTGCAGCAGCGCTGGTCAAGGTAAGTTTGAGGAAAACGAGGAAAAATAACTTGATATAAAAAACAGGAAACCACATATACCAAAATGCAGCCGGTTCATTTCTGTACTGTGTTTGACTTTCTTGGTACAGTGTCACCGTGAGACCAGCCCTGATGGATAGATTACAGCTGTCAATACAAATATGTTTGTATGTGTGTGTGTGTGTGTGTGTATGTGTGTGCATGTAGGGGCGCTCAATACGGGAGAGCACCCTCAGGCGGGCCCAAAGACGCAGCTTCACCCCTGCAAGCTTCATGGAGGAGGACATGGTCGACTTTCCTGATGAGCTAGACACATCATTCTTTGCCAGAGTAAGAAAAAAAAACATTGCAATGCTATTTTTACTGTGTAACCATACTTTTTAATTTAATACAAATTCACATTTTAAAAAACCCATGGGATTTTGAGTTTCCTGAGTGTCTACTCAATGTTTTCTTTTCAAAATATTCTGTCTAGGATATTCTGATGCAGGAGGAGTTGTCCACATATGCTGACGAGGTGTTTGAGTCGCCGTCTGAGGCAGCCATGAAAGAGGCAGAGCCCAGCAGCAAGAAGGATGAGACGGAGCTGACAGGCAGCGCCCTAGATAAGACAGAGCTGGAGAGAAGTCATCTCATGCTGTAAGTCAGAGATTCTCGATCTTTCTTCAGCAAAGGGATGCTTGCAAAATAATAAACAACATACTGGGGACCCTCTCATGTATGTCCCTTGGAATCATTAGCCAGGTAGCTGAGTATTTTTTTTTTACATTCATATAGTCCTAATTGTGTTAAACAACACAATGAAAATGCTCACATTGATATTAGACATTACTAAAGATTTTTGCTCATTCCAAGAGTTATATATTTATTTAGATTAGAACACATAGTCCTTGAACTGTTTTATGTTTGAGATTTGAATAAGGATGCCTTGAATAAATCCTTAAATCCTGAATCCTTAAAAGTATTCATTTCCTCTTTTAACTCTCCCAGACCTCTGGAGCGAGGGTGGCGTAAAGCCAAAGAAGGAACTCCTGGACCACCAAAAGTGCCCTTGCGGCAGGAGGTGGTGAGTGTAACCGGACAGCGGCGAGGCCAGCGCATCGTTGTTCCGGTCAAAAAGCTTTTTGCCCGAGAAAAGAGGCCTTACGGATTGGGCATGGTAGGGAAGCTCACAAACCGCACCTACCGCAAGCGCATTGACAGCTACGTCAAGAGGCAGATAGAGGACATGGATGACCACAGGTACTGCACCTCTTCACAGACCTGACTAACAAGCGTTTTATCTCTGTGGAAGACAGTGACGGATGATGAGTGCTGCTGTTCTGCTTTTTCTCCTCTAGGCCTTTTTTTACATACTGGATCACCTTTGTCCATTTGCTCATCACCATCCTGGCTGTATGCATCTATGGTATTGCACCAGTGGGTTTTTCACAGCATGAGACAGTTGATTCTGTGAGTAATGGCTGTCATTTGTAGGGATTATATATTCTCAATATTTTCATTACACCTCCTCCCATATTGCTTGCTCACTCTGTGACATGGATGTCTTCTTATCTAGGTTTTAAGAAACAAAGGCGTGTATGAAAATGTCAAGTTTGTACAGCAGGAGAATTTTTGGATCGGGCCGGGTTCGGTGAGCATTCTCCCTTTCGATGGAAGATCAATTATGCAAGCAGTCATTGAGTGTATATGGTTCCAAATAATTACTGCATTTTAAATGTTTTTTTCTTTTTATCTATGTATTGTTAGGAAGCTCTGATCCACTTGGGGGCCAAATACTCTCCATGCATGCGGCAAGACAAACAGGTGCATGATCTTATCAGGGAAAAGAGAGCTATCGAACGCAACTCTGCCTGCTGTGTGCGTAACGATCGCTCCGGCTGCGTCCAAACCTCAGAGGAGGAATGCTCGGTCTGTAAACAAAGCCCATTCCTATTTGTGTTGCTGGTCTTTAATGAGTACACAACCGATATAAATTGTGGGAACATCTAACCCTGCCTCTGTTGCATTATTTCCAGAGTACCTTAGCTGTGTGGGTGAAGTGGCCGAGGCATTCCAGCACACCCCAGTTAAATGGTAAAGACAGACAGTATGGCTCTGTGTGCCATCAGGATCCCAGGTATAACACAATAGTGGTTCTCTCATTTCCCCAATATAATTACACTAAGCATGTTTGTTGATTTTAATGTGTTTGTCTCATTACAGGATATGTCTAGAGCCTGCCTCAGTATCACCTCATGAATGGCCTGATGACATCAGCAAGTGGCCAGTAAGTACAGTAAAATGCTAGCTGGTATTTAGGT
>JAOWBC010000458.1:10854613-10868733 GCA_028566105.1 Hypoplectrus providencianus
GAGAGAGAGAGAGAGAGAGAGAGAGAGAGAGAGAGAGAGAGAGAGAGAGGTTGTCTGAAAGTTACAGTCAGAATTGTTATTATTTTTTACATTGTAAATTAATAATGAGACATCAAAACATAAAATAACTCAAACCAATCCACCAATCCCTATATCATATGGGCCCACTTACCTATGTCTGTACGTTTTAATGAATCTTTGAATCACACTTTGGCATCGTTGATGTGTGAAGATTCAAAGCTTTAACTCGCTGCGACAGAAAAATAAAAACTAGCTCTCTGGCTTTCAGATTTGTACCAGGTACAACACAGGGAACCACACCAACCTGCCTCACATAGACTGTACCATCACAGGCCGACCCTGCTGCATCGGAACTAAGGGGAGGTGAGGAGAGCTAATGAAAAACATACAAACATCTATTGGGGACTAAAGGAGAAGATTATTAATAACTATTTTACTCATTTAATCTACACTTCTTTTTGTTTACCTTCAGGTGTGAAATCACATCTCGGGAATATTGTGACTTTATGAACGGCTACTTTCATGAGGAAGCTACTCTCTGCTCTCAAGTAAGCAACCCTCTACCTATTACTCACAAATGAGAGCTTTTTCTTACTCATGGGACAAGCAGAGAAGCTGTTTGATGCATTAGGCCCTGAGCTTAATTTATGCTGCACCTGTTGCTTTGTTTAATCTGCTGTACTATTTATGCATTTCCTGTATACCAGAACAGATTAAGAGAGAACATGTTTGTGTAGGAAATTTGAAGAATTTGCCATCATGTGTACACCATTTGTGATCTTTTTCACATGAATTGTACATGATTGTATGACTCTGTATCTCTGTGGCATCACTCATGCTGTATTGTATCCATCTTCAGGTGCACTGCATGGACGATGTGTGTGGGCTGTTGCCTTTCCTGAACCCAGAGATCCCAGATCAGTTTTACAGGCTCTGGCTCTCACTTTTCCTGCATGCTGGGTGAGTCAGTGGGTTCAGCAAGTAGTTTTGCTCATGTTAGATTTCCCTGACAAAGAAACAGACAAACAAACAATTGGTGATACCAGTGATAGTTTCATTCAGAGAGTTTTTTATTGTTTTGTTTCTATATGTCCTTATTTTTTGCCAAAGTCAATTTCATAATAGATTAAAAAAAGAGTGAATGAAAGAGAGAGTAATTGCACTTAATTAAAGCAAATATTTATAGCTCAGTTTAGCAGATAATGTCAACCTACAAGTCAATTAAAACGTGATTTTTAAAAGCAGCTTTGCCTCTGCCTGATATACTAGATTACTATTTTCAAAGTCTGTGTTTGCACCCAGCACTAAGGAACAGGATGATTAAAAGATCAGAATCAAAGTCAGGTTTTAGTGGCCAAATGTGTTTTGCACAAACAAGGATATTGACTTCAGCTGTCAGTAGCTCTCGGTGTATTTGTACTCACCTCACAACAAAACAAATGCGTAGAAAGATAAAGAGACAGACAGCAAATATGTAAAAGAGGACAAACAACAAGGAAGAAATAACAAACAGAGGCACAGGTGAAGTTATTGGTTGTTCACTGTATGGATAATTAGAATTGGTGTTTCATATACCTGTGATATAAAATTCTCTGAATAAAGAAATAAAGTGTCAAAGTATTTTTCATGTTGGGGGCTGGTCTCTCTACACTGTATATCTTTTGGACATTCATGTTAAATATATGTGGATGAATAATCACACTTATGCACTGTGCATTTCAGACTGACAGCACTACTTTGGAGTAGTTTAAACCTGTCAGTCATTCAGCACAAAGAGCTGGCCTCACTGTTAAGAGGAGCAATGCTTCATCTTCATGCTGTCTGTTATCTGTCTCCTGGGTAATTAAACAAAGTGCCCTCACTACTCGAACTCATTAAGCTTCAATGAGATAGAGGACGATTTGTTGATGGGCAAAGTCATCGGTCTGCTGAGGGTTTTACCTACTCTGCACCAAGGAATTATCTTCTCAACACGTGCAGCTTTTCTACCTCACACACACACACACAACTGTCACATTGCACACACATGAGCACTTTGTCCATTTCTGTCCCCCCAGGATCCTTCACTGCCTGGTGTCAGTGGCTTTCCAGATGACCATCCTGAGGGACCTGGAGAAGCTGGCGGGCTGGCTGCGCATCTCAATCATTTACATTCTCAGTGGCATCACTGGCAACTTAGCTTCAGCCATCTTTCTACCCTACAGGGCAGAGGTGATTACATACATAACCACCACCCACAAGATATCAGTGTAGAATTACCACAATGCAGTACACAGTCACGTTAAGTGTCAAAGACCCCATGTTTGGATTAATTAACGTAAAACACTATATAATGCAAATAACTGTTAAAGAGACAGTGCACCCCAAAATCAAAATACAAATGTTTGTTTTTCAAATTATTCAGTTGTAGAATAGTGTTAGTGGAAATAATGGAGCTAGATGGTGGTCATTTTGACATTGCAAGAGGAGGTCTCTTTTCAAAAATCATGACAAGGTTACTCAAGATATTCCACATATATGTATATAATCATCGTGAAAACAATTTAGACTATTTATTTTTGATTTTGCTGTTACCTGTCTTTAAATCAGAGACATTAGACTCATTCATGAAAGAGTCAAAATCTGCAGCCGCAGCATCCATAGATGTTCATGAACATGTTTTTTAGCCTTACACCCCTGTCTCTTTGTCTTTGTGTCAGGTGGGCCCAGCCGGCTCTCAGTTTGGGATCCTGGCCTGCCTGTTTGTGGAGTTGTTCCAGAGCTGGCAGATCCTTGCCCAACCCTGGAGGGCGTTTACCAAGCTGCTGTGCGTGGTTCTCTTCCTCTTTGCCTTTGGGCTGTTGCCCTGGATTGACAATTTCGCCCACATCTGTGGCTTCATCTCTGGCTTCTTCCTGTCCTTCGCTTTCTTACCCTACATCAGCTTCGGCCGCATGGACCTGTACCGCAAACGCTGTCAGATCATCGTCTTCCTGTTAGTGTTTGTCGGGCTCTTTTCGGGCCTTGTGGTGCTCTTCTATGTCTACCCAATCAAGTGTGAATGGTGCGAGTTGCTCACCTGCATCCCCTTCACGGACAAATTTTGCGAGAAGTACGACCTCAACGCTCACCTCCATTGAAGTGTGCACAGTGTAAGCAATGTAGGAAGGCATCAGGTCAAAAGATGTGGACTAACAGATGATATCATCCAGTCTGTGTCTCCATTCTGCCCCTCTGTGACCTTTGTGACTGTCCCCTTCTCTGTGAACAATGATGTACTTGTGTTTTTTTACTCTGTAAGTATGAATACCTATGCCACTCATCTTAAACACTTTGTTTAATCACCTCCCTATTCACCGGCAGTCATTGTCACTCCTTCACTGTCCAGTGAAACAAAGCTATGGCACTTGTGAACCTCATCAAAGTTTCTAACTGCCCTTTAAACATGAGGCAGGAATTAGACAACCAATGCTGGTACAGAGAGAAGGATTTTTTGTTTCAGATTCACACTCCGGACAGTTTTACTATTCAGGCAACCTCATACAGAAGCAGGGACAAAAATCAAATATTGATACCGTTGGTGCCTTGTTGATAAATGTACCAACTACTGCCATATTTTTGTTACATTATGCTGAGCACTCGAATGTTTTCTTTTGTTTGTTTATTGCTTCTCAAGAAGTGATGATTGTTTTGAACATGGTAGTGTTTTAGCTACCTGTCTACTCACATGTAACTGAAAACAACAGTAAAAAAAAAATCTACAAGTTAAAATTGTGTGTGACTTTTTTCTTAATTACCAGAAAAGCCCTGTTGATTGTTTTTGTAGTTTATTCAAATTATGCAACAAACAAGCAAATATATGCTACAGATATTCAATTGACAATCCAAGCTTTTACAATAATGACACTATGAATATCACAAATTGATTTACAAAAATAGAAGAGTATTTACATTACAATCCAGATGTGGTGCGTAAAATGTACATGCATTGCCTTGATCACACATTAGAGAATAGTGAATGATTTGACCAACAACAATAAATAAATGGAGAAACAGTATGAATCTTTCAAAACCAAGTTGCTAATTGTGACAGAGGGAGTATATGACGTATTTGATGTCTGATAAGTCAAACAATTGTAAAGTTCTTGCATGAATCCACTCTGTCCTCATGGTCTGCACCCCATGTTCAGTGAGAAACTGTGAGATTCTAACAGAGGGGTCCAGTAAGACCTTTTTTATCAACACTGGTGCATACTGGCTCTTTTCCTCCATCTGTTTCCTTGTTAATCTTATCTGCCCTGAGTCCATGTTAGTGGTGAGTAAGTGGTCGAGGGTGGGTGAGTGGCTCCTGGACTAGCAGCCGCTGTTCCGCCGTGTGTACGCCTGCCCACAGAGCATGTACTCCATCTCTCTGAATTGCATGTTAGAAACAGAGATGGCAGATGATCCTTTCTCCTTGAAGCCGGCTTTGAGGTAAAAGGGCACCAGGAAGTCCTCGCAAATCAGCAGAGCTCGACGGAGGCCAGGCATGCAGCGCAGGTACTGCAAGTAGCGCCACAAGAGGATGGAGCCCTTACCCTGCTGGCGACAGTGACGGTGAACTGACAGCACATGGATGTGCACAGTGGGGGTGTCTGGGACATGCTGAGTCATTGCCTCCTGGAGAAAAAGGATTACATGGAAGCATTAATTAAGTCAAAGCATGTATTGAGTCAAAATATACACACACCTCAACACGTTTGTAAGAAAAATACTCAAATGGAAAAGTGAGGATTATCACATTATACTTAAACATTTTCTGTGTTATCATACCTGTGAAAGCCTCTCCTTGTCCCAGCCAGAGCCAATGATAAAAGCTACCAGCTGTCCCTCCTCAAACCAACCCAGCGACAGCTCAGGGCACTGACCCAGGAAGTTAAGCACTTCATCCAGGGTGAGAGGACACTCTCCAGACACAGAGACGAACGCTATGGTATGACAAGAAACAGATTTTTCATCAAAGATCAGGAAAAGAATAGAGGAGCAGAGAAACATGCTATCTTACAAAATATGGGCTACATTTCCACCTCACAAGTGAAAGACAAAAATACAGTGCATGCTCTTTATCAAATACACAAAGAAAGTCAGATAACCTCTTATCTGATGAAACAAACAGTTAAAATACTAATTGGTTTAGATATATATGACATATGATGAGCAGAAACTCAACTTACCTTCTCTCTCAATCTCAAACACACTGATGGCATCCTGCGGCGTGAGGTTCCTGAACTCGCTGGCAGGGAGAGTGTGTCGCCTCTGCCGCAGAGGGTTGACCACTCTGACGGGTGTCTTCAGAAAGAAGGGCTTGAGGAACGGTGAGCCACTGACCTGCTGTGTCATGATGCTTCAAAAAGACAAAAGGATTCTGACTATTCAAGGTCTATTTTATTCTGTCGTCGTCTCTTTCAGCCTTTTTGTGGTGTAAATTATATACTGGTGTTGTAAAAGATGCAGTCAAAGTAAGTCAAACCCTGCCAACAAAAATATCCTCGAATCTGTCTGCTTGTCCAGCAGCTCTGACTGTAATCTAGCTCACTTTAGTAGGCAAGGTGCTGACATTTGTGTCTCTGCTGCTCTCTCCCCCTCCTCTTTCTCTCTGATCTCATACTGTAAAGTGGTCGTCTCAAAGTAGGATAGCTTGTCTGTGCACATGTCTCCAAAGTCTCTAAATCCATAGTTTAATTAAACACTAATTTGGATTAGCCTCTGCTCAGGGCGGTGACTGCAATCATTTATGTGCACGTGGATTTAAAAATCTTGTATTTTGAGGCATGCATTGTGTGCCTCGTGTTTGGTAGAGAAGAGAGTTTTAAGATTCTCACTATTCCATTTTGAGAAAAAAAAAAAAGATTTTGACATGTAATAATCAAAGAGAAGGATGAGTTCTTATACTTGCTGTACATTCAGGTATGTGTTTTTCAGGTTGGAGATGAGCAAAGGCATGGTGTGACTGGATGTGAAGTGATACACATATTTCCTTAGAGCAAGGGCATATGGGCTAAATTAACCACACTGAGTAAGGGGGAGATTTGTGTGGATTGCTGTTGAGATTCATGCCTCAAAGAGGTTTAGCACAGACTAATTAATTGACAGGGCCTTTGACTGTCCTGGGGTAAACCTATTTCCACTGACTTCATTGACTGTCGACACAGTAATGTAAACAAGTCCTTTACATTCATTAGAAAATTATTTTAAATAGAAACAGAAAAACAAAAACTGAAAAGTGGCGATTTTGGTCAAAAATTTAATTTTTTAAAATGCCTAAAAACCAATTATAGTCTTTTAAGACATATTTGAGCATAATTTGTTGAGAAATGACAAAACAAACCATATTATGACACGTCCAAACTTCCTTTTGCCCTTCACTACAGTGATGAATGGGAAATCTCCTACGTCATCTGGACAGCTGGCCAATCACAAATACGAGAACATCACTGTCCATGAGATCATCAGATGTTAGATGCAGGCAAGTACACAGATGTCCAAAGATTAAATCACCTGTTCTGATCTGAAGCTCTGTGTGTGTGTGGCCTGTGAGAGGAGGGGCATTGTAGGAATCATATGTTGATCCACGTAATAGTATAGCGTTCAAAAATTCAATAAAGTGCCATACTATAGAGATAGAATGTCGACATTTTGAAATTTCCAAGGTAATAAACAACAACAAAACATCATATAACAGCTTGTACAAAAAAAGGGACACTGCATGGTTAATGAATGGAACCTTGCAGTATGTCATAAAAACACGTCACAATATACTTTGTCCAAAAATAAAAGAGTCACAGTATAAGTTTCATGACTATGTGTATGTAGTATGCATGGTTTGTGGATGCTGACTTACCATTTACACACGATAATTCTTCGTAGCCTCTTGAAGCAGCCTGTCATGACCAAGCAAATGGCACAGATCAGTTTTGAGAACCCCAGAAACATGTTTCAGCTTGTCAGACAAGCTATTAAATCTTTTGAATGGAGACATGAGTCTACTGTGAGCTGAAGGAAGATTAAACTCTAATTTTATTCGTTGAACCTGTCCCACTGACCTTTTCTAGCTGAAGGTGTCATTGGTCCTGCTCATTTACAGCATGTGTATAAACATACACTTACACACACATCCACTCAGTGTATTATGTTTTTACAGTGTAACTGAGTCCTCAATAAACAGTACACTGGCATACACCTGTTGGCCCAGCTAAGCAGGCAGCAACAGTTAACCAACCACAAACTTTCAGAAACAGTTAACATTTTAATAACACTTTTAGAATCATGATTTATAAATTTACAGTTTAGCTCCATTAAACAGACGGTTTTGACTTACAGGGTTCCTAGATGGCAATCACTGACCAAGTTTTTACTGAAATTAGTTTAGTAAGTCTAGTTAAGATTCACAAAAAAAGATTTGTGTACCTCATTTCACAAGCTCAAAAATATTAATGAGCCTTTTTCTGATCCCATATCAGTAGCTGTATTAAATTGTATTGGGTTTAACCAGGATGTCTGATGACTATTTTTGGCCTTTCAGGAAGAGACAAAGACTGTAAATGAGCTTAGTGTGAGTAAGCATACATCCAGTTTGGCTCTGAGGCAGCTCTAATTAATTAACGCAGGTTGAAGTGTTTCATCCTTGAGCCTTCTGCTTCAGGTTTTCTGAGGGACAAATGTTTGACTACAGCATGAATCAGACATGCTGTACACTGTTTTTTTTTTTTTTTTTTAACATATAACAAATATGAGTTAATCAAAAACTCACATCCATGAGTCTTTCAGGTAAAAGATTAACTTGAGGTTAACAGCTGTCCATAGTTCAGGTGTTGTTAAACTGCCAACTAAGCATCTCTGCTAAGTTTACACACAGGATGAAAACACATGACAACAATGGCTTTGAATCTCTGATCTTCTTTATTGTTATACACATGCTGCTTTACACATGAGGAAAGACATATTGATTTTACAGAGAGCCACGAACCACCTACTGTGGAGTTATCCTGGATACCAGGTCAATAGTGGTTTAGAACAGGAACAGGAAGGCACAGTGTCAAGTTGAAATGGCACCGAAGAGGAGGGGGGAAAGACAACATAATCATGTTACTTAAAAGCACTTCACATGCAAATTCTAGCCAATTATTAAAATGCAATGTCTGCACTCATTACATGGGATGTGATCCTTCCAGTCACGTACATAAAGAGAATCCGCTTGAACCTAAATACTAAGATTAAATGCATAATTGATACATGGCCATAACATAGTAAATAAACAGTTCAATTCCATATTGCAATTACAAGATACATTATTCTGAAGTAACATGAAGTTTGCGATAGAAAAAAAGGCTCTGTACATCTGCATCAAAAATCCTGTCTATGGGCTGGAAACTGTTGTATATTGTAGCATTTATAAGAACACTAATGTCCAATGCAACAAGCAGGCAGCCATATCGATTCAAGGCACATAGAGCTATATGCATGGCGCTACACATACAGGACCAAGTTATGTAAAGGTGTTGCAGCCACATAAACACCGGACCCCTTTTTTTTTGCAGCTACATCACATAAGCAGACACCGGCATTGCCACAAAGAGACTGTACAGAGATCTGCCACATCTAACACAAGCACACTTACTGTGCCACAGTGAGTCAGCACATGTAGCTGGAGCATCTATGCTTGTTGCAGGCCTTAGCTATCTTTGAGTTTAGCTGTTAGAGTGTGAATCGGTAGCTATTACTGATTATCCAAGTCTTAAATAATGTGCATGTTAAGTGAATATTTCCATTATTTCAATATCAGGATCTTTTTCTATGTAATATGCAAGTATACAATTTGATAGTAACTACACAGGATTCTAGTACAGTTATGATACATAGATATCACATCATTAGAAATAATAATAATAAAAAAAAGTGACTTGTAGATGTTTAAGACTGCAGACAACTTAAACTCATCGCATCATAAACACTTGGTATAGGGAATGGATTCTAAACGATTTTGTCCCAGTGCAAAATCACTTCAAATAGACACACAGATACATGTGTAATATGTTTTCAAATTTCTGCTCATAATCCAAATCAACCGTACTGTAAAAATAACTTTGAGTCCTTAATGCATATCACTGATGAAAACAATATTTAGACACAAACTGCATTTGTAAATTCATCAGAATTTAGTGTTAAGCAATTGATACAGAGTTAATTTAAAGTAAGTGTGCTTAAAACCACCATGATAGGTAGTGAAATATCTCTGGAATCCACATTACTAGACCACAACTCTGGTCAAGACACACAACTGAATGCCATCTGACAGTTAATGAAATATTTTCAAAGCTGGGGAAACAATATCTTTTTTTAAAAAAAAAAAAACATCAGTCATAAAGTAAGGTACCAAGAACATCTTTGCAGGAGTCAGATTTCTTTTCTAATGTCAGAGACATTGATGGAATAAGCAGAGTCCTCCACTGTCCCCATGGATTTCTTTTCAGGGCCGCCGTTTGCTCTGATCGCTGAAGCAGAACACTGGGTTGGATGGTTAAAAAAAAAGGAAAAAGAGGGACTGCATGATGTTTGAAATGCACATATCTGTTCTAATGGATGGCAGAGAAAAGGCGGGATCAGAGTCAGGGGTTCACTGGTGCTCATCTTCCATATGAAGGCTGCTCGTGGGACACAGGAGAGGCTGGCTGGAGCAGTTTGTGCTCTGGCTTTTCAGGCTTTCTGTTGACTCTGATGAACCTGGAGAAGCAGCAACAGATAAGCAACAGGGCTTAAAGCAATGCTTAGACACAACATTCATAATGCACAAGACAGGCCTGTCTATAATTCAACTGATAATAACTGACTGGTCTTTAATTTCTCCAGCTGTGATAGATGATGTTGGACCTATTTATGGTAGGGCTAAAACTGTTTGTACATTCATCCTGTCACGCTCCAGTACTCGCAGCTGCACGGTAACCACACGGTATGTAGATTAATGCATGAAATGTAGAACCAAAACTCACAAGTTCCACCCAGAAACCTTTAGCCACACTGTACTGAGGTTAGTACAACACACTGTCTGGCGTGCAAGTCAATCACACCATGGCGACAGTTAAAGAAACACAGAAGCTGAAGACCCAGTTTCATCTCAGCTACATCAGCAACAATAAAAGAGTCGTGTATCAGACAATAACAGGGAAGCTTATGGATGTTATTCATTCATTCATTATCTTAACTGCTTTATCCAGGTATTCCCAGGTCACAGGGAGGCTGTGCCTATCTCAACCGGCTTGGGGCCAAAGGCGGGGTACACCCAGGACAGGTGGCCAGCCTATCACAGGGCTAACTAACAAACAAACACACCTACGGACAATTTAGAGTGGCCAGTTCACCTAGTGTGCAGATTTTAGGACTGTGGGAGGAAACCGGAGTACCCAGAGTAAACCCACGCACCCAGGGGGAGAACCTGCAAACTCCATACAGAAGAGCCTGTGCTGGGATTTGAACTTGCAATCCCTGTAAAGCATGAGTGCTAACCACTACGCTACCGTGGAGGCCACTTATGGATGTCAAAGGATGGCAAATGTTTGGGTGCTTTTAATGTTTCTATAAAACAACAATTAAGTTAATTTAATCACTCCTTCAAATGCACAAGTCTATATTTATGTATTTTCAATTTCATACCAAAAGAGTTGCTTTCCAGTTTATTGACTTATGTGACCTGTTTCCTTCTGGGAAAGTGCTCTTGTCAAACTGTACCCAACTCGCACTGAACTTTGACCCCCTAAACTTTGGCCCAAACTGTGACTTTTCCATACCATGAAACCCCTAATTCAGAGGATTCATACACAGGAGCAGAGCAGACAAGAAAGCCTACATACCACAGTTATTCCTCCATACCAATAGAGCAGGAATCAGGACCTAGAGCTGCCCAAAGAGAGGCGGTACGAAGGGGCAGGAAGGCAGGGAACAAAAGAGTGAAGAGTGTTAGGAAACAGAGAAGCACAAGAGCTCACAGGTTAGATGCAAAGCACAGGGAATCACAGCCTTGAGTCTTGAATATAAGAACAGAAAGGTTAGAGAACAAAAACCAGAAAAGAGTCAAATATAAGCAAGAACCAGATGATTTGTAGTTGACAATGCAATTTCAAGCTTTAAGCATCATCAGAAAGATTAAGATCAAGTGATTATATAGATGATAAATATTCTTTTTTTTCCCTTTTTTACCTGTTTTGAGGGGCTTAAATGTTATTATCTACTCCTGGCAAGTAATTTCTCACCTGGCAGAGACAAGTCGCCTGGTGGGTCGCTCTCTGTTTTGGTCAAGCTGCTGTGTTCACTGCTGCAGTCCTGGAGGATGTCTCCTCCTGCATGCATCCTGTCCTCTGCAACACCAAGGAGAACAAAAGTCAATAAATCTAATCCTCAAAAACAACAAATCTTTACCACTGTCACATAATTAACAGTTCACTGACAAATGAGCAAACTCACCATCATCCGGAGACAGGGATTCTGCCACGTCCTCTGTTGCTGTGGCCTGGAACATGAAGGAGAAAGATCTGGTTAAAACTTTCTTTTTCAGCAGGGTTTAAACACTTAAATGTCAGGTGGTGCAGTGGTGGCTTACATCAGTGGGTGCAGGGCTGCTGGAGAGGAGAGTGTGTGGCTGAGCATCAGACATCTCAGACAGCTTCTCTTCATCTTCTTCCTGGATGGGAGAGGATGGGGACCTAAGGGTGCTAGATTGGGGGAAATGGGAACAAAAGAACAAATAAATACAAGAACAGGTCATTTTATCAATCAAAGTTCCCAACATGGACGGATCTTTACTCTAATTACACCTCTGTAGTTTAAAGGAATTTATAGATAGTGTCCATACCTTGTAGCACTCAGAATAAATATTACAATTAATTGACTAAATTGTCCCATATGGTAGAAAATCTTGAGCCAATATGAATTGGTAATGTGGAAGATAACCGAACACCACAAGTGTTTATAAAAGAGGTTAAGTTATGTTTGTGTGTTAACATACCTGTCAGGTGACTTGCTGACTTTGCCTTTCTGCAGACTGCTATCACTTAAATGCTCTGGGGAGCTCAGCTGTCTGCCGTCACTTCCCAGACCACCCGAGAAGTTGATTTCATCATACAGGGGGGCTGATGGGATGGCGGGAGACACTGACCGCAGACCATTCAGAGCCTCCAACAGTGAGATTGGTTCAAAGCCGGGAGGAACTGAGTCAGTGCTCTGCAAGGAGACATAGACAAGGACCGCATGTAACAATGCACAGTCAGATAACAAACTATAGGAAAAAAGTGGGTTTAGGTGTCAGAGCCGAGCTGACAAACAGTGTACGTCTATGCCCAAAAAGTAGCGGGATAACATGAAGCTGTAATATTTATATAATTATGGGTTTTTTTTGCTAAAATTTCGATAAAACACAAGAAATATAGTGATTTTGATGACTCAGGTACACATGAATCAGTCAAGGACCATCTGCTCCCACACTTGCAATTTTTTTCCATGCATAACTTTATATAGCAATACACAAAAAAATTACAATGTTCAGCTCGATGTTGCTGCACATCTTGGCCCATTTTATCTGATTATGCAAAGATGCGCATGAGACTTACTGAGTGTTCGTCATGGTCCATGGTTTGAGCCAAAACTGGGCTGAAGGACACGGGAGAAAGAGCACCAGGCTTTTTCCTTACAGCTCTGATCTGCAGCAGGGCTCTGAAGGCTGGGAAGGTAAACACAGGCTTACATTAAACACAATAATAATGCTAATTTATTAATGACCTGACTGCCTGATTGATGCTTAAAACATCATCAATTAGGCACCTTAAAGAGGAGAGATTTATGAAATGAATGAAGCACATCTTACGCAGCCTGCAGATGGGGCAATTGTTGGCCTGGTAGCGCAGAGTGTCTGCGCAGGAGTTGCAGAGACACAAATGTCTGCAGGGCAGGATGAGTGTGTCTCGCAGGTCCGACAGACAGACAACACACTCATTACTGTTGTCACTGTTCTCATCATCTGATGGCTGGAAATAGAAAACAAAATCAAATCAAAAGTCACATAAATAAAGCATTAAGTAACTTTCACATCATGTCATTCTTCTAAATAGTAATAGTAAGAATATTTTCAATGATACCTTAGTTTCTTGGTTGTTTTTGTTCTCAATTCCATAGATCTCCTGTAAGAGGTAGCTCACACGGTCCACCTGAAAATCAGAACGGAAATAATCTTTCAGAAACTCATATTATCACACACAGTTAGGCCTGAGAGAATTGCAAAGCAAAAAGTAGAACACTTTCTCTTCCTTGTCTTCATTATTTTGTATTTAGGCACAGAATTTGATTCATATATCAAATTAAAGACAAAGGAAACAGAGTCTATAAGAAATCTCTTTGAGCTCGCTGGAAGCTTATATTCAACATGTACTTCACAGATCTACCTTATCGCCAGACTCCCAGGAGTCTTGGCACAGATATTTGTGTCTTAGTTTTTTTTTTTTTTTCTTCAAAAGCTGCAGATGAGTATGAGGGTCACTGAAGCTCTGCGTAAAAGCTCCTGCTCTGAATTAACATGCTGCAGCACCTACAGTGCTTCAGAATTTACAAACTTAGATTTAGGGCGATGAAAACTAATTTAAAAAGTGAGGATATCAACTTTATATTCAACTGAATAACTTGCTAAATAATGACAAAAAAAGCAAATAAGAACATTTATAAACGTACAATTTGCTTCTGCTTCAGAGGTTTGACGGAGAAACTGCCGTCAACGTGCTGGAATTGAAGAAACAAACAAATATGTTTCAGTTCAAATAAAAACTTGTTTATACAGGTTTTAAGATATTTTCTTTTGTATAGACATATACATACTCTTTCAAAAGCTGCCAAAAGTACATGAGCATGTCCGAGGCAATCTTGAAAAAAACACACAATATTTTGGTTAACACAAATGGTGACCCGAATGCAGGGTATAGTCAACTTTCAATCTTTCTAAACTGAAAAGCACAGAAAAAAAGCATTCTGCAATGACGGTATTGGTGCAATTCCTTATGACTGCTGAACTAACATATTCAACAGTCCTCACTATTATGCAGCTCTAG
>JAOWBC010000458.1:10868833-10885292 GCA_028566105.1 Hypoplectrus providencianus
CAATGACGGTATTGGTGCAATTCCTTATGACTGCTGAACTAACATATTCAACAGTCCTCACTATTATGCAGCTCTAGTAACCTACCGTCCCCTTCATCAACCACAGCTTGGATCACCATGGGAAACACTCCTCTGTCAAGGTCAAAGTTCAGCTTTAAAGGAAAACATACAGAGATGTTATTATTCAATGAAGACTGTTTATAAACAGAGGTTATGTAGCTATGTATGTAACAAGTCCAACTTTGTGTTGCTGATGTTGTGAAAGTGTAAGCAGAGGATATTTACAGACACAAACCACAGACATACTTACATCTTCCTCTTTCCACTCGCTGAAATCTATTTTGAAAGACGGCATGGAGAACTGTTGGCTCACCCCTCGCTTGTAGTGCACAGTTTCAGAGACCAGTGAGGGATTCTTTGGGCTGTACCTGCACACAGAAGGTTTCAGGGAAGTATTATCAATGTGAAGGAAGACTGGATACACGTTGCACTTAGATTTTTCTGGCTGCAAAAGTGATGATTTAGAGATTCAGGAAAGTCATCTTTTCATATGCCATACATACAGGATATCTTGGTTTTATATGCCAGAAAGTGGCATCATCTTTCTGTCTCATCAAATCACAACACAATAACTTCAGTACCAACTATTACTTTCATCTTCTTCAAAGTCTTATCAGCAGTATCCATGGCGACTAGAGGTTGCTAAGGACCCACTGTGTCTATTCTTGTCTTTGTGCTCTCAGGCTTGAATCTCACAACCCGTAAGATAGAGTTTAAATTCTCTATGGCACAAGGTTTGTACTAATAGGATGCTGCTTTTTGAGTAACATTAATCTGTTCATATGCTTCAAGTCTGATCAAGTGATCCTGTCACAGACAGACAGATGTCCGCCTGATGTGACTTTTCAATTGGAATTATGGAAAGACAGTAAAATTTCCATTATTTAAGTTTCATTTTTACACAGCAGATCACTCTTTGTGCCACTAAAAGCTAAAGTGTCATCTGACTCAGCCTCAGACAAAAAAAAGGAGTTTTAGGATTATCCTTACACTGCCATCCCATTGGAGAACTCCTCAAATGCTTGGCAGTAGAGGGTGATGGCTACTCGAGCATCAGCATCAAAGGTAAACTCCACACCATACTGGACCTTTGGTTTTCCACCTTCCTCCACTGGTGTGTCAGAGTCATCTTTATACCTAGAATCAAAAGATTTTAGCACAGTTTTAACTCTTTTTTTATTTAAACAGTTGTTTACTTTTAGTGATTTGTATTATAATATAGGCTTGTTAAATTTACCTGACCAAACGCAGTGAGTCCTTTCTAATGTTGACCAGACTCCTTAGGGTCTTCACAGGCTCGTGGGGTGCAGGCGTCACATATGGAAACTGGTGAAATAGTAATATGGATAAATATGTTCGAAATCAAATTATTGACATGGTTTAGCAAATCTTATTCATAACAGCAAATGTTTAACTGGGAAAGAAACATAAGGTCCTGTATTCTCGGGTGATTAAAACAACTGGTTTCACCTGCACTGGCCTATTCCCAAGAAAATTCAGGTCCATATTTTCTCCAAAAAGGTATCCCTCTGGATGTGGTGTGTCAAATTTTTCTCCTCCCATGAAAAAGTGGCTGGCGAAATAATTCCCTGAGGACAAGAGAAAGAAAGCCATGAATAATAAAGTCACTCCGGAAAAAAAATATATACAGCAACAGCAATCGTGTTTGTTTCGTCTGTTCTTGATAAAGGAGCGCTTTGTACATCAACTCAATTGCTACAAACATAGACAGATTCCAAAAATGTGCTGTTTGTTAAAAAAAAGATAAAGAATTGCTTGAGGGAAATATGATTCTCTTGAGCAAAGTGATGGAGCTCATGTTAAATAATGCAAACTTTTTAGAGGCAGGAGTACAGTAGCCTTAACAAAATTTAAACCCTAAACAACTTCAGACTGGAAGTGATGACTATATTTTTCTTCTCTGGTATTTCTCTCCATTAAATGTATGTCTATCATTCAAATCAGAACAGAAATATTATGGTTGTTTTGTTAACATATGGGATCAATATATATAAGGCTGAGGTCTGACACCACTACACTCCATTATCTGCTAACATGGCATAAACATGATTATTCAAGTGTCTGATTCCAAAGAAGGCTTTGATTAAATATAATAATCTAAATACATCAGAAAATGAGACAAATTGTAATTGAGAGTATCCTCATTGTCACCATTTTATAGGTGTGTACAGGAGTTTACATGAACAGCTAACAAGTTGCTGCGTATTAAACGTCTTGTCATATTAATATACCTCCATACAGTGTTTCAAAAAGAAAAAATGTCATGTTATATCATCACATGCTACATACCTATTTAAATGCCTCTGAAATGGTTTCGCTATCAAGAAGTGCCTTTATTTATGAATTTAATGATGTTTTTTGCTGCTAAAATCATTTGTTGACATGGTTGTCATGCCGCTGGATGTCACCATGAGCTCTTGTCGAATTAATTTAATGTCGTAAAACACTTGGTCGATGTCTGAACATTCACTCTAGCTGGTTGGCATTCACTGCTCCAAAAGAGGCTGTAATAATAACAATAAACCATCTTGCAATAACGTGACTGTCTTTGCCAGTAGCGCGACGCCCGACATATAAACTACTGTACATGTCAAAAGGTGTTGCAAAACTCCTCGTAACCAGACAGTGACATTTCGATTTTGATACACTCTTTCAACACATCTTTATACATATACAAGTATTATTTAATTGTATTTACTAGCTAGTGATAATGAGGAGTGAACAAACCATAATAAGAGCTTGAAAACAACGTTAGCTAATTTGTTCTCGGTTATTCATTTTGTGCCGCATAATTTGAAAAATGTGTATATGTTTAACAGCCAATAGACAATGCCGATCACTTACCAGACTTCGGAGGAAATCGATAGGCCGAGTTGGCCTGTATATCGATATCCTCAACACCAGCGATTCTACGACTCAGTATGGACCCCATCTTTCTCTGTCGCCGATGTTAGCTACAGTTAGCTAGCAGCTCGGCCGCCAACAGCGCTTCTCGACTCCTTTTAGCACTGCCTTTAAACGCACACTGACACCAAAACCAAAGACTGCACCAACCGAAGACAAACACTTTAGTTAGTTTAACATTTTACACATTAAATTTGGTCAGCGGATGTGCTGTAAATGCTAATGCTAACAGGAAACAAAATTGAAACGGGATGCTGTTGTTTTTCCAGAGCTGTGCTAACGTAGCAGGGAGGCACCCTGATTGGCTGTCTCCAAGACTTCCAGAATTTCATGTCGTTCGCTCTGTCAGTTGGGACCGCCCGGCGGGGAGGGGTCAGGAGGGGAAGGGGTCAGGGCAAGGGCGTCAATTCGGCTTTATATATTTGTAGGGACAAAATAGATAGAAAAATAAAAGTTGAGCAAAATCAAAACAAGCCTTTTATCATACAAGCTCAATATTTGGAAACACTAATAATGTATTGAAACGTTTACTCTTTACAGTTAGCCTTTCAATAATCGTCTGTCAGTTTTATCTGCATTGATATACAGGTCAAACGGTAAGCGAGGCATTATATTACTACCACCAAGTGGTCACAGTATATAAGCACATATTGAAATTTGACTGTTCATTTTATTTCTAAAATGTATTTGTATTAATACAGTATTATTATTTGTAGGTGTTCGCCGCCTTCTTTAAACCAAAACAAGATACTACATCACACGAAATTAATCCAAACTGCGTTGATGTAGACGTTAAAGTCTTCCAGCCTTATTAATATCAACATGTATTGTTATACGGGTTTCATCAGTATGAAAAAATAGTTTTAATGTTGGCAACAAATAGGTGACATTAATTTGAAAGTGTTTTCCGGAAGTTGTTTTATGTGTGCATTGACGCTAATTTGATTAATTGAACAGTGCAGTTCCTGGTTGTGACCACTAGAGGACAGTCGACTCTCCCATTGAGTTGTTGAGATGTTTTACTGCTTATGAAAAAAAGAAAATTAGGTATTCCCGTAGAGGTATCTTAGTGATGATTAATATTAATGTAGAATGAAGTGGTACTGTGGGATTTGTTTGATAAGATGTAGTTCTTAGCTAATATCGCTGCTTTCGTTTAGTCTTGGACACATTAATTTGATAGTGTAAAACGGAAATGTTAGCTCTAATTTATTTCTGCATTGACGCTACTTTGAATAATGTATTATTACAGTTCCTGACTGTGACCACTAGGCGGCAGTGAACTCGACCATAGTTTGACCATGAGATGTCAGAGAACGTTTCTAAGAGAAGAGCAGAGCTGTGTCCTAGCTGAGACTCCTGTAGACTATTACATTTCTTTTTTCGTTTTGTCGTAGTTACATTAGTTTGAAAGTTATCACTGGAATTGGCAATATTGTTTTATGGCAGCATTGAGTAATTTTGAAAGTTCCTCAATGTGGCCATTAGAAAACGAATACAAGAAACTTAAGTCAACAAGTTTCTCCATTAGATACCACACGAGAAAACTAGTACTTAACAGTTATATTAATTGGAAAAGAAAAAAAAAAAAAAAAAAAAACAACAACAACCTTGTATACAATGCATTATAAATTATAATATTACTAAAGAGAAATTGGTTGATTTTAAAAAATATACTTTTATGAGCAGCGTTCGTAGGTCATAAATAATGTTTGGTCATAATAAAAAACTTATGCTGCAGTCCCACATTGTGACCACCAGAGGGCAGTGACATCTCAAGTCAACCGACATTTCCGCACAGAATCTTCTGGAAATTAAATTAGTATAAAATATATGAAGCAATTATTTTTAAATGGATAGGCTAATTTGACAATGAATGTATTACTGTATGAGTATTTTATTGTGTCTTCTTTGACAACTGACCTGAGTGCCCACTGCCGTCAATAGGAGGAACAGCAATTAGAAAACATTCAGTATTGATATCTATGATAATAGTTATTAATACAACTCATCCATAGTTTATCATAGGTCATGGTTTACTTAGGCAAAACAATTCTGCATGGTAATAATTAATATGTGAGTATACCAGCTAGAAACATTTAAGGTAGTGTGTACGCTTCCTTTGAACATTATTTATAATTTAACACTATATATATATATATATATATATTATTGAAACCTTATTTATTTATTCTTTATTATTATTAGTATTATTATTATTATTATTGTTGTTGTTGTTGTTGTTGTTGTTGTTGTTGTTGTTGTTATTTAGAAAAGAATACGCCAGATCAACAGATAATTTATCCAAAGCACGTAAGTTACATCAGCAAATACAAATGAAATGTAGTTTTAATTTTCCTTTTAAATAAAGAGTAAATTGACAAGATTGTATGTTTTATATTGGGTGTGTGTGTGTGTAATTCACAATTAATGACGTCGGGTGTAAATCCGTCTCAGCGGATGTTGACTCTCATCAGGGGGATCGTCAAACAACTTCAGTTACACCGCGGGCAGACTGCGTTTCTCACAAATCCAGGTAAAACATCTCTCAGCACAATGACAGCTACATAATTAAAGCCGCAAACATATTTCTAAACATGCTAAGGATGTTTAGTCTATAATTTGCATCTTTCGGGAATAATCTTCATACTGTTGTTTCTGTGCCAGGAATGGCGACGCTAGCCAATTCGCTAACGACAGCTAGCAAACGTACTTTACTTTAGCTGAACAAACGTACCCTTCGTCACCCAGTTACCTATCTACCCGAGAACAAACACTGACGGTCGGTGGTTTAACAACCTTTTTTATGTAAGAGCTAGGTAAGAAAGATGCTCCATGACCTGCCACTTAGCCAGCCCTAGTAACGCTAACAACACTCGCGTTATCTCCGTTAGCTACCGTGTCAATTCATACTAACATTAATTCAATATATATATAGTTGTATTAAATAACGTCTTCCAGTTCACTGCTGGTTTCTGCTTGTCTTCATTGCGTAACTAAGTTATTCGCGGTTAGTTGTGCAAGTAGCTTTGAGCTGGATTATCTGGGAAAGGATTAAAAAAAAACATCAGCTAGCTAGCTAACGTTAGTTAGTTAGCGTAGAAGCGCTAGCGTAAACCTGTTTTCACCAAGCTATTTCAACGTGTAAGAGCTATTTTTTTCAGGTGTTACTCATTTGGCTTTTATTTACATGAGCACAGAGAGCAGATAGTGGAGCCTAAAAACGTCTAGACTTTGGGTCCCACAGCTACTAAAGTTAAAGTTTTACTATGTGCTTCATTGATATTACTATAACTTACATTTTCGTTATATTACAGGTTGTGGCTGATTTAACAGATTCCTCAGGTGGAATCTGTGTTTTTTCAGTGAGAGGTAACACTTTTTTCTCTCCCTATTTTCCTGTTGTCCAGTTTTACATCCACTTTGTTGTAATGTTGTTTACATTGCCTTAGTTATACTTTGCTTCATGGCTGGTGTAGTGCACAGGTGTGATCTGTATTTAAACCCATCTATACAGCATACAAACATACTGAGTGTATGTAGGTGCATACACAATTCTGTACACTCGTGGTCAGACATACCAGATAGAAACAGAAAACCTGTAAACTGTGCATTGAGGTTACCTTCACCAACACATTTTTGAACCACAACACATTTAGTTGCACAGTGCTCTCATTTGCTGTTACCAAATTTCCCCGAAAAATCTTACAAACAAATAGCTAATCCATCTCTCTTAAACAGCTGTTGAACAGGGCATTAAGTCACAGCATGCATTATTGAGACAGAGAGAAAATCAGACTTGTGGCTGAAACCTGAGCCCTGAGACAGGGCTGGTGAGCACTCACTTGTGATGTTTGCCTCCGTGTTGGTTAATGCCTTCTCTTTACTCTGCTGATGATCATCAGCATTGCTTGGTACGGTGGGTTTTTGTTTTTGTTTTTTTTTACCGGCAACAATCTCATGTTAACATATAATGAAATTTATAACTACTACAAAACCAATGTTTAAATCAATTAACAAATGATACTAAAACAAAAACTGTCTATTAAAAAAAAAAGTTGAGTTATAAACTATCAGGGCATGATAACATTTACCTATTTAAATTTTCACATAAAGCTTTTATTTAGGATTTTGGTTTTGGCTTAATTAATTATGTCATTAAACTTCTGTTTTTGCCACAGTTTGTAAAGCATTTTACAACACCTATTTTCAAATCCTATATATTGTTATTCTGATCCATCAGTAGTATAAGGCAGTGAGCCAATAAACCATGGCAACAACAAATAAACTGCAACATCAGTCACTGTTTTCCATCACAAAGTTGCTTATAACTGTTCTTAAATGTGCGGTAGATTCTTGGACTGACATTGACTGTTACACCCAGTACTTCATCAGCCTTTCTGACTGCTGCTCGAACATTTTATGACTTGGGAGGAGTTTGTATCAAAGAGCAATGAGCCATGGGACTCAAGCTGTGCATGCTGTGTTTTTTTCTTATAGAGTAAAAGTCCACAGGAGAGTTGTGAGGACAACTCTGTGACCAACCCCTTTCTCTGCAGAGATATCTGGCCAGTATGTCCAGTGACCCTCCTCCTCCGTACCCTGGAGGTCCCAGCGCCCCACTCATTGAGGAGAAGAATGGACAACCAGGTAATAAAACGAAGCAAGCAGGACTGTGGTGAATGTTAATGAGCACTTGCAGATCCAGTGTACGACCAAATTGTAAGCATTGTGGCTTGAGGAAATCACATCACCATTTAGATTTAAAAATAATCAAAAGGTGCCCTTACTATTCAGTAACCTAAAAAAATCCTATAAAGAAGAAACATGTTTTGCAAACACTGATAATAAAAGCAGCTATCCATCTGTTTTGTTGACTCAAAATGATGTACCTGTCCTTAATGCAATCTTCTTTATTTTTCAGTAACAGCTCCTATAAGACATCCTCCTATACAGGGACAGCCCCTGCCTCCAGACTATGGCCCTCCACCCTATGAGGGCCCACACCCAGGCTTCCTTCCCCCACATGTTCCTGGAGAAGGGCCCATGCCTATGCCAATGCCTCCACCACCACAAGGTGCTGCAGACTGCCTGCAAAAAGAAATAAACACTTAAAGCAGACAGAGAAACACTAGTTTGTTTGACTGGTGTGATGTTCAGTTTAAGTTAAACTTTGCCTAAATTTACATATAATGCAATATAATCAGTGTTGGTTTATTCTATACAGGTGGCCCCTATCCACCTCCGCCTGGTCACTTTCCACACCCGATGCCGGGACAGATGGGCCCCGGCCCCAGTCACTTTGTCCACATGGGAGGTCACACAGCGACCGTCCTGGCTCCTCCAGGAGCAGCCACCACTGTGACTGTACTGCAGGGGGAAATGTTCCAGACTTCACCGGTGCAGACGGTGTGTCCGCACTGTCAGCAGGCCATCATCACCCGCATCTCCCACGATGTCGGACTTATGAACACACTCTTCTGCCTCTTCTGCTTCTTTGTAGGGTGAGTAGGAACACACAAACTTCAAAGTCACTAGGTTACTTTACTGATCATATAACATGACTGTCTGTTTTATGACTGGGTATCCTAAAGCTGTTTACATTAAACATTACACCAGAGGGTGCACATTGCATGTCAAATTATTTGAATTAACAGTACAAAAACAAGATGCAGCAAAAGTGGAGACCACACTCCTGACAATGCCTTTTAGAAGCCTGTTAGTTCACACTCATAACCAGCTCTGTTACCCATATATATGCAGAGCAAGCCCACACGTTTATTGTTTGCCAAATGCAAATTAAAAGGTTCTGTGGAAGACAGAATATGCAGACATCTGGAGTTTCATCAACATTTCCTCGATTCAGTGTTTGTTCTGTCTATTTTGTATGACACAGCTGCATATTTTGCACACAGAGCTGACTGTGACCTCTATATGACCAGGATGCCAAAAACTACTCATCTTCAGTTTATGCACATCAGGTTTACAAGCAGCTGTTGCTTTTCCTATTATACAGACTTTACAAGGCCTGTAACAGCCGTACTTTAGTTGTCACAGGAGTTTTGCTGACTCCAGGTGTCTGCATTGTCAGACAAAAGAATTTTTTTCTCCCATTAGACTTGTGGGCATTTCTATAATTAGGGTTATGATTAGATACAACTTTATGTGCAGGTGTTTAAGTGGAAAAATATTTTGTGTGTGTTCCTCATTCTCAGGTGTGACCTCGGCTGCTGCTTGATTCCCTGTCTGATTGATGACCTCAAGGATGTGACACACACCTGCCCTTACTGTAAGGGCTACATTTACACATACAAGCGTATATGCTAACCACCGACAGCTGTATGCTAGAGACATGTACATGCACACACATAAACTCACTGCTCCTCCGGCTGGTAGTGACAGGCTTTTCCCACCATTTTTGCAACGTGTTGTGTCGCCCTCTTAAATTGTAAGTGCAGTTTTCTCATTAGTTCACAGAGTATTTACTGTATATATCTTTATGCCTAATTCTTTCCTGTATAAAAATGCATTGAAATGTAAAAATCTCACCAAACTACAGAAGATGAAGGGCACCACAACATCCACAGGGATGGATAGATTGCAGGTGCATCTGATCCTGTATGGAAAGTCTGAGTAAAGGCTTGTGATGTTACGCATGTTATTGGGGAAAAAAATTTGGATAGACAGTCTGTTAGAGAACGCTGTGAAAATGGTCACTTTATTTGAATTCATCTGTGAATCTTGCTGAGAAGCAAGCGTATTGAAGTCAATGATGCTGGGTAAGCTTTATTGTTTTTTCATATTTATTTCAGATATTTTATCCATTATTTTAACAAGTTAATATTGAGAACTGTGAACATTTTTTGTCTGTCTGATCATTTTGTTCTAACAGACCTAGTTTTTCCTTTTACCTCTATCCTACTTTGAATGTGAGCAATCTAATGAACCATTTTCTGCTCGATAAACTGATGTATTTGCTTGTTTGGGAATGCCCAAGATTGATGTTACTTGCTATATTTATTAATCCTCTGGGCTTCAGTCAGTAGTCACAAAATGCTTTGTGATTTATGTTCCTGCCCTCTGTCCATTAGGTACTTAATTTTGATAATAAAGCCAAGGTTTGCACTTTAAGTTGGAATTCATTTCCCCCTCTGATGCTTTTAATAAAAACAACCTGAGCTTTCATTAGTCTTTGAGAGATTCAAGCACTTACAGAATCATCACATTAGTAAAAGTGTTTTATCCAAGTAGACTTTCTAGTTTTACTGTTATTGATGGAGACACGCTGAATGAAATCCTGTGTCCAAAAGTATGTTGGCAAACAAATGGCAGTGGTGGCACCATCATCATGACACAGCATTGTTTAGCCTGTAACCCTCCCAATGTGGCATCAGCCCTTTAAGATTACCCACATTGCTCAGATGCATGTTAGTTAATGATAAATGCAGATGTCTTTTGACTAATAGTGACCTCTCTGCTAGGAATACGCTTCAAATAAATGATTGTATTAGACATCTTGCAAAATATGATTCCATAGAGATTACTAACAAATAAACAACCATTGTATGCCCACCACAGCATGCTCGATCTGCTGTTCACCTTCACTCACAAAGTGCAGTTTGTCTGCATGAGCCACACATCAAAAACAAACAACTCTCACCGGCTAGTCCCTTGACTCTATATGCATTTGGTTTATTTCTCCGTGAGGCTAGCTAAGCTGTGCAAGAAAGTGAATTTTGATTTGAAGGATTGCATTGAACTTTTAATACAAAGTACTGTATGCCATTGTTGTGGATAATGCTGGTCTGCATTGCTCTCTAAATGTCTGTGATATGTATAACTATGTAAGTCAAAAATTTGTTTGACTGTTGTATACAGGTACTATTTTATCAATAAAAATCAGAACATGACTTTTCTTGAAGCTCATTTTATTGTTGGTTGGAAAATGAAACAAATGTGTAACTATTCTGCAAAGAATGAAGAAAAAGTTTCTTCAGCTGGGTCACAGGAGAGAAACTGCACAAAGTGGAAGTCATCAAGGGACTTCATCAGAGCCTTTTGGTAATAAATACTGGCTCAATGAAGGGAATAAGTAGAGTATCTTGGCCACATTGGTAATAAATACATGTTTTTAAAGTGCAAGGCTTTCAGTCTCTCCATCTGTGTCCACACTGAGCGTTGCAACATTTGTAGAAAGTCGTCATCGGCTCATCAGCTGATCTGGTCTGAATCTGCATGAAATACGCCCGAGGATGCTCACACTTGGGACAAGTTTCTGTAAACAGATATAAACAAAGTGTCGGTTTGGAAACGGATTCCTGGAAATTGGCCATATGTGATTCAAACTGTGTAAAACAGAGGATGCAGCTGCTAAAGCTCACCTGACTCAAATTAATATAAGAATCATCTCCAAGAAAAAGAAACCTAAATCTGTTTGTGTGTGCAACCTTTGTTTACTCTCGTAAGGATTTGCTAAGTAAACGAGGAATCTGAGACTATTTGGTGCTGAGATTTTTCTAGAAAGTCAAACTGCAATATTGAATTAGTGCAAAGGCTTTATGCAGTGCTGGAAGAAAAAAAATATGTGCAATTTGATGTCCTATAAAATTAAATTAAAGAGAAATTTACTTTTTCAAAGATCTACAAAATATGTTCCATATTAGGTCAAGGTGAAAAACTAGCGATAACAAATCTAAAACAGCTAATGTGGAACATTTTCCCCATTTGTGTTTGCAATAGTCAGAAATATTGGATCAGGATTTCACATTTTATGCTTTAAATTCTCACACATTTTAAATTATGTAGTTTTCTTGTATTATTGTGCAACTTTTATATTAGGATTTTAAAGGGTTAGTGAAAATAGCCACACAATAACACAAACTAACCAATCAAGACAGCAGTAGATCTGCATTCCCATGTTTAGCCTGATGTCTTTGACAAAAGGGGAACCGTGCTGTGCTAACATAAACATGTGATTTCAAAGTTATCAGATGGTGCAATTCATGATGGTTTGTTAAACCCTGTGAGGTAATTTCTTGTTACAAAAGCAGAGACAATTGCTTCAGTTTCCCAGCATTTACTTAAGACAGGGCTGTGTGACAGCAAGGTAGCATACACTAAAACTGACATTGATTAATTTAGGAAGATAAACTACATTTTGCTGCTGCCCCCATTCACAGCAGTAAATTGCTCCTGCCTGCTTGTCTCCATCTATTGGAACTACTATACCGCCTTTCTACGTACCTCGTACAACCCCACCTTTCGTCTTTTTCATTTTCCTCCACATTCAAAGCATGATGATTCATTTCAAGTGATTTTAGATTCCAGGGAAGTTTAAATTCAGATTTTGCTTGTATAGTTCTTGTCTATGCTGCCTGTTTACAACCTTTTGTGTATTGAAGCTCCTCTCTTTCTTGCTATACACTTTTATGTTGTCACACTGGAAATGAATGTGATTTTTTTTAATACACAAAATACAATGACACCATGAAATCATTGTAAATGCAGAGATGAAATTAAAAATGGCAGAAAATCAACATAAACATAATCACAACATTTTGTTTTCATGAAATTGGCTTACCATCACAGTAATTCTGCGCTGTGATTCCATAAATATTCATCTTAATCTGTCTGATCCGTGAAGACATTGCTTTCGCTAATTTATTTCAAGGTGACAGATATTCCCAGACCAGCATCATGATTAATTATTTGTATTACTTATATAATTTTTAATATCCGTATACATCCGTAAACTGTCAAAAGGTTAGCTACGCAATGGTTTAAATGAGGCCTTTCAGAAAAACAGTATTTTTTATATCCTTAGTTGCATATTATTTAAATAGCATATTAGAGTGGGTAAAATGGAAGTAACGTCAGGTACAGTACTTGAACAAATGTTCATATATCCCGCCACCAAAGCCTAACCACTCCATTAAATGTTTTATAGTCTCTTACCAGGAGTTGAGTCCACGTTTTCCCATGCTGCAGCGCCACCAAGAACATCATCTACCTCCTTCAATTTGGGATATTTCCTATTGTTTACCTGCAGAAAGAGAAATATGTAAATCACCCGAGCACACCAGCCCCACGCGAGAAAGCTTCAGACAACTTGTTTTGAATCTACGTGGCTGTCTTCATAATTTCGAAGACAGCTTTAATTTAGAATACAGTTCTTTTAAACAACACATTTGGGTGACATAAACTGTGATTTTTGATCTCACCTTTCTTGTGATGTTGTGTACATACGGACAGGTATTGCAGGCGAATCTCATGCACTTCTGCCCTTCTTCGACAATTAAAACATTTCCGCAGGTCGGACAAAAAAGGAGCATGTTAGCCGGGAATAAATATGTAGCTTACAGCTACAAACTGCCACAAAAACACAATGTGTGTATACGATTTTACCCCCAGTTTGCAAACTTAGCTGCTGTTTGGTGCATGTGGGGAACATTAGCGGAAGTGGCTGATGACACGAGGTGCAACTCTATTTATCGCTCGGTATTAAGTAGTTTTATATTAATTGAACAACCAAAATCCTAAATATTACCACCGATTAATAACGCTGAGTAATCTAAACATTTGTCTCTTTAATAAAATACTAAATTAGTAGCTGAATTTACGTCAGCTAAGAGGAACCTTTGTTGTGAGCTCCAGTTGCCTTCCGGTGTGAAATTTCTACTGCACATAGTGTTTGTTTACTTCATAGCTTTTGCTGCTTAATATATCCTTCATAAAATGTCTTTAGTTGTATTAGCTAAATAGGATTATCACACCTAATTTCTTTAGCATTTTAATGTATTTTATTTATTTATTTTGTACTTTTAACACCATCCAGCTGACGAACCGTACTGCTGTTTTCGTGCCTCTTGATGATGGAGGAGCAGAGTGAAGACGCTGCAGGAGGAGAAGTATCTGTAAAGGTTGAAGAGGAGGAAAAGGAGAACCTGGTAGCGTTAGACGCGGAGGAGGAAGATGAGGAGGCTCTTCCTCACTCGGAGATCCTGGATATTTTCGAGGAGGGACTGGCTCGACTTGTGCAGGACCCTTTACTCTGTGATCTACCAATTCAGGTATGTTACATCAGACACGATAAATACTGCGATGAAGAAGAAACATGTCACGACAAAATTATCGTATCGTAATCAGTATTACAAAAAAAAAAGGGAAAAAAAACAAACAAACAAAAAAACACAAAACATTACCATACAGTTCTTTAACACACCGAGCTGATACAATCTGTTTTTCTTAAATCTAGCTGAAGTTCACTGGAATTACCGAGATGCAATTTAATGTATCACGTTTAAAATTTCTCAAACTTTGTTGAATTAAGATCCTAGATTTTATGGCAAATGGCAGAGTAAAGCAAATAAGAATATTTTACACTACCTCTCTCATCCTATGACTGTTTGATAGAGCTTCAGACTTTATTTGCATTCATGCGAGCTATTTTTTTCTTTTTTGTTAATTTGATTCATTAAGGTTGTAAGCGTTAAACAGATGCAACTTGCAGAAATTAAACTTAAAGCTTTATAGAGGCTTTTTAAAATATTGTTTAACATTATTAGCCATTGTATGTGTTTTTGTGTGTTATTTTTGGTAAATGGAAAAATAGTCTATCAATTGCTAGATAAAAGTTCAAGATTACCATTTTCAAAATCCCAGAATTCAAGGAAACAATGATTATCTACTTATCGATAACTGAATAATTGTTCTAACCCTAACCAATTGATTTACAACTCTATGGATCAGCGTCATTGAGTTGATCTGTGCTCTTCTCAAGGCTTTTTTTGTGACTATATTTGTCAGAATTTTTACTGATAGATAAAATAATGTATGTGAACCTACTGAAACTGACTATCTTTATCTTCAGGTGACTCTGGAGGAGGTAAATTCTCAGATTGCTTTGGAGTACGGCCAGGCGATGACTGTGAGGGTTGTAAAGGCAGATGGAGAGATAATGCGTAAGTGCTGAGACTGTTTGGTTATTTAATTTTCAAGCAAAACAGTTCAAAAATACAGTTTGTGTGTCTCATCACAAAGCTTGATGTAATAATAATTGTTCATAATATTTTTTTTTGTTTATAACTCTTTGAAAACCATTTTTCCCCTCAGCCATTGTGGTGGTGCAAAATGCCACTGTCCTTGATCTGAAGAAGGCAATTCGCAGATTCATGGAGCTGAAACAACAACGTGAAGGCGGAGTGAAATTTATCAGCTGGTAATTGCCTTCAAACAATCTCCTACCCAACTACAATAAAGGGATTCAATTTGGCCTAATTGTTTGCTGTTGTTTGTTACAGGCGATATGTTTGGAGAACTTATCTGTTAGTGTTCCAAGGGGAAAAGCTTGAGGATGACAAGATGAGGCTAAAAGAGTAAGTGCACAAAACAAACCCTTCCTTACGTGTGATGCTTTTATCATCAGCGCTGTTTGACTGGTTATTTCTTTTAGCTACGGGATCAGGAACAGAGATGAAGTGACGTTCATGAAGAGACTCAGGAAAAAGTGAATTGTCACAGCCAACATTTATCACGTCCAGCAGAAACACAGATCCCAGCAGTGTGTACCTAAACTACCAGACCTTCATAAAGCATTCATCATTTTTTATTTCTGAATGTTTTGGGGCAGTTTTGACAGGTCACTGTGCACATTATGAACTGAGCATGCTTCTTGAATGCAAATAAAGACATTAAGTCGACATTAAGCCTGCCTTTTAATACCAATTACAGTGATTTTGTATAGTTGTCTGCAATTCTTAAAATATATTAAAGTTTTTTGTTTTTTTAGTGTTTGTGCTTGTGTTTTACTTGGATCTCAACAAGAGCATTATGTAATGTTTTCCACTGAATGCAGCGATAAACAAATTATTTGAATATTTCCTGGTAGAAGTGAACGCTACATGTCTTTGTTGACCTAGTTTGAATGTTAGCCGCACAGGATACACTTGCTGCAGCTGAACAAATTAGGTAATATTTACTCTTTGTCTTTAAAAAAATATTCTGTTTATAACAGTTCAACACTGTCAGGAAGTCAGCAATTAGAGTGTTGAATAGTGTTTTATGTTTTTTATTTCTGTAGTAGTGAGTAAAGTGCATGGGTTTGAGATTTGTGTTGCTTCACAAACTATTTACAACATTTTAGCTACAAGTCTAATATATGATTGTTGGTGCTTTTTCTTAATGTCAACCAGAAAAGGTTTTATAGGTTTCTTATAGAGTTCTCCTTTTGGAGGACTAGCAGCTTTTAATACCTAGTTCAAAAGCATTTATTTAATGCCGGACTTGATATGAAATGTAGTGAAGGTTCTGTAGACGTTTGTTAACCTTTGACAAAATCTAATTGGTCTAAAGTAAATATTTCCTTTTATTACTTTCAGTTCTGTGATGCACCCTGCACTCCCTGTTTGATCAGTTGTTCACTCATAACATTTTCCACAGCTTTTGTGTACAGTTTTGAGGTACTTTCGTCAAGTTT
>JAOWBC010000458.1:10892435-10902450 GCA_028566105.1 Hypoplectrus providencianus
AGGCCTGTTATTACTGTGGCAACAAAAAGATGCATTACCCATGATAGAACTAAAAAATAACAGTTGTATGATGTATGTTGATGTATTTACTGCATAGAAAACACAATATATGATTTCAGGTGCACACACGCACACGTAAGGATGACCACACAGAACTCAAACTAGTACATATTAAAGGAATCCAAAAGTTGAAGCAAATCACAGCTGATAGTGATGACTAATAAAGAGACGGGCCGGGGCAGGCTGTGCAAGCATTTGTGTGTTTTCTTACCTTTGTCAGAGTCTGAGTGCTGCATTGCTGCTGTAATGCTGCCGAGGCCTCTATTTTCTGTGGCACCTGTCCAGGGGCCTGGATAAGGCCTGGCGCTGCACTGCTAACAGTAGTGTGTAATTTAATGCCGTTGGCTGGGAGCTGGATAGTGACTGCTGAGGCAGGACGGGATGCAGGCATGAGGATCTGAGCTCCAGTCTGGACTGGCTGCAAGGTTTCTGGATGCTTAATAGTCTGGTGGCAGAAGACAAACTGGTTTTGAGGGCCCGAGTGGATCTGATCCGCCACCTCCTCCTGTTTAACCAACGCTGGCAGACCAGGAGAACCACAAGAAGCTGAGCAGTTCGACATGGTCCTGTTTTCCTCTTTGACCTGGATGGGAGCAAGAGGGCTGAGCTGAGGTGGAGAATCTTGCTGACTCCTCTTCTCCACCTCCAGCTGCATCTTCAGCTCCTCTACCAGCCTCTGCTCCTGCTCCAGCTTCCTCATCAGCTCCTCAATCTGACGCTCCTTCTCGTGGAGACGCTTGTCCTTGTCAGAGTCCTTTTCAGACGACCTTGTCTCCGTTGGACACTCCTCCTGAGGAGCTCTCGGTGGGGAGTTTACACAGGGAGCAGCATGAGGCGGAGACGGAGCATCTGAAAGCTTGGTGGGGCTGTCTGCCACACTACTGTCCTCTATGCCCAGACTGGACACCTTGGAGGCAATGGGGGACACAGGTGGGGTTAGCTTTTTGTTTTCAGACTGTGAAGCTGCTGTTGTCTCGGTGGCAGCAGCAGCAGTCTGGTTGTTAGAGTTCTCCTGATACAATTTAAGCCTCTCTATCAGATCCGTCTTAGTCCCAGAAACAGGCAAAGATCTGAGTTTTAGTTCCAATTTCAGTTCAGCAACCTGCAAAAAAAAGAAACCCAGAGTATTGTAAAATACCTCTCAAAATTAAACTTTATCAATTGGCTGCATCCTTATGTTAGATGTAGTCTGACTGTGTGCAGACAGCAACGTGTCACCTTCATCTCATCCAGATTAGCCGGTAAATGATCTGGCTTGCGGTTCGTCTGAGTGTGCCGCGGCTGCAGAGGTGTAGACACAGCGTTTCCACCCAGAGCAGCACTGGAACAGCTGGTTTGTACCTCAGTTGTTGGTCTGCTTAATAAGACAGAAAAGAAAAGGGAGTACAGATTAAGGAGGAAATCTAAACTGTTATCCATTTTTCACAATCAACAGCTTCTGTGTAGGAAGCGGTGGGCAGGAAATGTAAAGTATTTAAGACAAACAGCAGCTGCGATTAAACTGTTATTTTCTTTAAAACCAGATGTGAACTTTTGAATCAGTTTGTTGAAGCCCAATACTTAATAACTCTGAAAGGCTGCAACAGTTAAGAGTTGTTTCAGTAGATTGAGTAATGAAATCAACCTATTTATCAGCCTATACACAGAAAGGGAAACTGTGGGTGAGCCAAATCATCTCTAAGGCTGTGTCAAAGGAGCGTTTGTGTTGTTAAATGGAGCCATACTTGTGCGTGGCGGGCACCACAGCCTGGTAGCTGTACTGCTGCTGTTGCTGCTGGTTTAAGATCTGAAGCTGCAGGAACTGCTGCTGCTGCTGCAGGAGACGGGCGTAAGCTGAATCCATCAGCACTTCAGTGAGCTCCTGCTTCTGGTCCGGGGGGATGTACTGATGGTACTTTAACTTTTTCACCCGTGGTTTGGGCTCTTTGCTCTTTTTGCTGCGGCTTTTATCGCTGGATAGCTTGGGCAGGCTTTGCTGCAGAACAAAACACAAAACAGGGGTATGTAAAGCTGAAAGGACCATCTGGAGGATATTTGATCCTTATGACTCATCTCAGTCCAGTTTATCAGGCAACACTGTTAGCATTGCCAGTACCAACACGCCAAGACTTGGAACTGATACTGGACTTTTATAGCTTGAAGCATTGAGGTAGAACATTGTTCTGACACCCGATGAGAACTCCAGGATGAGGAAGCGGGTTGTGGAAATGTGACCTTTATTGTTTTACCACCTGCAGTTACAGGATACACATGAAAACGGTTTGGCATAAGAGCAGCAGGTTCTAGCTATGAAACCAGAAACTCAAGCTGGGTTAAGCAAGCACACACCCTCCAATTTGTCAGACTCCTTCTCCTATTGTATTTCGCGGGAGGGAGAGTTCATCATATGCTCAGAGGATAACTGGATTATGATAAATGCAACTTATTGCTCTACTCCCGTCCTTTGATTTTTGGCTAACATTATACACAGCCTGAATGAAGAGGGCCAGCCTGTCATTTGACCCTAATTGAAGACAAACTGTGGCTGGCCCAGATTTCAGCCCAAGGATTTGTGAAATGACTTTAAACCCTGTTGTTCTTTGAACTGCGTTTAACTTGGCTGAACACTGACTTTAGGTTCACCCTTAAACTGATACGACTTTCAGTATGACAAAACGCAGACTGTGTCTTCTGATATTGCATCTCTCGAAACATTTCCAAAGGAAACAAAAACTAAATAAAACAAAAACACAGTCAATTAATCAGAGGGACAGAAAGCTCAGAACCAGAGGTCATTTTCCTGTTCGCTGGTCGTAAACATTTGAGCACTGTAAGTGAATACTCTGCTTACATGAGCTCATCTTTTAAAATTAAACCACAAACTCCTCGTGTTTGGTTTTAGGAGACTTTTAAATGACTTAAAAAAATAAAATAAAATAAAATAAGACAGCTGAAATTTACCTTCACAAGAAGTGGGCCAGGTGTGATACTGGGGACAACAGTTGTGATTGGCGGAGGTGAAGATGCTTGAGGGTTGCTTTGCTCGCTGGTGGAGATAAGGCTGACTGCATCTGATGTGGGCTGTGACTTCGGGAGTGGGGAGTGCTAAGAAAACCAGAGCGAGAGAAAGACAACGCGATCCGCTCAGTGAGAACAGTTAGTCTGCTACACCTGTAAATCATCATCCCACATAGGAAAGAAAGCTCCTGAATTGGAATATCACAACCTAAAACAGCTTGATAAACACTTACAAAATAAAAGAATGAGCACAAAATATTTCTTTGACTGATACATACATGATGGGTGCATTCAATAAATACATTTTAAGATGATTTTTTAGTCATGAATAAACATTTTCAAAATGCTTAAATTTATTTTGTTGACTTTATTTTAAGAACAACATATCTGTTTATCTGCAGACAATGGTAGTTTATATTTGATAAGTTGTAGGTAACAGGTAAGAATGCACTGATTGTGTAATTCTTGACCAAATTCGACCCATGTTTAAAAAAAAATTAGGTGATAGCCAGAGCTGATAGTATTTATATATAACCCCTTGTGAACAAAGAATCAGGAAACTATCTTCATTTAAAAAAAATAACTGTAACTCTATATTTAACCAGTACAAAACTCACGCATCAGCCACTCAGTGAACATCATCTCATTCACAGTTTGCAGTCAACATGGTGAATCCTGGTACTCAACTGAGTCTAGTTCAGGATGTCAGTGTACCTGTACGAGAGAGGAAGAGCAAGTGGCCTCATTTCCTCCAGACTCCCTTGGAGATGCTGCGGTGGAACTGGGAGATTTTTGGCTGGACGGCTGTTGTGGTGATGAGGCATCATTGCTGTCCTCATCAAAGTTGTAAATGTCTGAAGGCTGAGAGACGTTTGCCTCAGATCCTGTTTGTTTGGGATCAAACAAAAGCCGGTATAGCTTATGATTTAAAGAATCAAAAATGAAAAAGAAATTTTTTTTCAAACTGAAAATTAAAGAAAAAGATACTGTCTGTGTATATACTGTATAAGTAAAATATATCATTGATGATTAGCAGCTCTGTGAGACTTTACTTGCTAACTACAGGTATGATTCTGATGCTAGTCATGTGTAATGCTTACTGTGTTTCAACATGTAAGCATAGCATGCTAACATTTGTTATTTAGCAGGCAATTGAACTGCTCTGTACAGTTTTGGACAGGCAAAAACACAACATTAAAGAGGTATGTGTGAGAACTGGCTGGGTTTCTTCTTTTTACGACAACCTTGATTCCAAAAAAGGTGGAACGCTGTCTAAACATTAATAAAGCAGAATGCAATAATCTGCTAATCTTTGTCAATTAAGAACTGTACAAAGCCAATAAACATAATGTCCTGATAAACCTTTGTTTTTGCAGATATGCAATCTGAATTTGACACATTCTGTTTTTATTATTTTTTTTATTTTAAACTTTGTTTGGAATTTGGTTTGCAAGTGATGAGATTAACAGATATCTGATCATGTCAATCCATTAAATAGTTAGGATGCTTTGTCTACAGAGTTTAATTAATCTCTTCACACAATCCAGAAAACATATGTTGGGACAGTTTAGTTCAGAGTGAACTCAAACACAGGTGTAATAAATGTCAAAAACATGGCCTCAATATGTTGCATTGCTGGCTTGATTTAACCCATTCATTCACTTTAACTGTTTATGGTGACTTTGACATCTAAGTGAGGTAAAACATAAATATTGGTGGCTCGTCTGCCAGTGAGGATAAAATATCTACCACTGTTGTCTTCTTCGACACCGGAGTCAACGGGAAGGATTTTCTTCTCCACCAGCTCCATGGGTCCAGGCCGCTGGGCGATCTTCTCGTTGAGGTCGTCAGCCAGTCTGGCCCTCTTCAGCCTCATCTGTGTGGCCTGCAGGGAGGGTTCAGCCTGCGTCTCTGATAAACACACAGATGATTATTAGCTGTAATACAACCAGCATCAGTCAGGGTGACTCACTGCATACTCAGCCAGACCTCACAAAGACATTTATCTGCTTCTAACTTTGTAAAACAAATTCAAACAGGCTATGAGTGCAATGGGATGAATGAGCACCTTATTCATCTCTGTTATCTCAACACCATTACCCAGTAAGAACACACAAGAGGAAGATTACCTTGTAGGATGTGCATACGGACCAGCTCGGAGCGCTCAGGTCTGCTGCAGAGTTTGTGCTTTAAGAAGCTCCCAGTCTGTTAAAAAAATAATTCAGTTAAATGTATTACAGAGGCATGATCTACATTGAGATAAATACTATCAAGAGCAGTGGTGTGAGGACTTTAGTCTTACTCTGGCTCTCTCCAGGCTGCGGATCTGCTCATGAAAAGCTGCAGGTGTTTTCAGAGCTGCGAAGAAGTAAATCAACAGAGTCTATAACTTTTCTCAGTCAATACAATGCATGTACACAAAGACGCAGATCACTGATTCTACTTCAAATAAAAAAGACTATTGATTTAAAGGAAGACCTTAGCTTATCTAAAGCAGTGTAGCATGAGGTACTTATCCACAGTCATTGTTTAACCTACATAACTATGCAATTGGCAGTTTGGAGAAGCAGACAGGAGTATTGAAAGGGAAGCTAAGTCATGTACTGCAAGGTAAAATTACTGTTTTTGTCAAAGGAGTCTGGTGGTTTGGATGAGAGCATAGAACAACTTCAGTTCCCCCCACATAAACCTAAACAGGGCTGTCACATGGTAAGATAAAGCGGTGAAAACATTCTAAATATAGAAAACACATAAACTGATAGAACTGTTATTTTAGGTGGGCCTTTTTCTAAAGGGGGCTACAATGTTTTTTGCTGTGCGGCCATCCACAAAAGTTAATTATTCAGTGACAGCTGTCCTTTCTACTTCTTCACATAAGAGGAATAATGTGAATTATACAATAGTTCCACTTTAATAGAAGCGATGCATAGAGACTTCCAGATTGAGCTCATTAAAGTTGTTTCCCTAAAAAGTACAGCAAGGCTACATCCCTGTCGAGAATAAAAACAGCTACATGGGTGTCAGAGTTTAAAGTAATAGACATCCAGAAGCAATTAGTTACACTTAAACATTAAATCATTATACACTTAAAATACTAGAACAGATTATTGTATAAAAAATGTCCTCTTTACATTATTTATGTCAAAATATACACAAATCAATATAAACTATAAAAAGGAAGGAGCTTCATTTCAGCATTTTGTAAGTGGCTCCCCCACATGTGACAACAAACACTTTCCACACCAACTTAAGTAGAGTGTAAGCCATCTTTCATGTCATTTTTTTCCTGTTTTTGTCATTGTCGTTCTGCGTGAGTGTGATATTAATAAGCAGGAGCTCATGGGAGTCAGACAGGAAGCACCAGCTTTACTGACTCAAGCAGAGAGATTGCTGCAGAGAGTCACTCTTTGATCTCGCTGCATAAACTCACTGAGTAGCCACCTCTGCTATGACGAGCCCTGTTTGGTTTAGGGACCCGCTGGCCGAGGGGGCCCCCCTGAGGAGTGTGTCAGAGGAGCAAAGCAAAACATTCCTGCTCGTCACCTAAACCTCATTGCATACCTACCATAAGCCTATAAGTGAGGGAGCAGCAGAGTGCGTTAGTGGAGAATGGCCCGGGAGGTTTGTGTGCAGGCCACGCTTGGCCAGGCCACTGACCTCCACTGAAGGCTCAGTCGCTGACTCATGTGGCTGCGTGGAGCCAGAGAGGAGCCCGACTGCAGGAGGCTTCTCAATAGAAAACAGGACAAAGAGCTTTTTTGTAGCTTTGTCTATCAGCATGTCTCTGTCACATGTTGAGCTCATCTTTTATGAGGTGAAGCTCACAGAATGAGTCTGCTCCACTTTTGTCACATCAAAAAATAGACAGTATAAAGTCAGAGTTCTTTCTCTTATGGCACCAATGTGCTGCCTTATCTGTGTTAAATCTTTGAGTCACTTTCAACATTGGCTATGTTTACATGACTACAATTACTTCACTATTAGCAACCGTCTGAGTGGGAAAAAACAATTCACAATGTCTAAAGCAATTGATTTATGTGCAGATAAACACACTAGGCTATTAGGCCATTGACATACTTCTATAACATAAAAAGTCCCCTAATGAAGCTGCTTGAAAATATGTTTTTATAATGCTACTTGTGAGAGCAAAAATACAAATGCGTGGGAAGTACTGAGCATACGAAAGGATTAAAGAGAAGTGAATTATCCTGTCAGAGTTGTTGGCCATACTGTGGGTAGATACAGGTAAAGCAGAAGTACTAAGCATGTTGCTGAGAAGACACCTAAAAGACCAGACTTACTCCTAAGAAAAGCTTTTGGTTTATGAACCCGGAAGGCTTCTCTGACTCGCTGGTTCTTCTCTTGCACTTGTTTCACAAAGTAGAACAAAAAATATTTGTCAAAGCTGCTTTCAGCCATGACGCGCCAAGCCACTGCCACAGCGCTCCAGAGGAGCTGAAAATATTTATATTTTTAAACAAAAACTTGTTCCATCATTACTTATACTTAAACCGTTTTTTTACTTGTTCATCCTTTTTTTGTTGCATTTTATTCTATTACAATGTTACTATTTCAAACATCCTGTATTTATGCTTTTTAAGCACTTTGAAAAGCATTTGTTTAGTTTGAGAGGTGCAACATAAATAAATAAAGTAGTGACATCATGAAGTTTTATAGGTGCTAGTCAATTAAACTGGATCTTCTTCAAAGCATTAGTTAAAACTGCTGTTTGTGTGCGATGTGAACACTCACGCGGCATGATGCCCTGCTCCACAAGCTGCTCCCGAGTTCTCCTCTGTTGCAGACAGAGCTGGAGGACTGTGAGAGTGCAGAGACACAGAGGTCAGAGTTGAACTCTTAAAAGTCAGAGCCAAGTCCGCTGAGTCAACTAACAACCATCTCTGGCTTTAACTGTGAAAACTGCCAGACTTCAAATAAAACAAAGTACTTATTATTTCTCAATCAATATGCCTTCCTAAAGGCCAAACAGTAAACCCTGTTCACCACCACAGACATCCTATTCACTTCCTCTATGGTTTTTACTGGGGTTGTTAAGAGGACCACAAGCTTTATAACAGTTAGATTCAAACAGGGCGACGTGATTGGCTGAGAGCCTTCCCAATATCTCTGTGTTGGATGCAAATACTTGGAGAAGTCAAACAAAGTAACTACAGTACGGAGTAAAAACAAGATAAAAGGGGGAAACACGTCAGGGCTGCAGTCACAGAACTGGAGCTGGTCTGCAAAGTGAGTTATGTGTAGTTAATAAATTGTTTAAAAATGTAATCTTACTGTAGGTGGATAAGCAGCGATCAGTTTTGTTAATGTGGCACATCAAAGACATGATTATCTTCCAGCTGAAATTGTTGAGACGTGCATGCAGGCCCCACATACAGAGCCTGGATGGTCCTCAGTGTTATTTTCCCGTCAATATAAACTGCAGTAAGATCCCAGTTTAAACATTTATAAACAAGTGAGCGTGGACATGTTGTTTCAGTGGAATAACACCGCTCCATGCAGGAAAAAAGAAAAAAGAGGAAGGTAGTGGGTGATGGTGACTAATGTGGCGGCAGTGTGAGGTACATGAGAGCCTTATCGTCACCGCCGTGCAAAGTCGGCTTTGCTGGAGCACTGGCTCAGGGGAAACAGCTACTCCCACTCACACACAAACTTACACTCACACAGACCTGCTCAACTGTCCTGGGAAAGGCGCTGCGTCTGAACAAGCCTCTGTGACTCACTCTAGCAAAAATAAACTGGGCAGCTGTGAGAACAAGGCCTGGGAACCATGAAATTTAGGGGTAGTTAAGGGGGTGGGGTCTTCCACTTGTATGCAGAGTTGAAGGGACGCTTCCACTGGTGGGCAAGGGAACACAGAGTGACAAGTGCTGAGGCAAAGGGTGGGAGGCCGAGTCTACTCTCACAGCAGCCCATCAACTCCGGGGCAGAGAACACAGTGTGCCGGCCCCGCCTGCTGTGTTTCCTATTACAAACCAAGGCCAGGGGGGTTAGGGTCTGCCTGAGACAGATCATACCAAGAGATTGTTAAAAATTGCCATCGTTTGTCTCAATATTCACTTTGACTTGGAATAAAACGCCACAGGCTGGGAAATTTATGAGTGCATATTGCTGCATATCAATAACATCAAAAACTGCCTTCCAGCGCTTCAAGAGAATGAACAGTTTAATCTGAGCATCAGTGTGGGGGTACACCTCATGCCCGGGGTCCTCCTCACTTTGTGTCATCCTGTGTTCAACTTGAACCCTGGCTAACCTCTCCATGATGCAAACGGGCTTCGCTCTCCTGCTCACCAGCAGAGCGTAAACAGAAACATGGAGAGAGAGAGAGAGAGAGAGAGGGAGAGAGAGAGAGAGAGAGAGAGAGAGAGAGAGAGAGAGAGAGAGAGAGAGAGAGAGAGAGAGAGAGAGAGAGAGAGAAGGGGGTTCTGCTGAAATCCCTGTCTACTGATGTAATCTCTAATCTCAGACCCATGTTGTTCTCAGCAAATCATCCCTGGAGGTCTCTCATCAGAACTTTTATTTTATTTGACTTTTGCTCTCTCATGCTCTCTCCCTTTTTTCTTTCATTTAGGAACAGAACAAATAATTAAAAAAAAAAACATTTAGTAGATATTATTTGCCCAGACAAATCTTGATAAAGATTAGAAACAGCTTGGCACTGGGTTATGTTGACTCTACTGTTATAAATATCAAAGATACCAAACAGAATCCCATTTTAGACTGAAACATCTATAACCGGAGATAGACTAAACCATGTATATGCAGATTACACTTGTTTATCAAAAAAGCCATTTCTGTGAGCAATGGCCACTTTAGTTGCATTTTACAATAAAAGTTTCACAGCACATGGAGCTTAGTGTCTCTGTAAATCCAAGTGAACAGATAGTTTGTCTTGTATTGTAAGAAATTATAAACAAGGACTATTGTATAACCAGCT
>JAOWBC010000458.1:10922662-10933356 GCA_028566105.1 Hypoplectrus providencianus
CAAAACAGAATACAATAAACACATCGATTTGTAAACTGATATGTTTTTATTTTGCAGATTATGTCCCCTTTGGTGAAGTTTCAATGGCCCCACCATCTTTGAGCGCCTTACCCAAAAAAGCGCCTGTCAAATCTCAGGTAACCTGCTCTGTAGTTACCACATGTCTTTTTGGTGATCCTTAATGGTTAAAATGAGAAGTTAACTGTGTGTTCCTCTTCTACCACCGTAATCCAGAAGGCTTCAAAGGAGCTGCTTCTGAACTCCCTCCTGGGCCACACGGCGGTCTCCTCAGCTAAACCGTCCATGGCCAGACAGAGAATAATGGAGGAGGAGAGGGTGCGAGCGGTGGAGGCCTACCGTCTCCTTAAGAAACAGAAACAGCAGGAGCAAGAGGCCAGGGCTGCCAATCTGGAAAAACTCAAGAACCTTCAGTGATGATTTAAACAGTAAGTCCTGACTTCAAGCAGCGGTGAAGTTCAGAAACAGGTTGTAAAATGTCCATCAGCAGACTGTACGTGATGTCAATCAGGAACTGATGTGCTCATGTGGAGGCTTACTACAATATTGATAACTGACTGGTGAAAAAAGCTAATATTTGCATCCACGATCCTCAGAATGAGGTTAACGTTTGCACATTTGCCTGCTACTTTTAGTGTCACTGATTATTTTCAAAGAGAACATGATATTCAAATTGTTAAAATCAGTTTTGATACGTTAGGAGGAAACTAAGCTTCCCCATTCCTTAACACAGAGTTTTTTGACCTCTCACCTTTGTAACTCTGTCAGATGTTCATTGGCAGGTGTTTTAGTTTTTGAATGGTTAGGTTATAACTGTGACACTCCTTATGATGCAGAAGCGATGAAATATTAAAGGTATGTGGTAAAGATAAACCTGTAATTTTATGCTGTTATCCCACTAGATGGCAGTGCTCCAGTTGAAAGCTGGTGTCATATTTGTGTGGAGGGCTGACAGAACATGAGGGCTGAGTTGCTTTGGACTTTAAAATTAAAAAGGTTAATCTGTTTTTATGGTTGTAGAGAGGAAGGAGACCAGCCACAGTCTCAACCACACGGATAAGCAGGACTGTCCATGCCTGTATTCATCTCTTTATCAGAGGAGACACCGAGGCAAGCTCACAGGAATCCCAGCTGTGTTGATCTCTGTTGGGCATCCAGACAGCCAACGTAGAAGCGCTGAATGGTGGACTTGGTGACCTCCATGCCTGCAGTGGTTTCCAGTGGGATATCAGGAACTGAAAGGTCCTTTGTTACACCAAAACTTAGCCAAATCCTGGAATAACGCACACAGTCATTCAAGCATTGGCAAAAGCTCAGTTATTATGGCAACTTATCCTGTGAAACCTGTTGCTTCATAAAAGTGAATCAACTTAAAATGAGCCAGACTGATCGAAATAAACCTGGCTTATTTTGTAAATGGTCCTCATGGAACAGGCACCAGGACTACTGCAAGAAAAGGGAGCTGATTGCATTTCACTGCTGTAACATTTAAAAAAAGAAATTGATTCATTGAAAATATTGTGGAATCTTTTCATACCTAGTTTCCCTTTATACCTCCCTGAGCCTGAACCCTCAGATCAATAAATCACCCTTTTTAAATACGGAACACTTATTAGAGCCTGGCACAGCTATTTACATTTGTAATCCGTAAAAGGTTTTCCCTCATGAACAAGGCCTTTGTTTAAACATTGGCCTCTGGAACAAACTGTGCAAATTCAGAGATGTTTGTTTAACTTTATTCATCAAAGAATGCTACATCTAAAAGCAAACATGATGCTTTTTTTGCAATAGTGATCTACTGAATAATATCAGCAGATGCTTTTCCTATTAATACTGAATTTCTGTTGCCTGGTCTGTGAGTTCAGTCAGTTATATTTAATCAGCTTCTTTTTTTTTTTTTTTTTTTTTTTCCTGCCTCGACTGTGTTTGTCCACTGAGGGTTGTCACAGTGACAAGGAAATGCATAAAGTGGGGACAGCTGTTTGTGATTGGTGGTGCTGACTCCCTTGAGCTGAACTCAACCACCATTGGTCACTTACACTCCTGTGTCCATGTGTGCAAGACAGCTATTGGCATCATCAAGGGATTAACAGTCACTGACTGTCAGAGAAAGATGCTGTTTTTTGATCTCAGCTCAAGCCACTGATCAGGAATCAATATCTAATACAATTTGAATAAAAACCCTATCTGATTAATGTATGTGTTACCTTCCATCAATCGAAAGTTACCCAGGTCAGTGACAGTAATTACTTGGTGGGATTTTGTTAGAAACAGTGTATCAAATCTCTGGATCCCATTTTCTATTTGTGCCTGTTCACCATCAGGATGTTTGTACTGTGCTGCCCATCTGCATGTATTTTGCAACTCTTTGCATTACATGCAATAGCTGCCTTCAGGGGATCGAGGAACTGTACAGGAGAGTCCTGACATTTGTGTACTATTGTCGTACATCTCTGTTCTGCCTGATTTCCAGTTTGTAAGCAATTTCCTTTCTGAGCAAGTACTCCTGGCTGCTGACAGCACAGGATGGTGGGAGTAATTGGGAGAGAGCCTACTCAGCCTGCTGCTAGGCAGCCACAGCTCACTGGGAAGCTCTTTAAGTGTGTACATGTGTGAGATTGTGTGTGTGTGTGCGCGTGTGTCAAACTGGATGTGCATAATTGTTCCTCTCCCTGTGGGGAAAAGGAAGAACTCATTGTCAGGAAAAGCATTTGTGTATGCTAATTTGTCCCTCCACAATAATGTTGTGATGGTACTTCCAGTGTATTTGCAGCCCACTCAGCTTCCTATGTAACAAACCTGTGTGCAGAAAAGGCTCCTGGCAGCCTTTCACTGTTTCTGTTTTCAGACAATACAGTTTTTTAAGGTTATATAACGTTTCTTTTTTTTTTTTTAAACAATACAATCTTGTGAATAATAAATTTAGTGTTAAACCTTTTGAAGATATGAAAAAAAAAAACACGCTTGTTTTTGACTTTTAGACATTTCAGTTTTTGCTATGAAACAGAACTAGGCACTGTTTTTCTACTACTGGTGTATGAAAGTTCACTCTTTTGGTAGGTCATCATTCATCATGATTGTGCCTTGTTCGGCAGTGCACGCCCCTACACTGCAGGATGACAGCCAATCCCTGCACAGTGCCCTAGGTTAAACTGTTCCAAAATAATCAAGCCAACCTAATATGCAAATACGTGTTCTGGGTAGTGCAAGTTTTGTGAAACTTCCTCTTACCATAAGCCACATCTGCCTCTGCGTAAAGTGTCACCTGTAACAATCCAAAGAGCCAACAGCCAAAGTATTTTGGTCAACTTCTACTGGTTTAATAAGTTAAAATTTACACATTTACAAAATTTGAAATATTATAAATTCAAGGCACTACAAGATCATATGGCTTTCAGTGGCATTCTGAATTACAACATCATTTCACAAGTGTTAACCTTTAGGAAACAAATTACAGTCAGTAGATTTGTGAAAGGAAAAGCCTGATAAAGGAGAAACAAACTACTACAGTTACATTTAAGGACTTACACCTAATGCTTTTCTACAGTTTCTTCGCTATAAGCCAGTTGCGCGCAAATTGAGATTCCACTTTTTAAATTTCATCAAAATGTTAAAAGAGTCAGAAAGTTTCAGGTCTCTTGTAACTCTCTTGTAAAAGTTAAAGGCTTTGCTTCCCCAGATAGAGAACATTAAATATAAAAAGCTGACGCACAACCTCTTAATGTGGAAATGATTTGACTAAAGGCTCTATAAAAGTCCATCTCCAATATTGTCTCTCTTTTTAATATTTAACTGATGACACGCAACCCCTGTACCTACAGAACAGACACACAGTTCACAAACAGGAAACAAAGTATAACACAAAATGAAATTACTGCAGACTCACCACATGGTGCTATTTAAAATATATATATATATCTCCCTAAGGAAGAAAAATTACATTTAATACGTGGTGCAGATTTGGAAACCAGGTGTGAAGGTGACAGTGTAGTGCGCTGTGGACTCGCACTGCCTGAATGTGACAGTCTTTAAGGCAGCGAGGACCCATCTGAACGAGGCAGGGAGCTGCCACTGCCCGGATTTAGAGAGGGAGCTCTGGCTCGAGGCAACATCATGTCTTGGTCCATCTATAGAAACACAGAGAAGTGATTATCTCAGCAGATGTGACGGAAGTGAGGATGTTCTGCGGGGTAAAATATTGTGCACTCACTCACCTTTGTCAGACCCTTGGCGATCAGGGCTATTTCAGTGGGCTGGTACACACAACTTCGGAGCTGCCCATTATAGGCACCATATGGGGACACTGGCTTTGAGGGTACTGGTGAAGAAAAGGCAAAGGAGTTTTAAAAGAGTTTGTTGGGAGGATTGTCAGGCCTTTTGCTTTGTATTTTCAGACTTAACAGGAAAATCCAAACACTTTTAAGACATCTGCCATTGTGAAAGAAACACATGAACCCAAACTGGACAGTCAGTGTTTTCTGCATCTTTAATAAATATTAAATTTGATGCCTCATAAATGTTTGGTTTTGTATAACATAAATATGAACCTCCTGTTTATTCTATTTATAATATGTGACCACTTTCTACACACTGAATTTTCTCTTCTATTGATATATAGTTCCTGAATTGCATGTATTTAGATTTCTCAGATAATCCTGTCGGTGCTGCTGGACACTAATAAATGTGGATAAAAAGACAATTCTGTGATGGCTGACACCTCAGGCAGGTATTAAAATAGAGAATGTGTTACAATACAGCTTATTTGTATGCTTTCTTTTTCTGGACATGAATTCCAGTAAATGTTAGCATGTCAGGCACTGTGTATTTCCAACACAGAGTACACAGCAAAAAGGTCTTTGCTGATTTTTAGTGTTCTGTCTAAAGTGGAAATAGTACCCTGCCTTTCTTTTTCAGTTTCCTTTGGTATGAGGGTAATGGTGCTAGGTGTGCCTCACTATATAGCATAGTTACATGGGCTTGGTTGTTAAATGTTTGCCCAAATGGTGTGAACACAGTTAATAATTTTAAATGGAGTGCTGCCCTGCTGATTCATGTGTTATTTTTTGAGGATTCAGTCAATTTGTGACTCAAGTTTGACTCAGGTCCAAGTTATGACTCGATTCTACACTTCTTTAAATGTGGTATTTGTGTGCCATATTATCGTTATAAGGAAAATGTTGATGTGTCAATCTGTACCTGGCGGAGACTCGTCCATAGAAAAAGCTTTATTCTCTATGTACACATTATGCTGAAGGGGCTCTGGCTCCTTAAGGATGTTGTCATAAACCAGGCTTGTGGCAGGATAAACATCTTCTCCATCGAGTGGCTGCTCCTGGTCTGGGTCCTCGTGTGTCAGTAGGCAGATTTCTGGGATGGCGTAGAGGAAAAGGAACACCCAGGCGTTTGAAACCAGGGCTACAGCCAGTGTAGGATCGTCCCAGCTGGGATCCCCAACCACTCTGTTCCCATGGATGTACATGACTATCCAAGCTACCCAGATAGCCATGGTAAAGAGCCCTGTGACCAGGATAAAAGCTCCATCTCGGCGCCACTGCTTGCGCTTGTGTGTCAGTGAGGGCACAGCCATCAGCACCACAGCCAGCAGCAGAACCATCACATAAATCAGAGCCAGAACAAAGTCCAGGTTTGCAATGCTGCAGGACAGGTCGGGAATGATGACACCTACAGGTGGGCTCCTGACGACAGTGACGACAAGCCACTCAGTGTTGATGATCACCTCCACCGTCCACAGACCCAAGGCTCCCAGGCATAACATCCAGCTCCTGGGTCCCCGGCCTCTCCGCTGGAGCAGGGCGAGCCACAACCCGTGCATCGCCAGGCAAGCCAGACAGCCGGAGAACAGGACACCAAACAGGAACCTCCGTGCTGCACAGCTGGTGGAGTGTCGACCCACAATGAAGGCAAAAGTGAGTCCAAAGAGTCCCAGAGTAAAGACAAGGATCCCAGCCTGCAGGGCCACCATGCCCTTTCTCTTCTTGTCTGTCGCAAACGGTAGGCTTGCCATGAGGATCACCAACAGAACAAAGGACGTCACCACACCAGCAGCAGCAACGGCCTCCACCACGACCCCCCACACTGTGGTCAGGTCACACAGGTTGTAATAAATGGAGCTGATGCTGGGATCACATCCCTTTGGAGCGCTGGTTGATACCATTGCTTCACCTAGTGCTGCAACAGAGATATTCTGATTATTAATAAACATGCACGCAACTGCAGCCTGATTCTTTACCATCAGCATACTGTACCAAGCCAATTGTGTTATTCCACCATTGCCGTTCATTGTAATGAATTCACTCAGTCTCTGAAGAATCCAAAAAGGAAAGCAAATTATCTCCCCTGTCTGTAATTACTACATGGATTTGTGTGCAATCACAGCCCAGTCTAGCCTTGATATATCATCTAATTTGCAGAGACGTCATTTTAAAAGTTTAACAGGAGACATAATGAGTACTCCCCACCCAGCATCTCTGATCAAACATAAATACTAGTGATAAAACATGGCTTAATTTTAGGGTAAGCTTATTTTGAATTTAACTTTAATCACAATAATTTCCTAGTGTGTATAATAATATTTTTCTTCATTTAAGATCTAAAAATCCCTCAATCAAAATAGCCTTAATGATCAAAGACATGTTCACTTCCCAGGTAAAACCATAGACCCATAAATTTGGTGATTTTGTAGATATGCTCATAATGCATATACATAATTGCATGCATGTATACGTCAATTTCTACTCATTATGCATATACATTGACTATGGTCCTGATTACATTCTATTCAAAGCAAGCACTCTTAATTTATATTTCTAATAATTTATGATCTCATATTTCATTCCCTATATTCAACTCTATGGTTGGATTATCATTTTTTTTTTACACTTTTACATCTGTGAGACTATAGATTCTGATTGACAACGACTAATTGCATTTAATTGTTGCGTATATATAATAATTAAGCTCTTAATAGAACAAAAGATGAGGGGCCCTGCATGTGTAGAGAGAGCCTTCTCTAATTCTTATGACAAATTTACAATTTCGAAAAAGGAAATTAGTTTATTTCTCACGAAGCTAGGTCACTTTAATAATCAAGCTTTAAAAAAGTTGACTTATTAGCGAATATCTACATTATAATCGGTTTAAACAGTTTAAAGTGACATGCTAAAATTGTAATTGATTTTAAAGACATAAGTTTTACACAAGGCATATACAGTAAAATATTTAGACTAGCCTATATTATAAGTTTGTGGTGACTTTCATACCTGGACTGATGACCGACGACAGTTCCGCTACAACAGGTGACTTCAGTCAGGTAAGGCCAACCAACCGAACCTTTTCTTTTCTTTTCTTTTCTTTTCTTTTTCTTTCTTTTTTTTTTTCTTGGTCTCTGGTATTACCGGACTCCTGACAGACGTTTCCACCTGTTTCCCAGCGTTCAACTGTTCACTCACTGGATCCACGGGTTTGTTTTCCGGGGGGAATCATGGACAGTCCTCCATCTGCCCACTTCTTCTCAGCTGCTACTGAACCATGATATAATGAACCCACCGGCAATCGCAGCAAATTGCAGAGTTATTATTATTCTGTAAATTGAGCTAATGCTGTCTAGCAGCTCAAAGTGCCCTGTCTCTCCATCCAGCCTCTCTGCTCTCTGCAGCTTTGCATATTCCGTAAGATTAGCGCCTGGCCTAGTTACAGTGTTTGTTTCAGGCAGCTTACATCCAAACAAAGGGATCACTCACCTCTCAAATGAGACATTTCCACTTGTAGCTCACACAGGCTGTGCAACATGGTCTGAGATGTGATCTGTTTCACACCCAGACACGCTGATGATGAATGGCTTCCACTGGTTTAGAAAGAAAATCAGTCATGTGATAAGTTTGTTCAGTTTCTTATGGAATGGTCGGGTGAATAAAAAGCATTTAGCAAATTAGAATTTTGCAGAGATCAGGCCCTCATACAGTCGTTTTATTTAGTTATAGTTCAGCTTTATTTTGTGCTATTCATTCCACATTAAAAAAATAATTAGATTGATATTTTCTATTTAAAAAAATGCTTGAGAATCTAATCATATATGGATTTCTGTTTTTAAGGATCAGTTTTCAGGACAGGGACAGTCTTCACCAGAGGCCAGACGGTGCCTCCAGTTTGCAGAGCCACCTGGTGGAAAATATTGTTACAGGAGAGATCCACTCCTGTTACATAATCCAATCCGATTACACAACAAAACAGATCTTGCCATCGTTCTCTTGTAGGCCATGCCCCCTAATAACATTTATTAAATAGCAACATTGATTGATGCCTTTGATTTAAAGCTTTTAAATGGACTCCGCTTTTTAAACCTGACAAATGTTCCTGAACTATATCCTGAAAATGTGCAAAGTTACTTTAAAGCTCAAAGATGGGTCTGAGAAAGGACGCTCCTGATGTTGCCGGTGTTGTGACCCTATCACAAGATGGTCATTAGTTTATTCTTATTTCATGAATCTGCCTCTTTGTTTGCTTGTTTTCATCCACTTTGTGAGTATTTAAAGTCACAAAACGTCATCTTCCTCATTTAGCTGAAGAGAAATAGACCTATTAGTGCAGTTCTTCACTGCACACTTGGCACATCCAATGTGTAAACTGCGTGTTTAAATCCAAAGCCATTTGTGTCATGTTTTGGATGCCTGGTTATCTGGAGCATCCCCTCAGGGTTCAGCACAAGAGTAAGGTCATCCAGGACACCTTGCTGAAGCTTACTCTGGCATGCAGCCTGGACTAAACGTACTGTTTACACTGCGTGATGGGCCCCCTGCGGTGCATCGATCCCTCAATGGATCCCGTCCCGAGGGGCGCTCTCGCAAACCCAGCAGCTCTTTTAATCCATCCTTTTGCACTTTGGTCCTGTTGGCAGATTCTTAATAGGAGCTGATCTCAAAGGGAAAAGCAATGTGACCTTAATGAAGGGCAATGCTTTTAATTTATTCTGTTTTCACTGTGTAGCTCAACACCATTTGCCTGAATTACATTTTACTATCTATATACACAAAATACAGTGTTATAATTCAAGGTAAACCAATATAACCCATTATTTGCATCCGTATACAGATCGATGGCCTCCATATAAAGTTCATGAATCCTATCTGTGTGCATCTGTTTCCACCTCCGGCACGCAAAACAAACAGAAGATGCCAACATATACAGGATGATCCCTTGCCTTGCCTGTGTTGTCTGGTCCAGTTTGTTGCAGCAGGCTTCATTAGGGGACCTCAGCAGCACTGTCTCCTCCAAAAACCTGTCAGGTTATTCATAGAGCTGGTTCAGGTCGGGGTCTCAGAGGACATCTCTTCTCCTGCATTTTTACTGCAGCTTGGCAGCCCCCGGGGCATCCCCACAACCTAGTTCACTCTGAAATGATGTGTCTGTCTCTGTGAGGCATGGTAGACTTGAAGCTATTTTTGACACAATGCAGCATGTTAGTATACATTTTGTGATTGGACTAATGGGCAGAGTCATATGCAATGATTTTTTTTTTTTTAAATACCAGATCCATACTGATCTTATTTAATTTATTTATTTATTTAATTTTAACTAGGATCTCAGTATTGATTGCTCCATCTCTGAATGATGGATCAATGCTAACTGAGGGATAGCGTCATATAAATGGCTCTGTAAGCATCTCTTTGACTGGAGGCATTATCTGTTGTTTTCATTGCTGTTATATCCCAGTTACTGTTTGTCATTCGAGGATGTGTGTGACTCTCTCATGTCACGCAGCTTTATAGCATTTCATATTGATTATCATAGCTTGGAGGTTAGTATGTTCCCTGCACACGGTTGGACCATTAACTCCGTATCCATCTGGAATTTTATAACACACATTCATTAAACCCTTTGCCCTCTGTTGGATTTGAGATGCAACTTCTGCACCTCAGATAGTTTGATCAGTATTTTATCAAGTGACTTCATAAAATCCTGATTGGCAGTTAAATTTGATGCAGAGCTTGCCTTAAATTGATGAGCAGACCCAGCACCAATGAAATCATCCTCCCATTAGTGAGATTAACATGCCATCAGAGGAATAATTGCTCCCAGCTGAAAAAAACGTCCTACAAAATGGATTATAAATTTTGACTGACTGCAGTTTGTCACACGTATTAGAGCCTCAATTACTTTTGGCAGATAGTCTCAGTAGCAAATTCCTGTAATTAATTGACTAATTATATGGCACTGATTGTACTTAACTTTGATATCATAAAAAACATTTTGCAGCCCAGAGGTTCGCAGCATTCTGGAAGCCATTATAACATGAAACAGTGTTAATATTGATTGTTAATAGTGCCTAACCTCTCTGACTTTTAAACTTTAAAAAAAACCCAAAACACACAGAACCATTAAGCTGACTCTTTGGCTGGCCCGGTGCCGCTGATCAATTCCATGTAACATCCAAAAGGGAGAAATTCAAAATCAAAGCTGTCGCTATAGCAACGCCCCTGCCAGATTCCACCAATCAATGGAGTCCGTGGGGTTGCGAGATGCGCCAGGGAAAGGCCAGCGTCCTACATAAAGAGTGCGGGACAGGGAGCCGGGCGGCACACACGGGGCAACACACCTTTCCGCACACGCACGACAAAGGCACAGCAGCAAGAAGAAGAAGAAGAAGAAGAAGAAGAAGA
>JAOWBC010000458.1:10933456-10943841 GCA_028566105.1 Hypoplectrus providencianus
AAGAAGAAGAAGAAGAAGAAGAAGAAGAAGAGTCAGGAGAAGAGTGGCACAGAGTAAGGAAGAGAGGGGGAAAGGACAAAGGAAGAGAGGCAGGGAATAACTGAGAAGATATGGTACGCTCTTGTGAACAAGGGATCCCTGCCTGGGTCTGTGTGGGCACCCTGCTCCTCTTAATCCACTCTTTCACAGTAAGAGGAGGTAAGGTAACAAATGGCATCAGTGGTTTCAATTATTCCTTCTCTTTTTTTTTTATATTCTACATTGTAAGAGAAGCTGTATTGTTCTATTTCAGTCCAGCTTCCCCCATACTGTCAGTGGGTAGTAGGGCACAGCATGAATGTGTGGCTCGTGCTCAGCCTCAGGGCAGAGGATGGGTATTCATCTATTCTACTCATCCTGTCCTCATCTATCTGTCTGCTGGGTGCAGAAAAAGACAGGCAAGTCCATTTGCTGCCTGGCGTTATGCCGGCTCCGTGATATAGTACCATACAAGCCCAGAAGGAAAGCTTTTCCTGCTCCTTGAAGAAGATTTCACATTGACTGATTTTGACCGAAGCTCGTGAAGGCCACATTCCGGAGCTGTCAGATTTAATTTGAAATTCCTTGTGAGCACAGAGTTATCTAATCCTATATTTAGGAGCTGTCTATAAAATGTTTTATTTAATGTTTTCAGCTCTTCTCAGCTTGAGTGCTCTGAAACATTCTTTATTCATAACTTTTTTTTTGTCTACTTTGAATTTAATCTCTCTGATGTTTTCTCTTTCAGAAACAGATAGAGATGAGTTTGGAGATTTTTTTTTTTTTCTTTTTAATCGCCTGGGGTGTGCCAGAATCATTTGTCAAAACACACCCCCACACCCTGCTCAGCTGGCTCAGGGTCCTGGGCTGGCTAATTGGAAAAAGGTTACTTTGAAGTGGCGTGCTTGATTGTGGCAGAGATATGAAGACTGTGAGGCGTTCCAGGGAGCCAATGTGCTCCCCTTGTGTCTCATTAAACCCCCAGTAACAGGCCAACGAGGCTGCTGATGGCTGTGGCAGAATGGAAACAGCAGCTTGTCACGCTGACTCTTTCATGTGTGATTCTCCAGTTTGTGCCACTTCTACTAGCTCTTGCACAAGATGGCCTATAGAAGCAACCATCTGTAATGGCCCTGCAAACTCAGGATTCTCTTCTGAGCACCTGGTGCCGGAGGTTTTCTGAGTCAGCTACCTGCCTTGTTCTCCATTAATTGACACCAGAAGAATAGAAGGATCTGCAACGGCGCTTTTTCCCTGACACATATTATCAGTTGTGGTTTTGTCAAAGAGTTAGTGCGTTCCAGTTCTTGCTGTGTCAAATCTGATTTAAGCTGTAGAACAAATGTGGATCAGTTCCACTGTGAAAGAAGCAATCTGAAAAAAGCTGATACTGGAGTTATTTCCTCTCCATTTAAATATTGATGGCTGCTTTTCAGTCCATCATCTTGCACTTTCTCTTCCACAGCTGCCCTGAAGCAAGAGGCAGCATTGGACAATGGAGCCACGGTGCTGAATCACTCTATGGGTTTGGTGCAGCGTTTGGAGACCCTGCTGGCCCAGGGGAACAGCAGTGACGTCACACTCCGGGTACAGACGATCAACACGGACGAGGTGAAGGTGATCCAGGCCCACAGCCTGGTTCTCACGCTGCAGAGCGACGTGTTTGAGGATATGCTGCTCAGCCGCAACAACAGCGCTCTGGTGCTGAGGGAGACGGCCGACTGTGCAGCAGTCTTTGATAAGTTCATCAGGTGAGGGTTTACTCTAAGTTAATGAGGTTCAATCAAATACGTCTACTCAGGAAAATGTGGAGGTAGTTGTAGGTGCTGCTGTTGTGGATCCTCACTCACCATTTTGCCTCTGCCCTTTGGAGATGCTCCATCTTGTGAAATATTCTAAAATTAAACCTGCTGTTTGAGGCTTACAGTTGAAAATTGGACAGTGTGGGTTTATTCAGTGACTCACATATGAGGAGAAAATACAATGCCTTCCTGTAATATATTTTATATATATATATATTATACCTTGGATGGCTATTTCAGCTTTGTTTTACTCTTTCAGGTATCTGTACTGCGGGGACATCTCAGTGCGGTTAGATCAGGCCATTTCTCTGCATAAGCTGGCCAGCAAGTATCACGTGTGGGGCTTGCAACAGGGCCTGACCCAGTATATGACCCAGCATCTGTCCAGCGATTCACCCACAGGCCATGTGATTGGCTGGTACAACTATGCATTACAAATCGGGGACATGGTCCTGCGGGACAGCTGCCTGCAGTACCTGTCCTGGAACCTGACTTCTGTGCTGCAGAGCGGAGAATGGGGCTCCATCAGTGAAGACCTGCTCCTCTCCTTGCTCCAGCGCTCTGACCTCATTCTGCAGAGTGAGCTGGAGCTGTATGAGGCCCTGGAGGGTTGGATTAGCCAGAACCAGCCTGTCAGTTCGACAGTAGAAAGTGCCCTAAGGGCTGTTCGATATGGCATGATTCCCCCTCAGCACCTCTTCCGTCTCCAGAAGCAATCCCCCCTCATGGTGAGGCATTACGAGACTATCCGTGATCTACTCTACCTAGCTTTCCAATTTCACTCCGCCTCACCCATCCAGCTGGCCAAATACTTTGATGTCAACTGCAGTATTTTCACTCCCCGTAACTACCTGTCCACCTCCTGGGGGTCCCCTTGGGTCATCAATAACCCCACACGTGATGACCGTAGTTTCAGCTTCCAGACCCAGCTTGGACCAAGCGGCCATGATGCTAGCAAAAGAGTTACTTGGAACGCCTTGTTCTCCCCTCGCTGGCTGCCACTCAGCGCCCGCTCAACCTATACTGAGCTGGGTGCCATGCAGCCCACACGCACAGATGGAGGTCGACCTCGCATTATTGTAACTCCAGCCACTTCCAGCTCAGACTTTGCCGGTGTGAGCTTCCAGAAGACGGTGATCGTGATGGCGAGACAGCAGGGAAAAGTGGTGGTTCGCCACGTCTACAACTTCCACCAAAGCACAGAGGAGGCCGGGGATTTCCTGGTGGATGCTGACCTGCAGCGCCGTGCATCAGAGTATCTGATTGACAGCTCCCTCTACCTGCACATTGTAATAAAACCTCTTTACCATACCCTCCTTGTTGCCAGGAAGTAAATGCAGGAATTTAGTGTGGCCTTACCATCAGTTATCCACCTTTCACCCACACAATCACATTCACATATTCCAAAGTAAACTCATATCACAGCACGTGTTCATCAGGTCTTTGACATCTCCATTGTTGATTAGTTTGTGCATTTTGTTGTCTTCCAACTATTCAGCAAGGAGGTGTATGGTACAATAAAGGACTCACAAATTGACAGCTAAGCAGTAATTATCACAATATTGATGGTGGGTTTTTCAGTATTTCATGCATACTAAGAAAAAAAAACACTTCACTGTACTGTATTTGTTCACATATTATACAATCCAATTTTTTGTTCCTTGAATTCTAAAATCTATGTGATGGTTAATGTCGTTTAAATAGGTATTATAGAGGTTTTGCTTTCAATTAAATGTAATAGCTATTAATTTTATGCATCTCATTATTAAGTAGTTTAATATAGATTTTATTTCATGGCACTTATATCCTATGACCTACACTTATAAACCTGTTTGTTGTTTACATACCGAAATATGTTAAAGAAAGTGCAATCCCATCGTTAGCATCATTCCTTTGTAGTTGACTTGCAAGACTGTGAGTCCTTTGTTTTGTTTTTTCTTATTTATTGTTACACATGAATCTTACTTAGTCTTAAAATGAACTGCACCAGTGGGCAATGTGATTTTCACCCTGAAACAAAAATATGAATAAAAGGCAATAACATGTACATGGGTTGGTCTGTATTTGATGTCTAAAATATGAAAATAAAATTGGTGTATGTAACGGCTATTATTTTTGATAAGTGAAAGACATTATTATGGTTGAATGTAGCTAAGTGCATTTACTCAATTAGAGTATTTAAGTATACTATACTTATTGGTGTATTATATTTTGGGTAAAAATATTGAACATTTTACTCCACTACATTTGCTGGAAAGCTTCAGTTTTTTTTACTTTGCACCCTTGAATAAATAATAAAAACTTTAATATCAACTAATAAATGACAATACATTATTTCAAAATGAACCATCCCCACAGTTAATTATTAGTAATTAGAATGAGCTCCGCTTTTAGCAGCTACATTAGAGTCAGGTACACACTAATTAATCAATAATTAGAATCTGAAATGAATCATTATTGATTGTATTCTTAATAAATAAAAATGAAGGATTTATTTTGCATATGTTTAATTCATTAAAATTATTGCAGTTGTGGGATTATTTATTATTACATATTAAGCCACCAGCACTTCATAAAGTGATTAAAATTGCCTCCACTTGTAGCAGCTGTAACATTTAAATGGTGGACACATTATGCATCAGTTATTAGGACTCCACAGATATACTGCATATTATTCTGAAATTGCTATTTGTGAATGATTAGTACTTTTACTTTCAGTTCTCAAAATAAGCTACATTTTGAGTATTATCATCTATGTATTTGAATACAATACGCTAATTGTAATTATATTACACAAAAGTATCGTTATTATCACTTAAATACAGGATCTGAATGCTATTTCCAACATTGAGTTATTATTGGATAAGAATCTCGCATTTATAGAAAGAAAAAGTGCTCACGCAATACCAAACTTCACATCCCATGATGCTTAGCACGAAACAGGAAATACGTCATTACGTCGTTGGAACCTTCAGCTGTCAGACTTTGGCCACCCTAAAAGTGCAGGTTTTGTTAGCAAACTAACTCGAACTGTACAACCCGCGCCGACTTTATTTAAAGTTGTGCATTCATCTGCTAATCGATCTTTGAACGCGCTAACTGGTGATTGAAACACGAAGATTGCACGAAGGCGAACAGTTTAGTTTTAATCGCTGCTAGTTTTTGCACAAGCCAGCGATCCTGAGCGGGTGTAAGGCTAGATGCAGGGAGGGAGGGAGTAAAAAAAGGCAAAAGTCTTTGTGCTTCCCTTCCCCCTCATCAAAGCAAAGGGGAAATGTCTCTGTCTAAAGGAGGTAAGTGTGTTTTTTTCCACTCTTTTTCGCTAAACCACCGTGCATATATTTCAAATATTAAGGTGCAGTTTGCGTGGAAGTAATTAAGCTAGCTATGTTTGAGAAATGTAACCTTGCCAGGTGGAAAGCTGCATGTATGAGAGGAGGAAAAATAGGCTAGCCAGCATGTCTTTCCTGCTTTCTATCATATTGCGAAGTCTCTAGACACATTGATGTCTGAAGATATTCATTATAGAATTATTTATAGTGCGCCAAATTATTATTTTTTGAAATATTCATATTTTAGCTTAATGCTACACTCGCGTCTTCCTTGAAGTTCCCGTGTTGTGGTTAGCTAACACCATTTTTCACGACAATAAAGGACTTTTGCCAGAAGCTGTAATTATCAACCAACTTGCCCCTCAGCTGGGGATCACCGCGCTGGGATTAGTTTCTCTTTTTCGGGAAAGTGAGGCAAATTGGGACCACAGGTGTTTGTATTTTTCGGCCTCCTGACTCATGTCTGATCGATAGTGTTGAGTCCTTTTCGGTTTGGCCAGTGTGTTAGCGCAAAAATATTTTTAGCAGCGTCGCGTCCGTGTAAATGCATGTTTTCCCCCCCGGTGGTGGAAATTCCTTTATTTTTAAAACAGGCGGCGATGCCAAGGAACCATGGCGCTATCACACACTTGGCTTCCGCCAGTCAGTCAGCGAGTCTGTGCTGTGTAATCACTGTACACTGCTGAATAAAACACACACCTTGGAAAAATCAAGGTCCTTCCTCTGCGTCACACACACATACACACACGCACACGCACATACACACACAGCATGATGATGATGATGATGTCAATTTACATTTCAAGTTCACCGCTTGTGCTGTTACACAATCATACTAGCGTTACCATGGTCGGGAGTACACACTGTTTTGAGAGGGCTGTGTAGATTGGCTGGTAGCTGCTCAGGCAATCACAGCCTTTGGCCTACCATGGCATGTTTTGACTTGCTGCACCAATACCTAGTGCAGCCTCTCTTTGTTGACAGTTCACTGGCTGCAAGCAGATACTCTATAGCTGCTACACAGGTTCTGTGCTGTAATTAGCGTGTGCACCAAAGCAGGTGATGCGTATTTGTGAAAGTTTTTTTTTTTTTTTTTTTTTTTAATGTTTTTTGGCCTTTACAAGGAGTTGCGCTTTTTGTGATCAAGGAAGGACTGGGTCTGAGTGCATTGCAAGTGCTGTTCATGGTATTGCTGAGGCATGTTTGGAGATTGGGTTCTCCCTAACAGCACTGATAGGGTTGTGTGGAAGATTATATGTGCATGAGTCATCCTTTTCTGTATATGGACCCACTCTGAAGCTAGAGCTTCCTGATGGTGACTCGCCACAGAGCTATTGACACTTTGATCCCATGCACAATCCAGAAATTCTTGTTAACATTACGTTTGTATTACTGCACTCCAGATATTTTCCACAGAACATCTTTTGGTTTTCTAAGAATTACTGCATTTCCTGTAAAGGCACACCAACTCCCTGCTTCTGTCTGCAAAGGCTGATTCTGAGAACTTTCAGCTCAGCAATCAGCAAAACTATTGATATGATTAAGACACAATGATCAATACTCACAATGGCAAACACTACAACATCATAAACATCTTGTCATGTAAGGAAAGTATGCATTGCAGAGATTTCATTTTTTTAAAAGCAGAATACAACAGGGTTTAAATGCACATTTTGATTTTCACTTTCACTGTAAGTCACTGAGAGAATGCTATTCCTATGAATCAAATATGTCAGTGCTGATTTTTAAGGAGTGTGTTTCACTGAAAATACAACTGTGTCAACTAAAACTGCTAACTTTACCTAACAACACAAGCTTTTTACAAGTAGTTGTCCCTTGGCAGATGCTTGTCAGGGGCTGCAGTTTGACACAGTAGCCAAGTATTGTATTAAATGTAATATTTGAGAAAATTAAAACATTTAAATGGACATTGGAAGATGAAAATATAATGCATGCTTTTCATGTCAAAAAATGCTTTTAGGGCAACCATTGGCAGGCAGGCCGCACTTTAAGCACCTGTGTTACACATGTTTCAATATACTTTATGTCTATTGTGCATATTTTTGTATCTGCGCCACAGCAATATTTGTCACCGGACAATGCTATGGAGGGCACAAAAATAGGCTTTACCATGTGTTTATTTCATACAAACTGTTTATTGAAATGGCAGCAAACATACTACATAGTGATAAATATCATCAAAGATCAAGATATCATATTCATATTTAAAAAATGCTTGGCCATATGTTTATTTCATACATACTTTTGTTTAATTGGCAGAAAACATAGTACATTGTGATATATATCATCAAAGATCAAAATATCAAATTGATTAATCAGTATATATGGTTTTTGACTGTATTGTCCAGCTATTTCTTATCAGTCTCTGTTCGAGGACCAGGCAGGGTCTTGCAGCTGAAAGCTGTTGTGAAGTTGGCCTCTCAGTCCAAATGGGGACAGTGATCAACAGGCAAGCCAAGTGAAGTGACATCATATTTCCCAAAGGGTCCTGACAGTTGTTGTGTTTTTAGCGGATGTGTCCAGTCTGACTGGCTGTGAGTCATATCCCACCAAAATCTCCCGACTACAGGGTCACTGCACACACCACACACCGCTACCTGAGATTACTTAGTTTTTCAAGTCTATAGTATATATGTCTAGAAATAACTTAGATTTAATTTAATGGGAAAAAATGCATGTGTATTGCACAGTTGTAGTCTTTTTCGAGGTATCTCAAAAAGCTGCAGAACTGCTTTGGTATGTCAGAGGTTTTTGTACTGCACTGTTCGCGTGCTACACTAATTTTGGTCCATGAACAAAAGGCCGTCTTATTTGTCAGGTCATTGGAAGGCTTGTACTTTATCCCACACAGAGGAAACACAAAATCTATTTTTGACTGAGCATGTGTGAGTAAATCACACTTCAATCTCTCCCTACCACATGAGACTACCGTAGTCGGTCCAGACTGTAGGCCTATTTTAGGGCTGCAGCACAAAATGGACCTGTCTGACGTTTCAGTCGAAGGCCATAGAATCTGAAATCTTTGTAAAACTTCACTTCCCTTTCAGCTTAATCTAGCAAGGAGGGGTTTACCCAATCATACTTCCTCTGCACTGGAGTATTGTGACTCACTCAATGGCAAACACAACCCCACAGTAATAACGAGAGCTGTTGCATTTGTTCCAAAGTGAAGGTGCTTGTGTTTTAAACAAGTTTCTCTGAACTGGGGTAGAATAATTGCACAGCCAGGGCCCCAGGTCTGTTTGCAGCAGCACAGAACAGGAAACATACCAGCCAGGTCTAAACTGTTCCTCATCATATCCCAGTGGGTGAAACTGTGGCCTAGCACAAACAGATAAAGGTCAAGCAAAGTGCTCTGTTTTTCCTGTCGACCTTGCAACGGGAGCGAACATGTTGAACACGAATGTCCGTGTTAAGAAAAGTTGAGTTGTTTTTCCTGTGTTGCTGCTCGTAGGCCCGGTAGCTGTGTCATTCTGGCAGGGACTCGCAGCCCCTTGTGGGAAGTCCCAGAGGCTGCTGGTAAACTGTGTTTATGAATGGACTGCTGTCACTGATTTAACACAGAACGGGTCCCAAGCTGCAGCCACGTCCTCCAGATTTTAAAAAATTTAAACTTAACTTGAACTCCTTAAAAAAGTGACAACACAGAAAAAGCTATTGATAGTTAATTTGATAGCTGTTATCGTAACAGTAAAAAAAAATCCCCCCCCTCCCTCCCAGCCTTCCTTTGAGTCATCATACCAATGTTGATTAGTCATTTAGTCCACCTTTTCCCTATTTGAGGGCCTCAGCCCTTCAGTACACCTAATCTCCAGATAGATAAGTGATCATTTGCTGCTGTTTGTGTCAGAGGCGACTGCAAATTGATCGTAACATTAACAAAACTCCTTACTACCAAAACAGAATACAATCCCTGTCCTATCAATAGACCAATATGGATTTCTGAAAGATCTGTTTAGTTTGCAATTAATAACCTGAATTAGAACTTAGGATCTCTATTGTGGCAAAGCTTGTCCCTAAACTGAGTCATTCAGTGAGCAGGCTCATAAGAGTCCGTAGATGTGAAGTCCATTTGCTCGAGTCCCTCCACAAAACGATGCCAATCATACCAGCTTGTGGCGGCTGTTGCTAAATAAAGCTTTATTGATCGCTGTATGTCTGTCATGGAGCCGGGATGGTAATGGTTTTCTGATTTCTTGTCTCCCAGGGAAGAAGAAGAACCCCGGGCTGAAGCTGGCCAAAGAAGTGTTTGCACCACCCACACCAGCAGTAGCAGCGTAAGTCTCCTTTTTACAACAGGGTAGTGAAAGCTGAAGCTCAACGAATATTTCACTTGATTGATATTATTGGTTGATTGTTCGATATGTGCCAATATGAAAACATTTCTTATACAACATATAATGCAGCAAAAATTGCTTGCAATTAACAGTCATTAAGTCTATTTAGCTTTTTATTTGTATTATTCTTTATATTCTCAGATAACATTTAAACAATTGGCTGAAATTGTAATGCATATTTTGTAACAAATGTTACAGTGCAATATATTTACCGTATTTTGTTTTATGTTTGTGAAAGTAGCTCTCTGGGTACATTTGCAGTAGAGGGTCTATTTTATTCCAGATGTAAACATCTGGAATGCTGGAATCAATTAGGAAATGCCAATCATACAGAAAACATGTTTGAAAATGTTCAGCAATGGATTTATAGGTTTTTGCACTGATTCTGATCTTTGCTTGTTACAAATGAATCTTAGAAGTTCAGCTAATAACACTGTGGCTCTCTCCCTGCAGCCCCCCTCGAGATCTTGACTCGAAAGCTTGTGTCACTATTGGAGATCAGGTAAGGATGGCTCTCTAAATCCCTGAAACACACTGTCTTGTGTGTTGCTTTCCTCGGACTCATGCATCAGTGTCACATCTCCCTCTCCTGTCCAGAACTTTGTTGTGAAGGCCGATGACTTGGAGCAGATTGAAGAGCTGGGCAGGGGAGCGTACGGGGTGGTGGACAAGATGAGACATGTGCCCAGTGGTGTTATCATGGCTGTCAAGGTAGGCTGGGAAGCTGCTACTCAGGTTACCTGATCTGTAAATGCACCATGGGTTTTTAAAATAGTACCATGACTCATAGATGCATTCAACATATGAGCTCAACTTGTAAACATTTGGATGAGATCTATCCGATCTGTGACATGTTACATTGAGTGTGTGTGTGT
>JAOWBC010000458.1:10955342-10976619 GCA_028566105.1 Hypoplectrus providencianus
CCCCCCCCCCCCCCCCCCCCCCCCCCCCCGAGTGTTGACACGGACCCGGACAGACATGACAGGTAGAGTAGCCTTGAGTAGTCTCATTACAGTTGAAATTAGAGGGTGTCTGATCTCTGGACACATACACACAACATGAACATATTGTGTAACCTACACAAGTGAAAATGTTACGTAAGAACACTTTTCAGAGCACATCGTCCTTTAGCAGCCGTCCTGTCATTACAGCTAATGGAGGAAAGATGAAATGTGTCATGTGACATCAGGCCTGCTTTCTTTCAATACTAACTGCACCCCAAAATGACTGTGCCTGGTTTGTCTGGGTTTTCATTCTATCTTGGTGTTGAAAAGGGCATCATGATTATTTATATATTTATTTGAGCTAGATTCAGCGAGATTTTTTTTTTAGTTTGGAATCTAAAAAACAGGGTGTTTTAAAGTGTTATTGTAAGTTTACTGCTAAACCAATTCACTTTTATTTTCATATGCAGGGTGGTTATTCATAGCAGAGTGAATTTACATTGTGGTATTTACTTTGGTTTAACTTAAGTAAAATCTCATTACCACTATATTTTTCTTAATGCAGGAATTTAAAAAGTAATAATAGCACCACCATCTAGGTAATTGGTAATATTTTTTTTATCATTACATTTAATCAGAGAAAGGACTTCATTAATGTTTATCAATGTCATCAGTAATTCAGGTGACTACTCGGAGAGTAAAGCTCAAATAAGTGCTGCAGATGGTATGTATGATGAACATGTTAAAATATTGATGTTTTACAATAGCAAACTATTAACTCTCCAGCTTTAATTGAGCATAATTAATCTATCTGTCTGTACAATTATTCTTGTAATAATCTTTTTTTTATCAGGCCGTTGCTTGCACTTGAGCTTTATCGTTGTGCTCATTTATGTATTTTAGTCTGTTTTGCTTCCTGGTATGTGTTGGTAAATACTAAGTGTAGAGTGTTTTATTGATTAGATTTTTTAGGTCATATAGCCTGCTCTGTGTATATGGGGTGGGGGTATTGTTTGAAAATTATGTATGAAAAGTGCAAGATTAATAAAGTCTGGTTCATTGATTGAATATTAGCAGGTTTAATTCCACGCCTAGTGCTGTAATGCTAATGCTAGTGTAACTTAAAGAGTATTTCTGCAGTGTTGGACGTAAACTTCCTCCCTTCTATCTAAAGCCTTCAGGCCAGTGCTGTGCTCTCCCAATTCAAAGGATTGGGTGACAAAGCAGACGCTAGTCCATGAATAAATCTGTTACAGAAAAGAAAATGTCTCAGAGGGACTTGTTCAGGATGAGGAAATTACATAATTACATTTTGGTGACATGTTGCGGAATAAAAAGTGAAGTTGAGTGCTGTCTTTTCTCAAACCTCTGAGACTTCTTAACCCAGTTGGCAACGAGGATTACAGTAATGATACAGCTCTCACACTGCATCAAGTACGAGGCCAAGGTGCTCGAATCAAATAGGAAGTGGGATTAAGCATTGAACGGGTGCAGTTAAGGGCATCTTGGATCATGGGTAGCACCTGCTTGAGAGAGATCCCTTAACCTTGGCCGCTTGAGAGAGACCATGTGCTTCAGTGAGACTGAACTCACTGGAAATACAGTACTCTGTTACACCCTGACAATCCAGTACAGCTGGACTCGACCGCTTTGTACTGAAACAATCCCTCTGGAGACGGTAGATCTATCTCTCCTTCACTGAAGGTGATACCTGCACAGAACTGATAAATGACTCAGAATTAAAACTATGTTTTAATTTTAACCCTGAGGCCCGAAATCTGTCCGTCTGTGCTGATCCATGTGAGGCTAATGAAGACTGTGTGTGAATAAGCAGACGTCATCTCAGAAAAGCAAATATTTGCGATCAGTGCTCTTTATAAAAAGCAGTTGACGGGATATTTAATTAAACCGGGAAAGGTGAGAGATGCTCTGTGTACTCTTAACCGACACTGATGCAACTCTGTTGAATAGGCCGCCTTTCTGCAACCATTTCTCAACTCTGTGTATTGTGTGTGTGGCAGTGGCAGTGGTCCTCACTGCTTAGCATTTAAAGCCCTCCTGACTTTTTTAGTCAAATGATTGAGTGATGACTCCTCATGGGAAATAAACACACTTAAGCCACCATATACAGTATGGAGCATTAATAGAGGCCATAAATATATATATCAGTAATAGCGATGAAGGATTACATTCAGATGATACTGCGGGCTGAACAAGGAGGATGTATGTTGTTTACTGCATGATTCGGAAAAGTTGGACTATTTTAAAACCTGGGAAAGCCAAAGAAGGTGAAATGTAATATGATTGCCAGAGAAGAAGTGCAGTGGGCCGATGTCAACAAGTGGGACAGCTGCAGCGAGGCAAGGCACCCTCTCCTGTCAAACCACAGCTGAAGGCAAAGCCCCGCCATCCCAGTCAGGCCAAATATCATCCTTGATGAGGATTTACCCAGGAGAAGTTTGTTTGTTCTCACTGGAATATGACTCACGCTGATTTCATTATTTTTTTATGCCCTATGGTTTAGTTTTCAGCCAGATATGAAGGAGGTGATGCTGTTTTTCCCGCCCACATATTCCCATTTGCCTGATTACATAAATGTGTTTCCATTGATGACCTCCAGCATTACTGATATATTGATCTGCCAGTTTTGTTGTGGTTGGAAGCCGGGCAAATGAGCAGAGAGACTCACACCACCCGGGCTACTACGCCAACTACTAGAATACTTTTCACTTTGGAACCGTGTTGGTGCAGCTTATGGGATGGGGATGTCAGCTTGTTGGTTCAGTGAAACTACTACATTGACTGCTGTGAAATGTGGTACCGGTGCGTTCGTTTTATAATGAAATCCAATGACTGATCCCCTGGAACTCATGAACTCATGGTGGCAACACGTGAAGTGGTGGACGTGATGTGCTTAGCGTTTAAGTGGTGAAGTTGCACTGCAATGGAAACACGGACGAGTCTAGGAGCTGCAAAGGCTCGCAATTTAGCAAGGAGTTAACAAGATAAAGGAAATGCACTGAAATAATGACGGAGGGAAAAGATGATACTAGTTGTGTTTTCATCAATGTAATTCTATGCATATTTTTTGATGATTTACATAAAAAAAAGCTTGATGAAAGCATCAAAATTTGATTAAACTTTTGAAAATGCGTCTCTAGTCTCGCTGGGACTGAAACTTAATCTACGACACTTACGTTATTCTTTGCTTGGGCTGTATGAACTCTGAAACACTCAAAATTATTTAGAAATATATATATATTTAATGCGCTAAATGGGAGATGGAAACATTTCTTCCACATTAGATGTAGTGAACATTTAACTCACAGCTGATCAGCTGTTTCTACCCAGGTGGTCAAGATGAGCAGACACAAACCTCTTCTGGTGTTTCTCTGCTTCTGAAAGTATCAATATGCAGCTTTGTTTTTTCAGTCTAAATCAGTTGATGGAAACATCTTTTCCATTTTATGTAATGCAAAATTTCACTTAAAAATTTACTTTTTCTTTAAAGGAAGCACAGCTGATGGAATATCAAAATTTCCTCTGATCATTATAAAATTACAAAGGAAAAAGTTATTCAATAAAAGATATAATATAATAACTTTATATTCATCTTCAGCAACTGCACTTAAATATTTCTGGATTTTCTCAACTAACCAAAAAACAATCAGCCAGACTAATGGATGGAGCAAACCAAAACATACAGGTGCTCTGATAACTGGAAATGGGGTTCAGCAACAGATTATCCTGTAATGGATCCACAGTTGTCTTTAACTTCATATTCATTTGAAAGGATCCTTCTCCAGGACAGATTACAGCCAGTGTAAACAGTATTTCTTCAGCCTCGGCACACCTGTTACTGTTGACACTGGAGTGAGGTCATCCAATGAGTGTTTTTCTTTGTTGCCATCACATCGCTCCTGGTTTCTCATGGTGGGGAGCGAAGCTGGCAGCAGAGGACAGGAGAAGCACAGAGCGGTGCCCCCCTAACCCGGGCTGTTTTCCTGAAGGAGAGCCGATGCGTTCAGAGCCCAGCTGGTCCAATGGAAACATGCTCGTCCCCTGTGAGAGTGAGTGTAGATAGATGCTTCTCATCAAGGCTGCCTAGCTGCAAGTCTGTGCCTGTTAATGCAAAACAACCAGGACTAAAAAAGCTTCAGACCACTGGGGCTTCATTTTATATATAAACCGCTTCAAGATTTTCTGAATGTGATGAAGACTGATCTGATCGTGAAGCTATCACTCTGTCCCCCTGGGGAATTGTGTCTTTTTATACAATCCATTTACATCATGCTGTTGCAAATGATGGTTAGCTAATTTGTATTCTTCACCAGGAAATACATAGCTAAGTGTGTCTAAGGGGGACTATAGACCGTCACAGCCATGGAGGCAGGTGTACAGTATGTTGAGGATTATATTCCATGCTGGAAAAATGGAAAGTCTTTATTTCCAGTCATATGATTCACTTGCAGGAACAACGCCAGCCAGCTGGGTCCTGCTCCAGAGGTCTTACAAGATCCACTGGAGAGTGATTAGTGTCCATATCCCCCCGACATGTATGCCCCATTCACCTTTTTTTTTTTTTTTTTATAGTGATGGAAAGTATTCGTCCCTCATGAATGGGATGATGTATTGCTCCTGAAATAGACTTGGCCAGATTATTTTCAAGTCTGCCAATATCTAAATGACACAAATAATCCTTGTTTCTGGGAAAGGGATGATGTCGTCTTCCTTTCAAAGTAATCTTTCAAGTTGGCAAGACAGCGGATCACGTGCATGTTGAGCCACGACATTAACAGAGCATGCTCATTTTGCTTATTTTGAGGTTTATTAGTTGTATTTTGGGCTTCTAGTGGAGCACTTTTCTTAAATAGCTCCTGAAAACATCCAGTTGGGATTTTTGGCATATCTGCCATGAAATAACCCAAAATAAGCAACTTAAACCAAAAACGACACAGTCTTTATGTAGGAATGTGATCTGTAGCTGGTAAAAGTTACAAAAAATTAAGGAATAGCATAAAACGTCCCCTTAACACAAAACTCCTTTCCTCGTATCAGCAGCTTGACTTTTAATCGGCAGGTCCTTGTGCTGCTCGTCTGGTGTTGTCAGTGACAAGGAAAGTCAAGAGATCAGGACACAACATTGATTACCTGAGCCTACAGGTGAAACACTGAGCCCTCTCTCGGTGCGAGGACGTCCTAAAGTGGCGTGCCGCTCCTCTCCTGTTACCTGTTCACCTCTCGGTGTACATGGAAAACTTGCCCCGTTTTCAGTGCCCTACTAGAGTAGAGATGGCTTCCATTACACTTGTGGTTCTTGTACATCACATTAATTAGACCACACTGGAAAACCGGGCCTTTCTTTGGGATCATGCCAAATGTGTCAGTGTTGTAAATGGGACTTGTTTTACAATATTAGGCCCTGCTCTAGTTGTGTATTGCAGAGAAATCAGATTGCCCTTAAGTTGATAAGGCTGAATAATGTGCAACATGAACCCCTGTGGCTATGGAGAAAAAAATTCCCGTATGTCCACTTTTCTCCCTTTGCCCCTCTCTCTGCCTCAGAGGTCACATGTTATCAGAGCTTTGGCTGTATTGTTTTTCTTGTGACAGACCTGGGTAAACCAAACATAAGCCACCTCTGTAATCTCAGGACAGGAGAGGAAATTGTGTTGTGACGTAAGAATTAATCTTCTTGTTGGGAGAAATTGCATTCTGAGCAGACTGAAGAAATGACTGGTTATTTTGGGAATGTAGATCTGCTTATTAGCAGTTTAAAAGGTAAAAAGGAAAATGCAAGTGTCAACATAAGAGAAATAGCGAACAAAACTGCTTTAATTTCTTGCTTCGATTTTCTTTCCAAATGAGAACACCCTGTGTTTGCCAGCTTCCTGTATCTGTGATTTTAATGGTTGTGAGCATCATGGACATCATGTACCCCAACCCTGGCTGGACATTTTGGGTCTCAGGTAGTTGACACCATGGGATACTCAGCATCAGAATCCTGCAGACGGGACAGAAAGGCTGCTGTCGCTGTAAACATCCAGCCCTGAGAAGTGAGGAGATAATCTTAGTCGAAAAGGGAGAAGATGATATTGACCATCTGCTTGGTCTGGAGGGGATTTGATTGGCTTGCGGCAGCAGAGCAGAGCAGTGGGGATGATTAGGCCTCCCTGGTGTCCCATTCCACCCGGTGCCCGGCTCAATGTCACCACTGATTGGATCCTGTAATCTTGTTCTGCGTGAATTAAATCTGAAAGTGGGGAAGAGGATGATCGCATTCACTTTGCCTTGTGCCACAATTCTGTGTGTGTGTTTGTGTGTGTGTGTGTGTGTGTTGCTGCAACTCCTACTTCCTCTCCCATGATTAACAGTTACAGTAGACTCTCCTGGCTCTGGACAGGAATCTGTATCTTTGACACCATTTCTATCTGACGTTAGCAGATATCCAGGGTGTTTTAAATGCAACCGCAGGCTGGGCCAAAACACCAAAGATACAAAAACTATTTTTATTCTATTCTTTTTATTTAGAGGCAAATTAATGCAATAGGAAAGCAAGTGTGCATTAATGTATCAGAGCACCCTATATGTTGAACAAAAATGGTGGGGAGAAAAGTATTGCGATCCCTTAAGTAAAATTACCAGATTGCAGAATTACTACACTACAAGTAAAAGTCCTCCATTCTTCAAAACTTACTTAAATTTAAAAAAAAAAGTGCAAAGATACATAAACCTACTTAAAGTACAAAAGTAAAAGTATTTGCTAGAAAGAATTGCCCCACTCAGATAAAAGATAGATAAATGTACAGATAAATCAGATAAATTTACATGTTTTTCAGTTAAATCTCAACCCGATAGAAACTAAAGCTGGCAGGTAAATTTAGTGGAGTAAAAAGTACAATATTTGCCTCAAAATGTAGTGCAGCATATAGTTACATAAAATGGAAAAACTCAAGTGAAGTACAACTGTCTTAAAATTGTACTCAGTTGTAATTTTGGTGCATTCCATGAATATGTATAATCAAGTACAAAATGAATGTTATTGGAAAGAGATAAAATCGCAAAAACAGCAAGACCCTAGCATGCTAGCAGCTCAGTGAGGCTGCACCAAAACTCAATGGTGCTTTAGCATTAGCATGCTAACACGCTCATGGTATCAAAGCAGGCACAGAAATGATTTGATACAGTCACAGATTACTGACAGACATATCAAGGAGCACAGTTGCTGTGCATTTCCTACTTGCTTGCCAATATGAGCCCTAAAAATAATCAAACATGTCATACTACTACCATCCTCATCTATCTTTGGACAGTGAACAAACAAGAGTTTCATTCCAGTTTCTCCATGTCTCTCGTCCAGAGGGATCCACGCTGCAGATGACGTTGCCGGTTGCCCAGATATCGTTATAGTAACTCTGGCTGTGGGCCTTTCTTGGCTCTTTTAGGTGCGGAAGCTGCTTCGTCCTGAGGGGGCTGCTGTGCCACACATTCAATGGAAATCTGTCCCCTCCATTCACAAAAACAGGTTCAGGACATTGAGCGAACAGTTTGGTTCTTTGAATGGGGAGCCAGCAGGATGGATGGAATGGAAATACCACATCAGCGTCTAAATTCCCGAGTGTCAATGTGTGTAGCTGTATGAATGTGAAGATAGTAATGACCATGTGAAAATGTATAAAGATGTTCTGTTCATGTTATCTGGTGGACATAAACAGATAATAAGCACTGTCCTGGACTTACAAGAGGTCGTCCATTAACATTGTGGCTGGCTGGCAAGACCAGTTTGGTGGTAACCTTTATCAGTGAAGGGCTGGACACAGTTCAGAGGTATCCATCTCTCCTCAGCTGTCCTCATAAACAAGCCCCTCTCAAGTATCCTGTCCTTTAAACTCTCCATCCTTAAACTTGCCAGTGTTTTGGAAGACTTTTTTTTTTTTTTTTTTTTAGAAATATACTAATGTCATCATAACTTTCCAAGCTTCACTCATTTTGTTAATTTGAGGGAAAACTTGGCAGCATGACCACAGATGGAACAAGAATAAAAATACCAAATGTCAGAAAAGAAACGGAACAATGAAAAGGAAACATTTAAGAAGAGAAAGCCAGAAAAAGGGCTGCTGTTTTTGAGTTTCAGTGGATTCACATTGCCAGCGGGGCCTTGCTATGATGGGTGGGCATCATAAATGGAAGTCAGGGAGGCTTTGTGTTAACTGTTGTGGCTCACTCGCTGATGCGCCTCCATTATAGGCAACAAAGTGCAACACCAGCCAGAGCCAAGTCCTCTCAGCACAAGGTGCCACTGGTCAACAGCCAACAATGAGCATAAAGTGGGTATCGCTTTTGTTTCCTGGCTCTGATTGTATTTGTCAAGGTCAGACGAGCCCGAGCCAGACGGATAAAGGTCAGCGGCATGAATAGACGAGTAGTTCCTGACGGAGATACAGCAATGTGAGAGTGTAAATGTATTCTGCCCCAGTGACAATATGCAGAATCTAAGTCACTGATGTGGATAGATGCGCATGATAGTAAAGCAAAGGACATAAACACACATTAGCACGCAAGCTACGATGTGCCACATGCCTTATTGTAGCTTGTGTGACCGGACACACCCACCGTGAATGAATATCTATATTGTCTTTCAGTGTGCGCGGCGAATGGAAAAAGCCTGAATCTAGTCCAACATATTGTACCTGCTTGATTCTCCTATTCCTCCCCTGAGGGTCATGAGACACTCAGCTGTCAAAGTTAGAGCCAAAATGAGCGTGAGCAGGTGTGTTTGTTAGAGGGTGTGTGTGTGTTTGTTTGTATGTCTAAGGCTATTAGAGTTTGACTTTTTGAAACAATGGTTAAATGTAAGGCGAAAACGTTCAGTTTCAGGCTAAAGTATTTATGTTTAGCGGTCGAAGACTTTGTGGACGAAAAAAAAAAAAAGTAAAAAGAAAAAAAAGGGACATTTTTAAACCGAACATGACACAAAAGGATCTGGACTGCCCCAGTATGTTGATCACTAAAGGGGTTTCACTCTTACTAGCCAGGAACCCCCCCCACACACACACACACACTCACACACATAACAGCAAAAGGTTAAGGCAAGTGTGTCAGCTGTTGGCTGTTTAGTGACACACATTAATCTGTGATGTGATACTCCTGTACTGTTAAAAGTTGTAGTGTAGAACTTCTGGCTACAGTTACGTGAAGGCTAAACGATTAAAAGGTGTAGGCTGATTGTTTAGCTCTCTGCTGACTGTAGCCCAGCTGCACCACCAAGCTGCGGTGCAGCTGTGGGCCTGGGGCTAATTTGCCGGCGTTAGAAATGGTGTCTACAAATATTGTTGACCATGCTTACAAGATGAGCCAGAGGGTGCAGAAGAAGTTTTTTTCCTCTGGTCACTTCAATTTCAATACACTGAAAGGTTTTTATGGAACTTCCACCCAGTGATGCCAAATAAAAACCACCTACCCAACTTCACCCACTGTACTCTCCACATTTACATGTTGGCTGACGCATAAGATGGACAGCAACATGTTGAGCCTGGGATAAGTATCAGTGTTTTGCCTCCTGTGCCACAAGTCCTCATCTGCTATCATTGACTGACTGGCTGGCTGCATGAGACAGCATGACTCTGCTTCACCGTCAGACCCCCCAGAGGACTTACGCAATTGCCATGTCATCAGAATTATATAATTACCTCATATAATCCCATTGCATTGAAGAGGGGACTTTTTTCATGAAAGTTGAGGGGTAAAGCTATAAAATAAAACAATATTGAGAACATATCACTGCATGTTATTTCTGTGGCATTCCTAGTCTACGTGATCGGACTGTATCAGATCACAGGCTTCAGCAGGCCGTTAATTACGACCTCGCAATGAGGAGAACATGTTGTGTGAGTTATGAGCATGTCACACACAGGGTCAAGCACATCCCTCAGACTTTCAGGCTCTTAGAAAAGTTTGCAGTTCGCAGGTTCTGTCCCACTTCCAGGCTCGTTGGGGTAATAAGTCATTTTGACTGAATGGTAACAATTTGGGAATGTCACCGCTACTCGCTTTCCTTTACCGTCAAGATTATCACTCCACTTTCTGGGAAGTGATAAAAATGGAGAGGCTGAGTGTAACGGAGACGTCACATCTGTCAGATGGCTGGAAACTAATTCTGCGGTGATGGGATAAAACTGTATATGCTGCATTTCTGTCTGTAACTCTTTTCAGACTTATTTCAACTACACCCAGACCTCCATTGACAGAGATATTACACTCTTTTATCAGAGACATTGTTTCCTGTCCTCAGCAGAAAACACAAGACATGAATTTAGGCCAGTCACATACAGTTGCAGTTATTTTTAATATCACAGGCTGTGGATGTGCCCCACATTTTCTGATAAAATACCCTTTCTAAATATGTTCAGGAAAGACTTTGTCCAGACTACACACACTTCCTCCTGAGCGGTAAATATGCCTGTGATTTTAACACTCTCTAAAATTATGTGTATAAACTGTCTCTTGGTGACAGTCACTGAGATAAACCAGGGGTGTTTCTAAGCTTTTACAAGAGGGGACAAGAGGACAAATGCTACGTTTCCACTGGTCATATCTTTATGTTTTATCGGGTCACACTGAGGTCTGCAGCATGGAATATGTCTGCTTGCCTATATGTGTTTTTCTATCTAAAATGTGACCTTATGTTGCAGAAACACAGCTATTGAATTGTTTATGTTTATTTTCATGCGTCTGATCTAGACGTCAGCCTGTTGTTAATAAGCTGGTACGGGGGAAATGCCAGAGAGACGTCATCAGCAGCATCGACAGGAGCTCTCTGGCCAACGCTAGAAGTCAATTTCTTTTGAACAGTGCACCCGGCACAGGCTCAATAGCCACCACCTCGTTCAGTTAGACTTCATCTCAGAGGTAGCAAGAGTTTCACTCTAAGGCTGTTGAAGTCCAGGAGATACCAAACTGAATGATCTAATTTAACCCAGTAAAAAACAAAAAACCCTCCCAGCTGAACCATTTCATCAGCTTTTAGAATGAAGGCACTGATTGACACTGATTGGGCGAGAATTTATTGAAATTTCTTTTCTAAACAGAAAAAGACACAGTCCCCATTTTCCCTTCAAGCTGGAGCTTTGTGGCAGTTTCATTGGCTAATGTGGAAAAAGCCCCGAGGCAGCACCCACTTCCTATGTAGAACCAAATCAAATCGGCTCACTGCCTCCCTGCGGACGTGTCTGATCAATAGATCCCGCGACTACGTCTCATGCTGGCAGAATGAATGCAGCCGTGGATGGAAACGAACTAAATTTGCTGAGAGGTGTCATACTGAAAACCTACGTTCACCTCTGATACAATCATATTGATCCTTTCTCTTGCTGAATAGTGTTTTGTGTATATTTATGTTTGATTACAGGAGCCGTCGGGGGGTCACACAGAGCTTGCTGTTATGTAATCTGGTTGGTTTTGTAGACAGAATTTTTTTTAAATGATTAGATTCATAAACAGCCTGTCAGGGTATTTGTTTGACTTTTGTTTTTTTGAATTCTTTGTGAAATATTCTACTTTTTCTCCTACTAATTTTACACATTAACACCACGAGTCAAGACACTGCATAGTGCAGAATACACTTATTTTCCACAGTTTACTCAAAGAGATTGGGAGAAGCGAATGAGACGTTCTTTCCATTGCTGTCACTGAAAATGACTTCCAGCGGAGCCGACTGATATAGCATGGGGTCTCTGTGGGCTTTCACAGGACTGGAATGAGTCAGTTTGGTGAATTATAGTAAATGATGGTGTGAGCTCTGACAGCTAGCAGCCTGGAATTTGGGCCGCAGCTCCAAATTAGAGGAGCACAGCTAAATCAGTCGAGCAGGCCTCCAGATGTCACACATTTTGGGTCAGAATGCAAATCCTTGGAAAATTCTTGCACCGTTGACTGCTGATGCATCGCTAAGATCATGTAAACACAGAGAGATGACCGATGAGTTAATAATGCGTTACGAACACAGTATTTTCGACCGAAACCCATTTTTATATACAATCAATACATCAACGTCAGCATTTTCTTTTTTCACATTTTTATTGGAAAAAAAGGACACAAATTGTTTTCAACAGCTGCAATATCAATATACAGTATTTGCATTATAATTTACAAAATATAAAAAAATCTGTACAGTCTCTGGTTTGTGCAGAAGGATGGGAAGACCCTGGTAGAAAAATAAAGAGCTAAGACAGGAGTAGAGTCAATGTGATCAAATGTTTAAATTGAATGATTTCCTTACCAGAGAAGCAGTACAGCGTTCTGGTTTCCACTGATCTGAACATCAATGTGTCACAATAATGGATTAAAAACATTAAAGCTCAATCTCTCGTAAGACTGAAGTCAAGTGTGCTAAATTGTGACTGAAATATTAGTCAGTGGACTTAAAGGAGACCTATTATGCTTTTTTCTTATTTGACTGTCATTTATGACATGTTATAATGCCTGATGTTGATATTAAATATGTTTGACTATGTAGTTTTTGGTATAGAAGCTTTGATTACCCGCCTACATGTGTTGTTAATTTCTCCCAAATTTGGATGACATTGTTGCTACAACATGTACCACTTTGTATATTCTCATTTTGAAGCTTATATTGGTGTTTTTCACAGTAAAAAGTGCCACTTGACTTTTTTTTCTTTACTCAATACATAATTCAGATCAATCAAAGCAGAGTGGGCTTTAAAAAAAATGGAAATAAAAAAGAAAAACAACTCAAAGTCAGAGTGAATATAAGTAGAGCAATAATGGGTAGAATAAGAAGATGGTTGTGTGAAACCCCAAATACTAACATATACCTTAAAATAAGCATAATAGGTCCCCTTTAGAGTGCAAAAGTCCATTAAAAAAACTTTACAAGACCCACAGTGGTAAAATTTAAGGATTAATCAACATGTGTCCAAATTCTGCTCATCTGTGACGGCATGAACACTGATGTCAAAATGAAGCAGGCAAAATCCACTCAACTACTTAATGTTTCAGCAGCGAACCACTTTCAGATGAGGAAAAAATCTGGTTTTAAATCAACATCAAGCAACTGATGAGTGATGGTTGTTGTCTCGTATATACATGTACACATTTGGCTTTGGATAATAAACAGTTTCTGCTGTTGTGGTGGGCGGGAGGGGTTGGGAAAAGAAATTGCACTAAAGCTCGGAAAACACACTGACAGAATCATGCTCATCTAAGTCTAGAAATAACATTATAACCTGCATCTGCAATCAAAAAAAAAGGATACTTTAAAAGACAAATAATACATTTTGGCTCTTAAATTTCCCTCTAAACATACAATATGTAACTTAGCAGCACTTATCATCAACATTCATAACCTGGGCTCAGAGCTGAGCCTCCTGTCATGTTCTGACACTGACCTGTATTGCACATGAGAACATGAAGAGCTGTGAGGAGTGGCAGTGTACTGCACAGTGAATCACCTCTTAATGCTTCTTCTTTCTGCGACATCTATTGCAGTGTGTGCTCGGAGTGCCTTCACCAGGGGTGAAGCTTTTGTTAAGGCACACGTTGCAAAAGATGCTATACTTAGACAAGATGATGGGCTGAGGAGAATAGCGTACTCGTAATCTGCACGAGGCATCTTTTCTTTTTTTTTTTTTTCCTGTGTCACGCCATAACAGTGACACCAAGACCACCACACTGAAGAGGACCATGAATATATTCTGCTAAGAGACCAGCTCATTAACAAACAGTAGCCTTAGTTCAGTTGGTTTTTGGGTCAAAATGTTTTTTAGTAGCCTTTTAAACAAGAGTATTGAACATAAATGACTTAAAATATTGAAATTTATGTTGGCATATCAAAACAAAACTCTTTACATTTTAATTAAATAGAAATATTTCGATAATTTAGACACAATCTTTGAGATTTAGGCCAGAAAAAAGTGTGCAAACTCAGAATATTTGCACTAGAATGAATTAAAACTGTATTATTGTTATTATTTTACAATCATACATTTTTTTTTAAACCAAATTGGCTATTCGACTAAAATATCGGCAGACTGCACAGTGTTAGCAAAGGCATCCAACCCATTTTATCCCTCTAGCTCCATGCAACTAGTTCAATTACCACCACTTCAACCATGAACAATAAAACATGTCTGGTTTCCTGTGGTGTCTTGTGCCTGAGCTTCTGCATTGAGAACTTCATGCTCATAAAACAGTCTTTTGCAAACTGTCATGCATTATAATCAACAGCTTATTTCAACATACCCTGTGGTATTTTTTAAACCTTCTTTATAGTATCAGTCATATTTCCGATTCTGCTGTCAAAGGCCTTGATTCTAAAGGCAAAGAGTCCAGATGGCATTCAGATCCTGACACCACACCTGTGTTTGTGTCCTCAACCTCAACACCCCTCAACTCCCTGTTTTCCTCCTCCTCAAACTCCTCCTCCATCTCCACTTTCTCGAGAGCCACCTCATTCTCGTAGCAAAAGGAGTTCCTCGAGCTGGAGGGGTTGGACTTCTGCTCGGCTAGTTCCCTGGCACTACAGAGGGGTGTGCTGGGCACCTCGTACGTGTTATCGAAGCGAGAGTAGTCCACTTTGTAGTAGTTCTTTTCTTCAAAGAGCACTGGCTCAAAGCGGTAGCCCCAGAGGATCTCGCTGGCAACGTAGGAGCTCCGACACTGAGTGGTCATGGCTGTAGCCTCCACCATGCCCTCCAGAATCACTACAATCTCAAACTCTGATGTCTCCAACTCCTGTTTGCTCATCTCATAGAATGGGCTGTCCTCATCAATCTCGTGCACAATGGTGATAGGAGACACCAGGAAGATCCTGTCAATGCCACTATCAAAGCCTACATCAATGTCTACCTGGTCCAGAGGGATGAACTCTCCCTCGGCCGTGGTGCGTGACTTGAGAAGCTGGGCCCTGACATGGGCCTCCACCAGGTGACTCTTCCTCAGGTTCCCTACGCGCCACATCAGGCAAAGTTTACCGTCCCTCATGGCCACTGTAGCATAATGGCTGAACACCAGGGTCTCATTCCTCTTTTTGGGTTTGGCCATCTTGGCCATGACAGCACCGATGATGAAAGCATCAATGATGCAGCCAACAATGCTTTGGAAGACGACCATAAAAACAGCAACGGGGCACTCCTCTGTCACATAGCGATAACCATAGCCAATGGTGGTTTGTGTCTCCACTGAGAACAAGAAGGCAGCGGTGAAGCTGTCCACATTGGAAACACACATCTGAGTCTCATTCTCCAAGTCCCCGTATGAAAGAGCCACTACCCAGAAGACAAAGCCAAAAAACAACCATGAAAGCAGGAAAGAAAGGCAGAATATGAGCAGCATCCAGCGCCAGCGGATGTCCACGCAGGTGGTGAAGATATCTGCCAGGTACCGCTGGCCTTTCTCACTCATATTGATAAACTGCACATTGCAGTGGCCATCCTTCCTGACGAAGCGGCTCTGGTGTTGGTGCTCTGTGTGCACCTTGTTGACATTGCCGTTTCCGTAGCCATTAGGGGCGGCAATAGTGGACAGCTTCATGCCGTCTTCCTCAGAGGACACAATGCTGTAACGGTGGCTTCGCACACTCCCCATTACTTCCGCCTGGGAGGGCTGGGCCGATTCTGCTTTGGAAAACAGTCTAAGTTTTTGGTAGAAGCGTTGGAGAAACAGTTTTGAATGATCCCAGGAACAAACTCAAGCAGAAAATGTGGACAACAGGACCGGATCCTGCTGGGAACAGGGGAGAGCCAACCCGTGCTTCTGCAGGCGTGCTGTGCACCTTTGATGAGGGCGGGTCACTCCTATCTGACGGCCGCTTTGGACCTCATCAGTGAAGTGGGCTGTGGAAATTACAGACAGAGAGAAAAACAGTTTTAAGTAATTGGCAGGAACCAGAGCAAAGATCGGTGTATGTGGTTACCTGCTTTCTAAATAATGCAGTGTATACTCAAAGTTAGCTTGCATACACAGAGAACATACAAACAGAGTGCGCAGTGCAGTTAGAAAGCACAGAGAATGCATTGTACATGCATTATCAGTAGAAGATTAAAAATATGATTCAGGCACTTAGATCGCTGACAAAGTGGGAAAGGATGTTTACCCTGCTTAATGTAAGTATTAATTAAGCAGGTCAGTCCATGGGGAGCTGAGTCAAATTACAGATCAAGTTCATGTTAATCCAATGAGCCGCTGGAACAAAGTCACAAGTAGCAGCTATGTGCAGATGTGCCTCTCAATTCTGCACAGACAAATGAAAAAGCAATGCATGAAGATATGATGTGTTGCATGCATTGAAAAACTCAAAGGATGTTTATTAATTATTACATTAAATGCTTTCAGTTGTCAGTTGCACAGGTTATAGTTTACTTGTGCACATGCATTGCAAATTCAAACTAATTCAGAATTACAGTGTGTACCACTAAATCATGGAACTTGATTTAATGAACCTTGCAGCATTTCATAGAAGGCGAGTCTCTTCTCTGAAACCAACACAGTAACCTTGCATCATATGTAATAGAGCAACAAGGACAGCTAAATTAGAAAAGCTATTGACCTGGTGTGTGTGGCCTGAGAGGTCCATTAAAATGCACCACCACAGGCTACAAAAGGCCACAGTCGGCCAGACATGCTCTGCTAGTGCCAAAATAACTCCCCAACTCCACTTTTCAAACAGACTCATCTGAGGGTCACTATTGTGTCAAAGTAAAAGGATCCATAGAGTCGAGGGGAAGTTGTTAGTAATTATTCTGAATCTTCCATTTAAATATTTAAAAGGCAAGACAGATGTCAGAAAGGAAACTTTTTGTTGACATTAGTCATTTTTATTCCATTATCTAATATGTGTTAAACTGCTCTGAAAGTGATCAAAAGTCACATGGGATATGTTCAAGACATGGCTCTTAATCCCCCAGCATTATCTTTGTTTTTCTCAACTAATGATGTCACTGCTGTGTTAACTAGAAATAGCAACCTGTCACGCACACTATTGGGAATATGGGGCCATGCCAAATAATTATTTCTAATGGATTTCAGAGATTTTTACATCATACTAAAAATGCCTTATCTCTTTCAAAACTTCACAATTTTACAAACTGTGAGACAATCTGACAATGACTTGCCATAGAAAAAAAAAGTCCTGTTTACAGCTCATGTATCAAGTGTGATTCATGAGCATGCTGGCAATTCAGTTACATTTTGTTAAATATTTTGTGGGATGAAAAGAAGGCCCAGACTACACAAAAATCTATACTTAACGGGTTGAAACAGCAAAATAGTGAAGTCGAGGTTTTTTGTGGCACTTTCATCTAATTCAGCCTTCAGTTAATAGTGCATAGCCTACATTTGATCACATGTGACCCCCTGCACAACTGCATCCTCTGACATTTGTGGTTTTAAAGCACTGACACTGTGCCCATTACACACACAGTTACATCTCTCTTCCTTTCATCGCAACTTTGCTCTTTGTCACTGAGTTTTAATCTGCTCACTACATCACTTCTCTTTTTATTGCAGGTTGGTATGTGGTGACAGACCAAGGCTTCCAGAGGCTGCACAACCTGTGGTTGTTTGTTTTGCATGTGTTCTCAATTAGAGCCAACAGCTGAGGCAGATGGAAACTGGTTACATAAAGCTGCTCTATTTTTTATTACACCAATCAATAACTTTAGCCAATCAGTACACAGACATCATCTTGCGTTATAAGCCTTTGTAACCATTTTCATTTTATAATTATATGGTATTACATTACTGACATTTTTGCATGAATTTATCATATCTGTATAACGTCTTATTTATAATGTTTATAGTATTATAAAATTTAACTCATGCACAGGCATCAGGATCATCAGTTCAAAGTTAGTACAGGAGAAAATATAGATCTTCCAGAATAAATCCTGTAATCTCAAATAGCATAATAATAATAATAATAATAATAATAATAATAATAATAATAATAATAATAATAATAATAATAATAATTGACCTAATCGTATTGCAAACAGGGCATCATAATTGGCATTAGGAAGTGAGACTATAAAGTAGTTATTGCTGAGTGCAGCTATATTTCCCACGGCACATCACTAATAGGAGATAAATCTTTCCTGCTTTAATACACCTACCTGTTGATCCTTGCGGTGTAAATGTGCCGTTTCCTTGTTGTAATAAGTCCCATATGCACCACAAACGCGCACTGCGTCCCTTTTCGTTTTGCTGCTCTGTTATTATGTTCACTTAACTTCCCATCTGGCGCTGCAAATTCTGCCATAACCCTCTCCAGCAATACTGAAGAAGATATTTGTCGTTGCAAAGACAGACTTTAAAAACACGTGTGCCTATCCCCGCCCCCGTGGTAGCGGCAGCCAATAGGAGGCTGAAGCGCCTGTTTGAGGGGTCTGAGCCCACATGGAGGGTTTATGTTATCTGTCATAGTGGAGGAAGAGAGGAGTCAAACCCGCTATCATGACAGGGAAGATAAAAACATGACGGTTACAGTAAGTGTTTCACTGCAAAGCATCTCCAGAGTTGCTATACAACTACAAGCGATTTTGTGAAATTATGCAAACTACTTGTTATATTTAAAGTTGATAAGTCGCGATTTTTGTCGAAGAATTAAGCAAATATACTGAGTAGTGGGGACTTTTATTGTGAAATCTATGACTTTCCTAATTAACCACCAAAGCCAAAGTAACCACAAGGTGGCGGTGTAGAGCTGCAAAACTACAAACACATGAGGCTTTGTATATTATGTGATTGACATGATTATTATAATAACCAGTCAGAGGGGGCCGCTGAGGATGCTTGAATAACTTTCCCTTTACACCTTGATCCCTTTCATAAAGTCAGTTTCATTTCATTTTAATTATTTTATCTTTCTGTGAGTGCCTTCCACTCCTCCTTGTCAAAAAAAGAATATTTAACATTATATTTAATAATTTCCCTAAATAAAATTAACGTCTGTTAGTGACGTCACATGGTGGCAGGTGAAAGGTCATCGTGTGACACATCCTCCGTTTGGCTAACGTGCAGTTGTGCCCCAGGAAGCAGCGGACACACAGGTGAGTTTTGTGTCACGTGTTATGTATAGTTTTAGCGTCACCTCCACATTGAGCATAATATTCATAATATCGGTTCTGGCTGCTGGTTCATCTGCTGAATATTTTGGACTCAGTGACGCTCACCTGTGTTAAACCTGTGCTAAATCTGTTCTGTTACTGCTGACTTTTCAGTAAGCATGTGTATGGAGAGCCCTGAATCATTTTATGTTTGATCAGTTAGCTGTTGTGCAGGTCTGCTTATGGTTTTGAGGACTTTGGTCAACCCAGTTTAAGTGAAGTTGTGCTGTATAATGAGCCATTCGCTGCAATAAGGAACATGTGAATTGACACATGCACTGAAACTTTTTGATGTGTACGGCATTTGAAATCTGCGTAGACAAGGACATCTTTTTTATTTGGTCTTGCATTTGTGGTCATAAATTGAATCAATTAAAAAACATAAAAACAGGTATAAACAATGTATATAAAATTACATAAATATATTTACAAGAGCACATCATAACACCAAGTCCTCTTTATATTACCCTACAAACAAGTTTGCTGTGTCCCCTCCTCCTTGATGTCAGGATTCATTCTCCCAGTGTGTCCATTTCTCATAACTGCAAAGAGGGGACCATTGGTCTGACTGCCCTCTACAGGACGTCCCCTCCTGTCAAACTCTTCCGCACTGATCAGGGGCACCGGCACCCACATGGTCACATTGAACCGAGAGTAGTCCACTTTGTAGTGCCTCTTGCCCAGTTTCAGCATGTCCTGGAAGCGCTGGCCCCAGCGGATGTCTGCTGGAGTGTAGCAGGTTCGAGTCTGGTGCAGCATACCCGTAGAGTCTCCAGTGTAGGTGAAAGACACCACCAGCTCAAAGTCTTCCCCCAGCAGGTCGTCAGGGCCCAGGCTGTAGAGGGGACTACCAGGCTCCAGCTTGTGGATGATGGTTGCTGGAGTGGCGAGGACAAGGTCTTTATTCTGGATGTGCAGGTCCTGGTATGACATTACAACGGATCCATGTGGCTGTTTCACATAGCGGACTAACATGGCCTTGGCAACGCCCTCCAAGATGTGATTACCCCTGAAGTCCCCAAGTCGCCATGACAAACACAGGACCCCGTCTCGCAGATTGACCACTGCACAACTGCTGAAACCAACCGTCTGGGCTCTCTTACGAGCTGAAGCCATTTTAGTTATAACAATACCAATGACGATGGTGTCCAAAAGGCAGCTAAATACATCTTGAACTGTCACCACAATAATGGCTACCATGCAGTTCTCACTCATCCCCCTGAAGCCGTAACCAATAGTCGCCTGGGTCTCCATTGAGAACAGGAAGGCTCCGGTAAAACCATGGACATTGTACACACAGGGTTCTTTATCAACATCATCAACATCCCCGTTTACATAAGCGATGAGCCAATAACACAACCCAAAAAAGAGCCAAGAAAGAATGTAGGACAGTGAAAAGACCAGGAGCATCACCCTCCAGCGGATCTCCACAAGAGTGGTGAAGATATCCATCAGGAACGGGCTCCAGTGTCCCCTGTGGTTCTGGAAAACTGCAGGGAACCTGCCGTCTTTCTGCATGTAGCGCAGCCGCCTGCCCTCATTCTGTTTTCCCAGAGTGTGGATTGTAGTGTAGTGGGTATCAATGACGACCTGCTCGTTCTCTTCTGCACTCATGATGACCACGGCTGCCTTTCAGTCTCCTGAAAACAGATGTAAAAATGCATCAACATGGGCAGGAGAGACAAGATTTTACTCATTACATGGGACGAAAATGTAAAAGGCTCTCAGACTTGTTTATTGAGCTGAATCCTTCATGTTTGAGCAAACAGCCTAGGTTATTTCATGCCCCGGGCTACCAGCAAATGACTTGAGCTCTGGGTGTTAAAAATGTTATTCAAGAGCACGAGTTGCTGACTGGTTGATCATTTACTGCAGGCTCCATTATAATCTGGATGCTGTCCAATTCAGTTAAGCTCAAAGCTTTTATAAACACTTTAATGTCTGTATTGTAAACCATTTTAAGGATATTTATTTTATTTTATCCAGTGTGTTATGTAAGAAAAATACTGAATATAAATAACCATTTTTATATTCATTATTAAATTTTTTGAGCTAATAAATAACAGTTTTCATCACAATAATGGAATCTATAAAGAAAATTTAAAGGTATTTCATAATTATACACATCATATAAT
>JAOWBC010000458.1:11001039-11019487 GCA_028566105.1 Hypoplectrus providencianus
CTGAGCAGGAACATATGTTTATATTTACTGTCACCACTTTTTAACACTTAGGTGGCTTTTAAATAATAAAAAAACACAAATGTTTTATAGCTGTAATTACTTAATGTATAGATCCATACCATGTTCTCTTCTCACTTAGCTCTAAGTTAATTAGCAAAGTAGCCCAAATAGAATATATAGAGAATACTGTCAGATGTGCCTTTATGAAAGGTGTTCTCATGTTTAAAAGTGTTATTTTTTTTCTGTTGTACTGTTTCTTACTTGTAGAGCTTTTAAAATCATTTGAAAAATCTGGCCTCAGTATTTCTAATTTCTGGTATGAAGTAAATGAATGCTCACTTATTAATGAACCAAACCTGTAAATACAATGACTTCCTTCTTATGCATTTGTAACAGTGTTTGCCTTTAGTTTTGGTTTTTAAAGGCCATCCTGTCTCAGTCACTACCTGTTTACAAAGACAACATTTTATATTTCTGCCTGGAGTTTGGTGTCGGTGAGCAACAGACAGAGAAAGCGGAAAATTCTTGTTTTGGCATCTTTAGCCTCAGTGATAATCCCCACATGCTGCTCACACACACAAGACGGACAATTGTTGCCTCTGTGCCCCATGACACGAAGTCAGGAAGTTGTACTGTTGTCTGAGGCCGTTTACGTAACAGCGTTATCAGGAGGAAACACTGTCAGACTCCCACAGATGAGCACTTTAGCAGCACGAAAGTATCCACATGCTGCACTGATGATACCATTTTTATTAATCCTTTGACTTAATGATGAGGGAAGTCAGACAAAACTGCTTTTATCCAAATGATTGTTGAAATAAGGCTTTAAAAAACTCAACTTCAGCCAGGCTAAACAAGCCAAGTCATTATCTTGGGCAGAATAAAAAAAGAGGATGTTAATTTCCCTTCCTGGCTTGCTCATAATACACTCGTCATTTCCTCGTCGTGTCTGTGTAATCTGCTGTATCCTGAGCTTCTTGAGACTGGGCACAGCGAGAAGACAAGAGTTAAACAAGGGAGGGGTGAAAAATGAGAATGCTTCAGCAGCTGGCTGCGTACGAAATAGTTAAGGCGTGGTTATTCATTCTTTCCGTATGCACTCTGAGGGTCTTTGGATCCTAGAAAAAGCAGGAAAAAGCAGTTGAGGTTTTTAGGCCTGAAGCTGAACCTCACAACACTCAAGCAGAATAGAGGACAGCTTGCAAACATGGCAACACTTAGCGACAATAAGGAGGAGAGCTTGAACGAGAGTCAACACAGTTCAGATGTGGATGAGGAACCGAGGGATCCTGCCACTGAGACGCCCGGCACGCTGCTTCCACAAGATGTTTTATGTGACTCCTGCATGGACAGCCCCAGCAGGGCCCTAAAATCCTGCCTGACCTGTCTGGTGTCTTACTGCGAGGCCCACCTCAGACCCCATCTGGAGAACGCTAAATTTCAGAACCACCGCCTGGTGGATCCCCTCCACGACATCGAGTGCCGGACTTGTGAGGTTCATCAACTTCCTCTGGAGCGCTTCTGTCTGCTGGACGGCTGCTGTGTGTGTCTGGAGTGTGAGAGCCAGGAGCACGAAGGGCACATGACTGCATCTGTGGGGGAGGCGCGCACACAGATTGAGGTCTTAATATAACACATGTCCTCCTTTTTTTTTCTTTTTTTTGTATAAACTTTCAGTCAGTAATGGCTTGTATCATTGCAGAATGTGTTGCATTTATGTTATGATTGTTTGTGTTGTAGTCTGAGCTACAGAAGAAACAAGAAGAGATCACTCAAAGTGCTTCAGCAGCTGAGAAATCAATTGAAAAGCTACATGGAAACAATGATGTAATTAAGGTATATATTAACTGTGCTACATTAAGGTTTAAACAGGGAAATGTGCATTTTTTTGTACATTATGTAATGCAGAAGATTCTGGTTTGAATATGTTTATGTTCTCTTTCCTCTCTGGGCCTTCAGTCTTCAGTACAGGAGGTTTGTGTTACTGTGGAGCAGCAGTTTGCCAGGCTGCGGACAACCGTAGAGGAGGCCAGAAAAGGGGCGGTGGAGGTGTTGGAGGGGGAGCAGAAACAGGCCCTCAGGCAGGCAGAGGGCATCCAGGCACATCTGGAGCAGAGGAGAACAGAGCTGATGAAAACTTTGTCTCAAATTAACAAACTAACCAAAAGCAAGTCTGATGTTGACTTCTTGCAGGTATATAGCACCTGATACATGTAAGGTCATAATAAATGTTTCATGTCTCATACGATCTAGGATTAGCACAGGATGTTCTCTGAAACAAGGAGATTAAGTTGGATGCTAGCGTGTTGACAGTGTCCACAGAGACGGCATGTCATCCCTCCATTCACAGAGAAAAGTTCCAGATCAGTGACAAAGTAGCTGAAAGTTATCTAACAGCTTCATTTTACGTCATAAGACATTTTTCTTGCATGTTCCAGGAGTACTCGGAGTGGAAGAAAGGGGTGGCAGATACATGTGTGCCCTGTCCGCACATTAACCGAATGGAACATCTGACCTCTTATGTCCAAGCAGTGACTGATGTTACGCAGGAGCTGTGTGACCTGATTCTGTCCTCCTACAAGGAAAAACTGAAATCTGTTGGTAAAAGCAGTGAGTATACCTTGAATCAGACTGGGTACTTTACCTTACTTTATATTGAGAGAATGGCCTCAGACTTGATTTCTCTGGTTTGTCCTGTTATGTCTTTTCGGATTAAAATGTTGATTGCTATGTCAGTCTATTGAAGTTACACTGACTTTGGTAATCCTACAAAATTTCCCCTACCACTGCTATAAGGACTATATTTATGGTTTTGAATGTTATGGCCCAACAACAATGAAACTGGATGTCATGAAATCTTCTTTATGGCCAGGTAGAGAAATATTCTAACATCTACCACATTTCTGTAGACTCTTACCTCTGCCAAGGAGGATATGTTTTTGCTCCGAGTTTTCTGTTCGTCTGCAGGATTATGGAAAAACTACAGGCCCATTTTTCATGAAAGTTGGGGAAAAAGTGTATCGCTGGCCAAGTAGGAACCCTTGATGTTTCACAGGGTTACATTCATGTGCTTATTCGTATAATCTTTTTTAAAAGAAAAGGTTCCTGTCATATTTTATGGCTTCCATGGTCTGTGTCCTTACATATTGTCTTAACCCTAAAACTCGAAACATTTATAATGTGTTGTTTTAATGAGCCATAAAATACAAATACAACCTCCCAACTCAGGAAATAGGGCCATCCCAGGAGTACCATTGGCCTTGGTCAAGGTCTGCACTCCCATAATACCTTTCTAGTTAAATCTTTCTTTGCTTAGCTGTTTTTAAAACCTCTATGTACTGTAGGAATCATCATGTCTTGCCAAAATACTGAATATCCTCTCTGCAACATGCTAAATTAGGCATTAAATCCCAGATGGCAGATTCTCAACATTCATCCTTGCCTGATCCTGAGACACAAGAGGACTTTTTGAAATGTAAATATACTTTTTAAATTTTTATCTATTTTGTAGTTTTCTGCCTGTCAGATCATACAGTTTTATGTGGCCTAACCAAAAATTCTTTCTTCACTGTATCACTAGACACAAGGAATTTGGCCTTTGACCCAGACACCACCCATCACTTCCTACGTGTAATGGAAGACAGCAGAAAGCTGACCAACACCAGCCCCTGGCAGCACAGCTACCCAGAGCACCCAGATCGCTTCGAATACTGGCGCCAGGCGATGACCTCAGACAGCCTTTACCTGGGGAGACATTACATTGAAGCGGAGCTGAGTGGGGAGGGTGCACACGTAGGAGTCACGTACAAGAGCATCGATCGCAAGGGAGAGCAAAGCGCCAGCTGCATCAATGGGAACGACTTTTCCTGGTGCATGGGGAGGAACAGCAGAGGTTTCTTTGCGTGGCACGCTGGAGTGGAGACACCATTAGATGTCACGGATATTACAAGGATTGGCTTATATGTTGACTTTCACCAAGGCTCTGTGTCTTTTTATGATGTAAACGGTCCTATGAGGTTGCTCCACAAGTACTCTGCTGATTTCATAGAGCCCTTATATGTTATAGCCTGGCTGTCAAAGAAAGACAATGTTGTCTCTCTGGTAGCAAAATGATGCAACAAATCATCCTGTGCCTTTACTGTGAGCTTGTGACTTAAAAATAGTGCTTTGTGGATGTTTATGTAGCTTACATAACAAGGCATATAAAATTATTGTAAATGTTCACATACATGTCAGGGAAGGTTAAATTTATTACCATCTAGTGGAAACTGGACAACAAGAACATGTAGCAGAAGGTGTGTTAAGAATTTATTGCAGCTTTATTGCTTGAATGTTCTTCAGCAAGATATGAATAAGGAAAAAAGTACACAACTGGCTGCCAACGATTCTTTTATTTGTCTTACAAGAGCATATTCTGTATCATTATATAACTATCAAAGGATTTATGAAGGGTCAGTAAAATCATCAAGATAATACAAATGTACTTTGGAAAATTATTAACATGTTAAAGTTTACTGCAGTCAGCTTCAGGCGTTAAAATCTGTTTCATTCTCGTCATAAACTGGATTTACAAAGTGCACACCGGTCTGAGTCATGGAGATTGAATTATTTGTTTCAGTCCCATACACACCAGGAATATTAGGCAGCATGTCAGGCTTGTCAAAAATGGGATTAGCAAAGCCGTGGTCAAGAGGCCCGCCAAGCTCTCCAACAGCACTTTGTCTCCTGAAGCTAGACGGCAGTGATGACGGCATTTGAATTACACCCTTACGAAGAAGGACGATCAAGGCGGTGATCAGTGTGAGCAAAATCAAAACACCAAACACAACTCCAACCACCAACCCTGCACTATTATCACTCTGATCGCTACTGTTTCCAGAAGACGCTTGGAATTCAGCCCCAATGATCCCCAGGTTAGAACCCTGAGAGCGGGCATCGTTCAGTATGTCCAAGGCCAAACTTTCCGACTGTGTTCCCTTCTCTCCATCCATGATAACCACCTGGATCTCAGGTGTGGTACCATAAGGGATGACCCCCATCAACCGCTGTGGCTTGAAGACTTTAGACATGCCCAGCTGAACGGATTTGTACTGTGGCTGGGTGAGAAACAGGTGATGGATTCGTTGCCTGTAAGTCTGCAGGTTGAAACCAGCAGCGTAATGGATGGTGAGAATGGCACCACAAACATCACAGCAGTGTCCTGCAGGGCGGAGAGGCTTCTTACAGCTCAGAGAGGAGCATTTAACTGTGCTACAGATCCGCTCATGGTTTGCAGAATTCCCGCAGTCGCAGCCAGAAGGATCTCCACACTCTTGGTTTCCAACAGTGACGGCAGAGGATCCGTGAAACTGAAGCTGGCCTGAGCCCGAGCTGAGATACTGGGAGAATTTAGAGCTGCTTTCAAACTTCTCCCCCAGCACAGACACAGATTTGACAGGAATGCTAGGCTGACTGGAGCTGGTGTCCACCCTGAATGAGGAGCGGGTTCGAAAAACCACATCATCATACTGGCAAGGGACGCTCTCCTCGTGAACTGAGAATAAGAAGTTTCCCCGCTGCAGGTCATCCAGAGTAGCAGCTGCCTGCCACAGAGCTGGGTTAAACCACTGAAGAGACTCTGAATCTTTGAACTGGGTCGTGACACCTGCTCCACAGCCTGGATCCTGCCCGCTCATGACATAAAATCCAGCTCCTGAATTCAGGATGAACTCCCCCTTGACTGGCAACCTCATCTCCTGCACGGCATGCGTGGTCTCCACAAACACGGACACTTCCCTCTGGGCTGGAAACTGAACTCTGTCATTGCCACATGGAACAGCATCTTTGTCCCAGTTGGTTTTATTCTCATAGTTGGTGTCAGGAATCCACTGTTTGTGCAGGGCGTCCACTGCCCCGACGACACAGAGCAAGAGAAGCAACACGTCTGGTGTTTTCAGCATCCTGGATGTTTGTGATGGACTGAGAGAACATTTGGTGACCTTTGTTTCCAACCGTGTGACCAACACGAGTGCACACAGTTCACCAGGAAAGTTGATGAGTCCTAACGACAGCAACCTGCTCAAACAGCTGACCTGTTAAAGATTTACTCTTTCTGCAACTACAGACCTGTTTCTTTTTCTTCTTCTCCTAATTCTCTAGCTTTTCTTATCAGAAATTTGAAACTTTTGAACACCTAATTTCTCTGAATTGTTTTTTTAGGTTTTCACTGGAACTTTTCAATAAATAAAAAATGCCATTTAAAAGAAATTAAAATCTCAAACTATGATTTCAATTTTGTAAAGCGACATGCAGAGGCCTTCAAAGTAGCAAGTTTAATAGTTCATAAAGCTCTTAAATCGACAGAAACATTTCCTCTTACCCAAATTATTTTATTGTAAAGATATTTACCTTTTCAGGCAGCCTACTTTAATGTGAAACATGTTATTTTCAGCAAACTCTCCAGCAAATATCTTCAAAACTACATGATCTAGATTGATAAAATAATGTAAGAGAAGAAATCTGATTTGGCAGTTGACTGTCCCTTAATATTAGGACAGGAACAGGAATCCTGCTCTGTTGTATTTGAAAATTATGACCTGGATTTTCCAAACGTCTCAGTCAGCAGAAACAGGGCTGTAGTCATAACTCACTAATCCTGACCGTTTATGTGAGGCTACAGGTACCAGGATTATGCATGGAAAAAATAAAAACATACAGACCCTCATTGCGTCTGATTGTCCCCTGAGGCAGCGTCTCACCTGTGTCTTAGTTGAATGACAATGGAGAAAGGCGAAGTATGTTGTTTACACGGAATAACTATGAAATAAGCGGTCAAACGGGAATTGAAAAGGAAATGGCGATCGAAAAAAAAAAAAGTTGTCGGAGGAGAAGTGTGGGTGCGGGGCGAGACACGACAATTACTCATCAGGTGAAACGAATTTCACCTGATTTTCTTCATTTTCTACACAAGCAGCGCCAGGAAGAGCAACGCTGGCTAGCTCATTAGCATTTCCCCAGCTCTAGGTGCGCTTTCCTTAGTTTGCATACTTCATGTTTGACCTGAGATAGACAGGCCCGAGCCCGAGACCTGCCTCTATTCTGTTCTGTGGTTTTACAATCCGAAGGACATCATGAAAACTATTGCGCAACAGATGTTTCGGACAAACTCCATCAAACTTCTCCCGAGGTAAATGTGTGGAGATGCATCATCACTCGTGCACTAACTTTAAAAAGCTGAGCACAGTACGATGAAATCTGTCAGTGGGTCTTGGGTCAAACATTAATCAACATTTTGCATAATTAATAAGTGCTCTATGAATAAACTCAGTTCCTGGCCACTTGTTTTGGAGCATCTTTCAAATTTAATGCAATCCAATATCATATTATTTACCTCAAATTTCAATCTTTAGGGATACAACAATGCAAAGTAACAATTGTATTATCCTGGACTGCATTATGTTAAAATGTGATTCCAATCTGTGTCCCTCTTTTCTAACATTTAAGTGGCAATCTTGCAGGAACTTGCAAGACATTTTAAAGAGCCAAATTTAACTCCTCATTTTTCTGTTTTTACCTTAAAATGTGCCCTGAGGGATCTTTTAAGATTCTTTAGACTGCTCGGACAACAACTACGTTTGTTTTTCCACCTGTAGGCGTTCAGCATTCCAGTGCGGCTTCCTATTTTTAGCTGTAACTTGAACACAATAATACAAATATCTTGCTTGATCCACTTAAAACAAAAGACTACATATTTGTTGTGTCAGTCTATGTAGATCAAGCAAAACTAGTCTTTGTGCTAAAGTAATTATGTCAAAAAATCTAATTTGCAAGCATGCAAATGTGTTGTGTTCTGCAGAGCAAACAAGACAAGTATTCTAAATGTCTGTGGGCTATGTTTAGTTAAACACAAAACAAAAAAATCTTTTTACAATTTTACGCCATTAAAATACTTTCTATTTACCCATCCTAATATAGGGTTGACAGGTTAGCCCAAGCAAACTGTGCATTTGGTAAGTTCCTGAAGGCCCAGGGCAGATGTGGTCCAGCATGACCCACAACACTCATGTCGAAGTTGTACTGAAACAGAGTAAATGCAAAGAGCTTGTCTGTGTTAGTGCACGAGAGGACATGGTTTTAATTTGTTTGGCTTTACGGGGAAATCGTCTATTTCTGACAAATACAGTGTATCTTTAAAGGATATATAGATAGAATAATGGTTATTAGTTTAATTAAGCTACATTTACATGTATTCCGATTTATTTCAGTGCAGAGTGAATTTTTTTTTTACTGTTTCTGAGACACTTTCTGCATTACTCCTTTTGCAGAAAAAAAACAAATGATGTTGTCGAAGTCCATCCATCCAACACTGAGACAGCAGCAGACATGGACAACATCCATCAACTGCCTTCTCCTACTCCCAGCGTGGGGGCTGTTAGAGAGGGCACCCACCATGTGGAGGTGGTGATGGAGCGGGCCCACCACGGCGGCGGATGGCTCCTGTCTGGCATCATCTGCATCAACATCCTGATCCTGGGCGCAGCTCTGGTCAGCGGCAGCGCCTTCAACAGCGTGGCCATCACTGCCGTGCACAGGCACATCTTCCTCATCATCCTCCTCCTCCTCACAATGCTGTGGATGGTGTTTTACACAGCCTGCACCTCTCGAAGGGATCAAGCAGTCTTATTCAAAGACAGTCATGCTGGGCCCATATGGCTCCGAGGTAAGAACTTGTCCCTGTCTGTTTTTTTGTTTTTTTGTTTTTTTTTTGCTTAAAATGTAATTTAAAGGTTTAATCGGCTAAATGTTTATATTTCAGCTGGACTTCTGCTTTTTGGGATTCTCAGTCTCTTCATGGATATCTTCAAGATTGCCACCCATGTGGGCTACCTTCACTGTGACTCTCCTGTTAAAGTTGCCTTTCCTGTGGTTCAAGCTGTATTTCTGTTTGTCCAGGTTGTTGCATTTTAACAGCAATAACATGCAATCTTACTTGCACTGTGGATGATCTGACTGAAACCTGTTTGTTTTAGACCTACTTCCTTTGGGTTCATGCCAAGGACTGTGTGCAGCTACACACAAACTTTACAAGGTAAACTTCTTCCTCCCTTTACTAGGAAATCCAACTCTACCCTTGCAGAACGCTCATGTTTCTTTCAGGTGCGGGCTTACTCTAACGCTCTCGACTAACCTGGTGCTGTGGATGGCAGCTGTGACTGAGGAATCCATTCACCAGACTGAGATTCCTGAAGTTAATGTCAATGTCTCACACAAGATGTACAGAGGTATTTCACATGCCTTCGAATTCTTAAGATTTGTGCATGAATCATGGTACTATTAGTAATCCTTGTACTCTAATGATCTAGTATTACACTTCCACACACAAGGGGGCGGCAAGTAATTATGTGTTTAGTTAAGGCCTAAATCAGGCCACAACATAATCAGCTGACACACCATTTAATGGAACTTAACATGCAGATTATCATCAGAATTATTCTTCAAATGAAAGTCAGATGTGACAGTTACATCAACATTTATCATATTTAATACCTAAACTGAAAACCTTAACTTCATGCTCCAGGTCTTTTAATTTATTTTGTCAAGTTTCAGTCGTGAAAATGGTGACTTATGTCTGTCACAATGACTTTCCTCTAGCTCCGTATATGGATCAAAATTTCAAGAACCTTAGATCTAACATTTCCATAATACAACCCAATAATCTGTCATTTAACTAGACCTTTTCAATTCCTCTACAGCCCCATATGTCCAGTTTGTAATGCAGGATTTCTCTTTCTGCCATCACTTTTATTTTTACAGCAGAGCAGCAGTGTTGGCCTTCTTTTACCCAGTAAATTTGAAAATATTTACTGCACTCTTTCCCTTTTAGCCAGTTATGGTGATGTGAAGTGTAAATGCAGTCACTCGGCGTGCAACACCTTCAAAGAAGCCTTCTATTACCTGTACCCCTTCAACATAGAGTACAGCCTCTTTGCATCAGCGATGGCCTTCATCATGTGGAAAAATGTCGGTCGACTTGTGGAGGATCACAGCCACCACAGCGTCAAGCTTCGCCCAAAGGAAGTGTGTTTTGGCCCTGTGACGGGAATACTCCTGGTGGTGACGGGACTGGTGACGTTCATAATGTACGAGGTGGACATTCTAACAGAGGTCGAGGAGAGGAGAAACAAGGCCCTGCTCGTTCATTTCATTATGAATATAGTGATAGTGAGCATGATGTGCCTCTACACTGTGATCGGTTGCATCGTCTACAGGCTGGACCACAGGGAGCACGTGTCGGAGAAAAACCCCACCCGCAGCATGGATGTGGGGCTGCTGGTGGGAGCCTCCTTGGGGCAGTTCATAATCAGCTATTTCAGCATCGTGGCCGCGGTGGCGACAGGGGCCAGAGGGTACCTGAACGCCCTCAACCTGTCCTGGGGTGTGCTGACGGTGCTCCAGCTCGGCCTGCAGAACTACTTCATCATCGAAGGCCTCCATCGGGAGCCCTTCAACGTGATGCAGGAAGCGGCTCTGCACACAAACGCTCATGCCTTTCAGGAACATCCCGAGATGGACATTGTTCTGGAGAGCAATAAGTCCAGCTACATCCTGACTTCAAGGCTTGACAAGCTAAGCTGGAAGAGAAAGATACTGAAGGAAGTTTGTGCCTTTTTGCTGCTCGCTAACATCATTGTAAGTTGTATTTCTGTTTCTCTTTACAATGCTTGCAAGACACCTAAGAACAGTGAGTTTAGATGTTGAAATGGTTCCTGCCTCTTAACTCCCTTTCTGTTTACAGCTTTGGATCATGCCTGCCTTCGGTGCGCGCCCTCAATTCGATCATCCTACCGAGATAAAATTCTACAAATTTACCATGTGGGCAGCAATTGTAAATATTGGACTTCCTTTTGGAATCTTCTACAGGATGCACTCTGTTGCCAGTCTGCTTGAAGTGTACTTAATCACTTAGATGGAATTATTTTAGAGCATGGAAAGCAATTTAATTTAGTTTTATTTGGTTCTTTAAATTTGACTTGTTTAATAAATGTTAAATGTTTTGGTACATTGTAATTGTGTGTGGTAATTTAGGACTTCTTTATAATCAAAATGCTGATTTAATTCAGTGATTCCTATTTATCTTGGATTTGAAATAGATTTGCTGATGTTACAACAATGCCAACTTCTCTTTTGGCTTTGAATTGTGGTAGTGTATATGTGCTCCATAAAAGTCAAAGCTCGACTGAGAGCTTGCTGGAGAGACATGCTGCCACCTAGTGATCAATTTTGAGAATAAAAACTTTTGGTTAAGAGTCGGATAAAACAACCTTAAAAATGAAGAGTTTACAAGAGACCGCAGGAAAATATCAACGTGAAACTGCCCCAGTTGATAACCCATACTAGGATAAAAGACATGTTAAGAGAGCAAAATACCCAAAAATCTCAATTTACAAGAGCATTTCAAAAAATCTTCCTGTACTGTCTGGCTGTGAGTACTGATAAAACTATAATATGAAATGAGTAATGAGTAATGCAGCCAACACACATGTCACAGATGCATATCAATATATATTTTCAGGATAATTTACGTAAAATACAATTCTCAACATCAAGCATTGTAAGCATAGCCAGCCTGATCCAAAGTCAAACCTGGTTATATACGTACAAACATACAATCTGAATCTCCAGTAGAATTACATTGTCACATTAAACTACAACCATATGAACAGACAACTCAAAAGAGTGCACTTTAAAGCATGGCAAGTACAACAAATAACGTGAAACACCAATATTGTGCCATCCAGGATATGTTACAAGCCTCAGTTGGAAAAAAAAAACACCATATCAAGTCTGGCTGCAAAATTGAACAATATTCCTCTTTCACTTCTTTGCTGCCAAGAAAAAGAGCCTCGGTGTTCAGGAAACGCTCCACACATTCTATGGTCTTGAGGTCTTAAGAAATGTACACAGTAGTTGTTTATGGACAATGTTGAAAATTCAATCATCTCCCATTTTAATCTAAACGACAACTCTACCTCACTTGTCTGAATGACTCTGACCCAAACGCTTGCATTGTGGTGATGATGGTTAGGAGGGCAAGTCGAACACAGTGAGGATTACCAGGAAACCAGCTGATACTGAATAAAAGGAGGAACAGTCCCATTTTTTTCCACCTACATCCTTTGAATCTCAAAAAGACGGACGTCGGTGTCATACCAGATCGGCGGGTCCACATTGCTGGAAAAACAAAATCGGATGTTAAGGGTAGGGTCGATGGGAATAGACGGCTGTTTGCGTGATAATCTGCTCTTATGGCTGACTCACCGCAAATACACGACGCCCCACATGTAGGTGCGAAACCACATGGCCGTGCCCGCGTTGGCCTGATACTTTCTGATGAGGATGGGGTGAGGAACTGGCAGCAGGCCCACTAAAGTGCCGTGCTGGAGAAATTTCAAGATCTCTGATTCATCTGTCAGACCCCTGCAGTGAAACATAAGCAAGAGAAAGATTATATTTTAAAGGAATCTCAGCCCACATATTATTTTACTTCAATTCTGACCACTATTTACCTCTAAAATATCGTGGCGTAAAAGTATAAAGTTACATAAAATGAAAATACTTAAATGTACCTCGAAATTATAATTTTTTATGCCACAATAATTTAGAGGTAATTACTGTAACTTTAACTACACTACATTTAGTTGACAGCTTGAGGTACTTTTCAGGTTGAGATTTAACATAAAAACATCAATTTAAAGTGATTCGGTAAATTTTACAGTGTGGTGTTAGCATTTTTACTGAAGTAAGGGATCTGAATACTCTTCCACCACTGCTTATGACCAAAGATTAACTGTTTACATACTTGTCGATGCAGATCTTTTCCACCTGTGGAACTAGAACTTGTAGGAGTCGCATGATAGTCTGCAGGGGTAGCTTACACTTCCAGGACAGGACCTAGGATTAACAAAAAAAGGTAAATTCACATTTAATTATGCAAATTTATCCACATTTTCAAATATCTAATAATGGGGGAGGCTGAGGGAGTTACTGACCCATTCTGGCGTGGGAACCCAAAACGATGTGGAAGACGCACTTGACAAACGTCTTCTCTCCATTTCTGCTTCAGTGTAGAAAACATCCTGATAATGCACGAGACATGAATTTAATATCAAGGACCAGCTTGAAAAAAATTATACACAGAAACAGACACTTACTTCATTGTCTCGACCTGAGTTAGACTCTGTGTCACTGGTCCCAGCGACTGCGCTTTGGTCTGAGGGGGCGGTGTGTGCGGGCTCCGTCTTCTGAACTGACACCATGGTGCCATCCTCGGACACCTGGGACTTCTCAGTCAGCTTATCAATGCCTGCAGGAACACATGGATTATAGATAAGTAAATATGGTGATTTTCTATGCTGTATTTTAGTTTTTGTTAACAAAAATGCACATAAATTAAGCATGAAGAGTATTGCTGTGTTTATAGATTAGTTCTCTTCATTTTTGCTCCAAAACCTTTTAAAACACATCAATGAGCCACACCTCTGCACTAAGTAACATGTTTCTTATGCGTGTTTTTGTCATTAACTTGGGTACAGTACTTTATATTTTTCTTATTTTCTGTTTCTGTGATGTTAGCTAAAAAATACATATTTGTCCCTTTTTTTTTCATTTTTACAGAAAAGTATTTCTTTGTCAGTCTTTTTTGTTAGACAACCATAGTTGTCTTCGCGTGCTTATTTTTGTACTTTATGTCATCATGTTTGTCCAGGCGCAGGACACAAGCCATACCTGGAATAGCAACCAGACTGGCCTTCAGTGTCCCCGGCTCCGCTGGCACAGCAGGGTGGGAGCCCTCCATGGATACGGTCTCCTGAGAGCTAGTGCGGGAAATGACATCCGGGGACTTCCTCTTCCTCTGCAAAGCCTTCTGGATGGAAGCAGGATCAGACGGCAGGTTGGCCAACTGGTGGAACACGTTTCGTTTACGGATGATGGCGTACACCAGGTTGCAGTTTCCTGGAGGTGAGAGAAAGAGGGTCAGATTTACTCTCTGACACAGCAGCAGGGTTCATTATAATGTAGCGATCCTGATAAAAATTTTTAAAAAAGACAGTTTTTAAACACACAAAGCCCAGAAGTGTGTTGTTTGTCCACTTTATCTTACCATCAAACTGGTACTGGATAATATTGTTAAAAGCCTCGAGAAGGAAGAACACAAGGTGATGGTTCTGTGCTACAGAGAACAGGAACCAGCTGGTGGAGAAGGCCTCCAGCAGGTGGAGCAGTTTATTGGCTGCCACCATGGACAGGCTCTTCAAATAGGGAGAAACTGCAGAAGGAAGAGAAACGTTGAGAGGATGATTTAAAATGCTATAAAAGCTTGTTTTTTCAACTATTTGGTGTTTATTTGTTTTTGGATGTTAAAACTTTTAAGTAGTTGACGTTGCAAATAATTTCTGTGCATTGTCAGACAGATGGCGCCAAAGCAAATCACCATTAACAACAATGGTGAGTAGGCAGTCAAACAGGGGCTGGAGACGTTGGTGGCCTGTGGTGATAATCTTGTGAAACACCTACAAAACAAACACAGTGACAGCTGTGAGCATTAGTCGTATCTTAATTTGGCGGCAATCTGGAACATTTCAGATGATGTAACACAGTAGACACTCACCACTATAAGCAGATCAGCATGCGTCCCTGTGAACACGGGGATGTCCATAGGCACATGGACCGTGTAGGGTTTATTCAGGCGCACGCCAAAGTTTCTCTCCCCGCTTAGCAGCAGCAGAATAAACACGCCAATGTGCATGAGTCCGACACGGGCTGCAGCCATTAAACACAACACAAGTTAATAAAAGTACATGTCTAGTAGGGACTTGTTGGGTGCTCGGGGACAGATAAGATGGGGGTGGGACTCACACTGGTCCGCCCTGGCGTCATTCAGGTAGAAGAGTATAGGAACCAGAATATCCAGCACATCACTGCTCTTCAGGACAAAAAACAGGAACTTCTGTTGTGGGAATACAGGAATGTTTTCTCTTAATAGGAGACATTACAGGCACTATATATACATGGACCTACAATTTTAAAGAAAAGATATCACCATCATACTTACTTACGTTAAGGCAATTATTTTGAATTCAGATTTTATTCCAAGGGCACAAGTCTGAACACTGGATAAAGCCAGGTACAGATTATTGTTTCATTTTGTTTACATACTAGAGTGAAAGGGTTTAATACAGTGAATGTTCGATATGTATATGTCTTTTTATCACTCTGTCAGTCAGAAAATAATGTCAACAGAACATAAAATGTTGAGTGTAAAATGACATCTAAATCAAAACATCAGAAAGCAAACATTAAACTTTTCCAGTTGATTACCCACATTAAGACAATTATTTTTGGACAAAAAGTTGGCTCAGATTTCATGTTTAAACATGCAATTGAGAAATTATCTAAACTTTTGGTGATTTTAGGGGAATTCTATGGATATAAAATAAACAGCTTAATTAGTATTTTAAATTTTACAATTGGCCAGCTGTTCTCACTTTAATCAACTCTTCTTTTATTTTTTATTTTTTTAAACCAACCTTATTAAAGTCACAAAGCTTCCAGAAAAGCACCAACAGCTCTTGGTGGAACTGGATCTTCTTGGTAGAGTTAGGCAGGTAAGTCTGAGTCAAAGGGTTGGTGAGCAGACGAGCTAGACCCTTCAGGACAAAGTCAAAGTCCTGCCAATAGAGACAGACCGCATTATTTGGACATCTTTACATTAAAGATCATCTACACATATTTAAAATAAATGATAATCAGTATACCTCCTCTCTGTGGATCCTTGACAGGTAATTCACAAACAGGTTTTCAGGGCCTACAGACTGCACAAAGATAAACAAATTGATTTGATTGATAAATGACCAACATTCATCAATCTGATTTCTTTCAGGGGGTCTTGGTGTCCTACCTCCTGTTCCTCTATGCTGGACGGGGAAGGGGGCCGGTGGGGAACACCTCCATCGTGCTCCAGTGTCACAATGAGGATCTGCACAGCCTGCTCCACCAGCTGCTCCCTGTAGTCGGAGAAGAGCAGGTGGTTGTACGGGATGCCGTAACCCACCGGATCATAGGCGCACACCACGTTCAGCAGAGAGGTGAACAGGGGCAGAGCGTGTCTGCGGAAAAAGACACAAAGGTTTGAGAATCATGTCCAAGAATTTAAGTTCTTTTCAATTTTGGCAGTTTTTTAATGCATTTAACTTGCAAAGAGCTAGCATATTAAAGCCATGCAGAAAAAAATGCATCATAATCAAAATGCATTTGCACATAATTTAAAAATGTATATAAAATCATTTGGGAACAAAAAAGCTCTTTTCATTTCATTCACGCATCAGTGATAACTGTACCATAAGCCATGGCCAAGCTATGATAACTGAGCATATCAACCTGTGATAAAGTCCATAAATAAGCAATCATCATCACATATGTCAGGGTTGTTTTTTTGTTTGTTTTTTTTACAGATAAGTCCATTACCTATTTTCCGTGGAGCAGAAGAATGTCACCCAGGGGTTGAGGACATTGTTGTCCGATGAAGATGGCAGGTACATGGCCTCGGAGAAGCAGGTCAGTAACAATCTCAGCAATTCTGTCCTGAAAAGGATCAGCGAAAAAGGAATAGAGATGAACCCAAAATAAAAATCACCCACCTAAAAATTACAGACTACAGCCTACAGATGCTGCCAAGCACAGCTGCACCCAGCCGACTGACTCACCTATTCAGATCGTGGATGTAGTTGAGAGGGGGCGACTGTGCAAAGCCCACCCCGGCCTCCCAGATGTATTCACAGCTGTCTATGGACTGCATGTTCTCCACCGAGTCCTAGATGTGGTCAAAAAGAGGAAAATCTAAAATTATTTTAATTCAAGTGCAGAATTAACATTCGTCGGGATATTTGCTCAACTGAAATTTTCTCTTCTTTCTCCCACCCTAAACACGTTTCCTGGTCTGTCTAGTTGATGTATAGTTTAGTTTTATGTGTGGATAATATTCTAAATCTTAATGTTTTAATCTGATATTGTTAAAGGGATGGTGTTTTAAAAATATTTGTTGCTGTTTCCATCCTTAGCAATACATTGCTTGCCTCCTGTCTGCTTTTCCAATCTGGGGGTGTGCCAACCGCAATCTACTATATGTTATACCAAACACTGATACCTTGTACAACCTCGCTTAAAAAAATTTACTATCCCTTTAAGAAACAAACAACTATTGCTGCCATCTTTCATAAGGGGACATGTTTCTGAGGCTCCTTCCTAAGTATATTTTCCAATGTGTGTTTTAGGTTAGATATTTAAAACTGATGGTTGAGTAATGATTATAGCATACTCCAGTTTACCAAGGAAGTTTAAACCCTTGGAAAGCATTGGCTGTAAACAAGCCTGACAGGCAACATTCCTTTCTCGCTCATGTAGGATGAGGAATTCTTCCTGGTTAGTCTGACAGTGCGCCATCAATCATGATCACAGGGAAATGTCCTCAAAAAATATATTAAATGAACAAAATAGATCATGTTTTTCCCATCTGTTATCATGATGTGTCAGCATTTATCGATTTTTCTGGATAGTGGTGAGATGACAAACTTTCATGTACTCACAGGGCCTCTCCTATGGCTGTGCACAGTGAAGTCAGGGCAGAAGAGGAGGTCAGCAATAGCCAAGAGCAGCGACTCGGCCAGTGGTCGAGCCCCATCATCCTCATCCAGTTCATCTGTCTGGAAACGATGGACATACAGGATATGTACAAATCTGGATTCAGATAATAAACATTATTTTCTAGCATTCACTGAAAAAAAAAAAGGTTTTAAAGGTCAGATGGAAAAATGGTTGATTACTTGGAAGACAGTATTCCAGTTGGTATTTCCTGCTCTACAGGAGGAAAGTCAATACACCTCCTTACAACTGGAATGAGGAAACCAGTTTATGAGGTAGTTAACGATATGTACTCTTGAAAAGAACAGGCTGGTGGTTTTATAATGCTGCATTGTATTACTGGAGTGAGTGAGCATCCAAAAAGCCTGATGAGAATATATTTGCCATGGTCATATTTTTAGTTACAAACAACATTTGGTGTTCAAAGTAAGATTTTGGAACGCACAGCAACACTGTTTGATAAAAAGTGTTTGGAGTGATTTAAAAGACCTGTCTTCATGCTTTTTGTAAGCACGATTTCTTGTTTCTGCACTCACCCCAGCCCGCCCAGCACCAGGCACTGTCGACCAGAAGAATCCTCTCCAGTCCTGGTCCTCAAAGATGTAGGGGAGGATGCGGCTCAGGATGCGAGTGCAGTTCAGGATCACCTGTTTTTCCCTCTCTGTGGGGCAACCTGACTCCGCGCCCTGCACCAGTCTCTCCACAGCCTGAGGAGACAAGAAAGACACTCAGGTGAAACATCCTGAAACAGTCAGACTGTGCTCCATATATA
>JAOWBC010000458.1:11020721-11036779 GCA_028566105.1 Hypoplectrus providencianus
AAAAACCTTGCAGAAGTCCTGATACTTTCATGTCATTTAGACATTACCTATCTGCTTTATATTCAGAAAAGCCATTGAAATCTCACTTCTTACCATTTGGAGCCTTTAGCGTAAAACTTTTTCGTAAATATGATTTTGATGAGGTGATTTACAGTGATTATACACTTCTCTTATGATACAAATTTTCCATACCATAACTTGGACAAAGATGATGTTGCTTTGTGAGAACAAAGACAAGCAATATGCATGAGCTCATACATTTTTTCATTAATGTCTGTGCATACTTGAAATGATTAACTGGAAGTACACTGATAGCTGCATGATATCAGGACACTATACAGCATGGTGATGCCTTGGGACCTTATCAAAGATTTAAAAATAATTCCTTGTCTAAATTTAATCAACAGCATGTTGTAGACTGTGTCTAAAATGGGTAACAAACTTCTTTAAATCAGCTTCAAGGGCTCTTGTCTCCTCCTCTTTATTTAATTAGGCTGTAAGCACCCAGTGTGTCTGTTTTGTTTCTGATAGCTGGCTTCAAACGGAAGCTGGTACCAAGAGACGGGAAGCGAAGGGAAAGGGAAAGGGAGTTGACTCACTTTTTCTCACATCAGAGAGCAAGAGCCAGTGCCTTGCTGACAGACGCCTGTGCAGGGCTCTAACAAACAATATTATTCCATGATGTGGCCTCAAAGCGAGGAGTGTCTCCATGCAATCTCATAATCAAGTTTGTATTACACAGATGCATTAACAGATCATTCAGTGTTTACCTTATAGCAGAGGGTCGCTAAATTGGAGGGGGACTCCTCTCTAACAGCTCTTATCTCTGCAGCTGGCACCAGTGCAAAAACATCCTGGACCGTGGTGGTGGTGTCTGCCCAGAACTGGTCCCAGAAGGCGTCGTCTGTGGCTTCCACTGGCTGGAGAAAATATGTTTACTTTTCAATTCCCATATATATTCAGAGCCAAATGGAGCATTTAAAGTCAGTGAGATTAGAAAAACAGTGGTCTTATTGTTCTTGCAGAACAATAAAAATATAAATATGCCCTTTTATTCATGTTGTATACATGGTTTGTTTGGTCAGTCTACAGCTCATCCGAGGCCTACCTCATGGCAATGTAAACACAACCTCGATTCTAGCAGCAGTGATGAAACCTTATCTGGCACACTGGTCTCAGCACAGTCCACCTGCCGCATCTGCAAATGTGGTCACTGCCAGATCTACGTCATCACTTGTGATTTAACTACGCCATCGTTTGTTTTATAATCAAAATTAAACCCATACAGCCTGAAAAGAAGCTTTATGGTAACCTGTTTCCAAGATTCAACAATAATGTAGTCGATGACAAATGCGACAAGTAATTTTCATGGAGCCTGTCAAGACTGATCTTAAAAATATGTCGATTCTACAAAACAAATGAATGTCAGCTAAAAAGAACGCATGCAACATGATCTGTTTGTTTTAAAGCTGCTACATCATAGGCTACTCGTTATCCCGTTTCCTCGGTGATGCTCTCCGGAGCGCTCATAGCCACACTGTCTCCCTCTCTATTAAATGCTTTATTCTGTTTATGTGTGAGCGTATTTACCTGTGTTTTGGTTGTCAGTTGAATCACCGCTTTCCTGAAGTTCAGTTTCGAGTCGGTGCTGCCCATTGCGATTATTTCCCTTTATAATAACAGGACCGCTGCAGCTGAAGATCCCTGTTAATCTCAGCCCTTTCCTTCGCTTGAGTCATTGGCGGAGGCGTTTTTTTTTTTTCTATTGGCTGGCTGGACCTGCTGCACTACGGGATGTAACTTCCGGGTTGTCAAATGTCAACCACTTAGTGAAATTGAATGCTTTATATATATATTTTCAACTGTTATAAACAAAACTGTTTTTATATCTCTTGTCTTGAAATTAACTGATATCTTGGTATAAACAGCCACAGTGGTTTTAATATGAGATAGACAGCAACGCACTTTCTGTTACATTAGATCGGTACGGTATTTTCGACCCTAAGAGCAATAATATGATCCAACTGCAATGACAAATACAGCCTATTGAAAACAGTGACATCTTATGGAGAAATAGACCGGCCATACGTCAATATCGATCAATTGCTGTGTCTGTTTACGACCAATCACATTTTCATAGCACAAAAAAATTAATAAACGTACTTGTACTTAACTTACTTAAATTAATTAGGTGTATTTGTCGCTTTCTTGTACTGCAAACTACACACAGAGCACCAGCATTATTGCATGCTGCTTTCAAGTGATGCTCGAAAGTCCCTCTTTCTTTCCGATCGTATTTTAACCATATTAAAGATATGTGACTTAGACAAAAGGAATGCAGATTAATCGCAACAGTCATCAACATTATCAGCGTAACATTTTACATCTCAGATGGCAGAAAAAAACCACCCTGGTCCCTTCAGATAGTCTCCCATTGTGTTATTTTTTCGACAGCACTTAAAAGCAGCATTACTTTGCTTCGCGCAGCCGCAGTGCGATGTAAACACAACTGTCGCGGTTGGCTGTGGGTTTAGCAGTGGCTAGCTAGCTAGCTAGGTTGAACTTAAAATAGATTTGAGTTTACCCGGACACTGTCATTTATATTGTTCGGTTGTTATCAGGAAACTACATTATTTTTCTGTTATATGGGTTGTGGTCCGTTTTTGTAGGGCATTTGCTAAGAAGGTTAGCTAGTGCGGACGTTAGGTTGTACCCTAGCGCTTGTGACTGGCTTTTTAATTGACCTAGCTAGCTCAACAGTAGCTCGTTAACACCCGGTCTTTATGCAAATAAATGCCCAGTTACCTTAAGTTTATGTGTAGTTAATCGTATAAGAGCATTCTTGTAATGTTGCCGCAATGGCTTATAGTATTACATCTATATTCAACATAATTAGCTAGCCGGGTACGATTCGTTTGCTATCTCAGGTGATAACGTTAGGCCCTCGACTGACAGGAAACAACCTAGACGTCAGCCGGTCATTTGCTTCAGTCTGTTCGGAGTAAACACAAAGGAGACTCTTCGAGACTGATATAGGGTCATCATATGTTGACTGAAAACAGGTGAGTGATGTCTATCACACATTATGCAAAGCTTACTGAAAAGATATTGCTTGAAACAAGTGGTAAGCTAACGTTGCTATGGCCTATGGTAACAACTTGCAGTAGCCTTTCAGAATTGGTCCATGGCTGAAATATATAACAAACTATCACAAATGGTCGTTCATAGGTAATGGTGGTGTATATATATGCGTGTATTCTATTTAAATTCTTGACTGTGCTTTTACCCAAAACAGGAAACGGCAGCGCAGCGGTGGTGATGAGGAGAGCGGCCACCTGGTGCCTCAAGCCAAAAGGCAAAGCAGAGCTCATCCTCTGTCACCTGAACCAGGCCGGGATGCGTGGGACTCTGAGGTACTAACATCTTTCTAGGAAAATACAATTGTTGCACTGAAAAACCTTTAGGAAGCTGGGAAAAATGCTATCCTATAGTTACTTCTCAGGAGTTCAATATTTTTGGTAGATGTCGGAAGCTTTAGTTTGGTGTACTTAACCAAAAAAAGAAAAATCTGTTGCTTCTTTAACTGGCGCCCAAAATCAGCTCACACACCATTAGTACATGTGAAAACTATCAGTTAGTGCTGCACAAATATCTCTGGGGACAAGAAAAATGTTACACAAACAGAGGTAGGGTTAAATGGCACCATAAACATATTTTTTTTCCTACTTTGCAATGCCTGGTTGAATCAGGGGGACCTAATGTACCAGGTGAAGTCCTCACACTCACGTGCTGATGTGAAAACAATGTTACCTATTTGCCTAAAAATCTTATGTTAATATGTGGACTGTGTAAGGGATCACTTTAATACCAGATTCAACTCTTAACAGAGGAATTTAATAGAGGTTAATATCTTAAATTCATCCTAAAGTTATTGCAAAATCCTATGGTTGGTTTTCTTTCTCTGAAGCCACACGTCTGATTCAGTACATTCTGAGTTCCCCCATTTCAAGAGGTCTTGGTACAATTTAACAGTTTTCACATCAATGTAAAGAGGCTGAACAACATCCACTGTTTGTTGGAATTGTACTTAATTTATTTGTATGAAAGCATCCGTCGCGTGCCTTTGTGATGTCTAGTTTTTCAAAACATTTCAGTTTAATGCTATTTTAGACAAAACAATCCCGGATGTTGACGTTCATTTCTACTTAGCTCATTGCTAATTTTCACATCTGCACCTCAGTCATCCAACAGTGAGAGCAGCAGCAGCATCAGCAGTCCAGAACATGCGGCTGGGAGCTGTAGCAGTCAATGTGTTGTGGGGCCCTGCAGTCCCCTGAGCTCCGGTGACTCTTCAGAACTGGCCGGCCCCACAAATCCGGTGTCCTACCTGCAGATCAACCGCATCCTGAAGCAGGCCCACTTCCAAAGCCTGCACAGCCGATGTCAGCTCAGAGACACATGACAACCTCATGTCTCTCTCTGTCAGCCGCCAGAGGACTGAGTCCCTGAGGTATGCCAGAGCGCCACATGCTGATTCACTTCACTCAGCTCTTCCCACCCATCTCCTGTTACTGTGATATCTCGCAGCTCTACATATCTGTGGATGGAGACCAGCTCCTGGTCAGGTATCTGGAGGGGGTTCATCATTCAAATAAATCAAAAGTGATAATCATTTTAGCAATAATAACTGTGTGATCAACCTAAACATTTTTTGTGTGGTCCACTTGATTTTTGACCAGTCTGGTTTACATGCTGCTCTCGGAGCCTTATTGTGACTGATTGTTGATGATGAATCCCTGAGTTTTGTCTTAAATGTTGTATGAAAACAGTGCTACTGGAGCTGCATAAATGGCACCAAACACAATTTTAGGCCGGTCAGTGTGACTTGTTTAGTCTCCTAGTAGGATACTTGGGTTGTATAATGCTGAATGTCTGTGTAAGTACATGGACCAGTCTCAGGGAGGATTTGCACTTGTCTCGGACTGCTCATTTGCTTTCATATTCAGACAGGGACTCCTTTATGGGAACCTGTAGAAGCCATGGATGTGAACCCAGCCAAGGAGGTTGCGTTTTCCCCCCTTATTTCGTTAGCTTATAGTATTTGGGTTTCAGATAAATGTAGTGTCAGGCCATGGAATAAATTGATTGATTTTACTATAGTTTGCAATTTGAGAGGACTTCTAACTAGTTTTCCATCAACTGCTGCACTTACTTGAGTACAAAAAAATCTGGAACATTTATTCCATATTTTACAATTCATGCATTATGTTCTTCATTCCTGATGCAGATAAAAATACCAGATCTTATGCGCAGCATTCTTCTCCCCTTCTTTTACTTTCAGTATCTCTTGTGCAGTTGGCAGCCAACACTGCATCCAAGGTTAGCACCACCCAATACAATTGTGTTGGTGAAAAAGAAATATGAAGTTGTTTTATTTTCCTATAGCAAAATGATAAAAGGTGCAGCCTATTATGCCAGTGATCTTGACATAACCCCTCCTGTCTTCTCATGATTGTGACATGGAAATACTCCTCTAACATGATATGTCACTGCTTAAATTTGGCATCAGAAATTCAGGCCTTTTGATTGTATGAAGATGCAGCTACCCCTGAAGAGTTTCTATGGAATATCACTTGGACATTTCCTCATGAGAAAGTGTGCCATTATGTAACAACATAATGACCGTAGCAGTTTAAGGTAGAGATTGCCTTACCTGTTTGGATTTAGGGTGATTGCAACATATGGCATAACCTCTCTAATAATTGTGTGGATACAGATGTATTTATGTCAAAACTGATCATGTTAACAAGACGTATTACAATGACATCAAGATTCATTTGAATTGTTTATTGTTAAACCCACTGACTCAACAACCTTCCTTAATCTTTAAACCTTCTCAGTTTTTTTCCAATGGATTGTATGGAGGGCTATATGATATGGCATTTGAGCATGTAGGAAAATGTAGTTGATTGTGTCTTGAGGAGGTAACAATACAGCCTTTAGGAACAAAGACATTCCCAAGGCTTTGTTTGCAATATTACTGGAGCCACTAAAATGCTGTTTTTAATTGCAGACAAGCCTTTCTGCCTGTGCACTACCATTCGATGGTTGCTGTATGTGTGTCCCTGTGCACTGAACATCCAGGTACAAGCACTGACCATTACGGCTGTGCATCTCTCCTTTTTCTTAAAGCGGGATCGGTTTCATTGCTGAAACCTCATCCCAGGAGTAAGCTCAGCTGTTTTATTTTATTTTATTCTCAGACTGGTGTGTCAAAAATGAAAGCATTTTGAAGATGTGATTTATTATTTTTTTCAATGATATATTTTTTGTATTTAGTATTGTACATGACATTAGCCTGCCATTATTTTTCCCTGTAAATACTCCTTCATTTCAAAAATAAAAATTAATGTTTTTGAACAAAGACATTTTTTCTTCTTTCATTGAGCTGCATTTTTAAAAAATGATTAAAAAAAAAATCTCTTAACACGGTGGTGCTAGGAGTAAAAATACCTATAAGCTTTGCATGCTATGTAGTGTATGTGAAAACAGGAATTCCCTCCATCCTAATATACTTCCCTATTTCCTCCAAATGGCCATTAACGAATGACTCCCCATGCATTGAGACCATCATTAATGAGATATGACCTGTGTCTAAGAGAGGAGCAGTGAAAGGTTTCCTTAATTAGCACACTACATGTCCTTGTCTTGTCACCGACACAGTAACAGATTACATACATTAATGCACCACACGTAACCACGGTTACCTTGCCGGCCACTGTGGGTCCTCATTACTCGCCTCCTTTGATTCCCTCGCTCCACCTCTACTAAGTTAGAGATGACGAATGAGCCAATGATAATTCAGGATTAGCAATCTTCCTGCATCGTGACAACAGAGCTCCTCTCTTATCTCAGGTGCATGCCTTCTCATTATCTTGAAACATGCAGTACAGCAACTTACAGAGAGGGACAATTAGTGAGCAGTAAGTGAACCTTTCATCTTAGCGTCATCTGGCGTTTGCCTCTTTTGAGCTGCCTTTTGTATCTTGAAGCAAACATCACATTAGAGGCAAGTGCTGTGTAATTAAGGTGGTAAGAATGCAAGCAGCAGCAGCTTGGATGAGTATTTATTTCTGGTGATAATCCAGAATACTGTTTGAGAAAAACATTAGCAGAATAATTTACTCCAAAATGGTAATTTATTAAAGCATCATAGTACCCATTTAGTACCAATTTTAATTCTTTGTCAAGACTGATAAGAAAATGTCAAATAGATGATAACTTATGCCAATGTTTGTATTGTTTTTGTTTGTTGTTATATATTACTTATATTATGCCATGGAAACAAAAATATCATGGTGAAAAAATAAAATAAGATTCAATCATTGCTTTAAATAAGCACAAATTCAACTATACAGAGGGATTAAAAAAAAAAAAAAAAACTTTATATATTTCAAATTAAAATATTTCTTTTTAAAGTAATTAAGTCTTGTAAGCCTGAAATGCAACTATCTATTCAGTGAGAAGAATTTTTCAGTACTTAATAGCGCAACATGAAGAAATAAAAATAAAAAGTAGTTAGGCTAAAAGTTTCATAAATAGGACTCTCTTGCACCTCGCGTTTTCAAAACAGAGTGGGACTAAATTCTTGGCATTGATCTTTCTTTGAGACTCACTGACTACACACATTTTTTCTGTGTGGAACAAACTAAATAGGACAAACGGAAGTTAGTTCAATTTAGACTGTATAAAACACTTGCACACTTGAGATAAAATATTCATACTCTACCTGAACAAAATCTTAGTGGATCATTTTGCTGCTCCACTTGAGCAGAGACACAAAATAATTAATACATTCCAAAGAATAAAAAAAAGTTTTGATAGGTTACAAGTGCAGTATTGTTGAGCATAAATACTTTCATTTTGTAGTTAATTTTCTGAACAGCAGATGTGCTGAATCCAGATGTTCTTGAAAAGAGCAGTAGAGGGCAGCACACTCTGAGTGTTAGCTGGACACGAACTGTATTCCTTACTGTCTGCATCTTATAAAAGCTAGGGAATTCTACAACAGGGTCAAAACGTGTGGGCTACGTAGAAGATATTTATCTTTAATCTGTTTTCACATACACACACATACACAAACACACACGCACCCATACACACTGTCCTTTCCGGGCAGCACAGAGATATGAAGGTGGGCGGTGATGAATGGCTCATATCAGTTGAGTGGAGAGGCAGGAGAGAGTTAAATGAACTGTCCTTGTTCTGGGGTCTATGTATGCGCATACATTGTTATATTTTTACCGTGGCCAGCGAAAAAATCTGGGTTAGTCTTTGGTTCCTTTTCTTTGTGTCCTCTCTCCTAAGATTCACATCTCTCCTCAAAGGCAAGAAGAGCACAGTGAACATCGGCTACACACAACAAGCAGACAAACTACTGTATGTTTTAGATTTATCAGTGTCTGGTTCACCTTCAGCTTCGAGACTTGAATAATCTCACTTGTTTATAAAATTCTTTTGGGAACAAGAAGACACAGAGGACAGTCCTTCAACCGAGTGGCTTTGGTTTATTCAAAATATGGACCATATCAGGGCTAAAGGATCATGACAGAGAAAGTGAGCTAATGCTGACCTGGTCATCCTTGCCTCTCTTTGCCAGACTTTGGCCCAAACATATTTGGGCAGCTGTTGCCTAGCATGAGATAGTGATTGGGTTGGCATCAAGTGTACTGCTTTCCCTCGCCAGCCAACACAAACATCTGCTTTGCCTCCCCACCACCATTTCGCCCAACATCAAACAACAAAGCTCGCCCGCTCTGCTGCCCCCATCGCCATCCGAAGAATTAATGACCCACCAAGCACATTAGCGGTGCCCTATTGCCCCGGCCTGGCTGGAGCAGGGAATAGGGAAAGCTGCGGCAGGCGAACAAGGAGAGGGAAGGGTTAGTGGGTCAGGATGATGAAGTACTTCACAAGTCAGGAATTAAGATGGATACATATTCATGTGATATCGGAGAGTTTATTGCATTTATGCAAGTCCCTTTCATTCTGCAATTGTTCTTCAGCACAAATTCTGCCATTTTGTCAAATTAAACAAGTATTTGACTCCATGAAGTATGATTGTCAGCAATTCCAAATAAGTGATAAATGTTTTGTATGTTCTGTATAAGTCCTAGACCGTATAACAATAATGGACTGGCATTTAGGCAGTCACCAGGTCTGTTGTTTTGCAACTCAATTTGCGAAACAGATCCAGAGCTTGAAGTAATTAACTGTTTTTAGCTAATGCTAGCAGCAGCTACCTGGACTGGCAAGGTGCTTCTGTAGTTACAGCCGATTTCTTAGAGTGTCATTGGGTCCAAACTATTCCAAACAAGACATTTTAAAGCATCACAACTAACGAAATACTACAATTAACTTAGATGTAAGACAGCATTGGTACCAAGGTCAATCCCAAGAATCCACATCCTAAAGCATACCCTGCTTTATTCTCTATTTTAGTCTAAATGGGACAATAAGTTGCTAAATGAACATCATGTTGTATTTAAGAAGACTTCAAATTACCGATTGAGATCATAAACATGCTAGAATAATGTTTACTGAGGTAATATATCAAGTGAGAAGTAGGGTTTTCTCATTGACTTTCATACAAACCTCCTGGCCATTAGAAAGAATACAAGTTTAAGGCACTTCCACATTGGCTTAACTTTTCATCCTTAGAGGCTGCCTGAAAGTACAGTTTTGTCCTCTTTTATATTTGGCACTTAAAGTTATAATATCAAAGATCATTTTGTGTTCTCTTTGGCAGCACCTTTGGTGATAAACAGTTATTGCAGGTGTTTTTTTTTTTTTTTTCTGGATCTCATTTTCACTTTGTTTCCTTGTCTGTAGTCCTTGCTCCGATCTTTGTGTGTTCTGTCATAGGTATTTTAGTTACAACTCAAGCATGGACCAGAAAAAAACAGAACGCTGCTTCACACACAGAATTGAGTGAAGAACAAGTCTTGTGTGTTAGCTCCGCCTACCCTCTGTAATAAACCAACCAATGCTGGAAGATGGAGAGCTGTCACTAACTGTGCACCACTTGTGATTTTTCCCGTATATGTTACCACAGACAGTTAGTTCGTTCCTGCAAATGCAAGGATATTCATCAGTAGCTGGCTCCATCACCATTGTGAACAGACACTTATTCAAATGAATTTGTATTCCTTTTACCTCATAGCAGAATAAGCCAGCTGACTCAAGTTGAGGGCAGAGGTTGTTAAAAACTAAATGAATGGCTATAAAGGCACGGCACTCAGACTGAATTGACCTGCTCTTGAGAAAAAAACAAAACAGAAACAGAGCAGGATCTTCTTCCTCCTCCACTACCAGCCCGCCTGTGCCGCTCCTGACTGCTCACTCTTTCCCCAACTGTTGCTGTCAGGGTGTGGAGAGGAGGACTGGGTTATCTCACTGACTGTAGCCTAAACACGCTGCTCCGATGCAGCAGAGAAACAGTCGTCATTTCCCTAAGACAAAGAAAGCAAACAGTCCGGCCACTCTCTATAGAGCTGTCTGCAGTTTTAATGCTTTGAACCGACCAAACAGAAAAGTAAGATAACCGAAAGGCTCGGCATGCTTGGGTCGGTGTCTCCGGTTCCACTTTATGGGCTCCCTATTCAATTTCACACAATGCGCTCCAGAGACAATGTACAGTAGACTGTTTTCATTGCACAGCAAAGTAACAGTCAAGGCCCCGATCAATCATAATAAATGTTCACCCCAGTACACATAAAGAAAAGGCTAAGAGCAGTTTCTTGTCCCACATGCAGACTGAAACTCTCCCCACTTTTATGGCTGCTTCTGAGAATATTTGCACACGCAGACTTGTATTTGAAAAACGTGACGTTCAGTTTTGCTCTGCTCAGCTGTCAACGCTCACAGAGACTTACGGAGAGAAGAAGTGCAATAGTTTAGAGAGAGTCGTGCTAAGTGGGAGTGTTTAGGGTTGGCTGGGTAGAGCGTGCACTCAGCGCACCACCATGTAGACCGCTGTTTTCTAAATGGCCCCTATTAACTGAATGGGAATAGGCTGCACTCAGGCTTGTGTTGTTAGCTCAGAGAGGACAGGCTACATGGCTCACACAGCCTGGTGTCGTCTCCACACGGCTGACCTGCCACACAGGCATGTTTCATCACCAGAGGACTGATATGGCGCCGCTCACAGCCACCAAGGTGCAATTTGTTGCATTTGGACTATAACTGTCAGGAAGAGATATACCCTCACTTAAATAGCCGCCCATAATCTGCCCCTCTCCCTGTATTATCCTAATTGAACCCATGGGCGGCCAACGCCATCAATAGCTGAGCTCATCTGCAAATTAATAAAACATGGGCCCTCACCAAATCTGTGCTTGTGATAAAGCTTCGAGCTACTTAGACACACTAAAGGACTGAGTGTTTGTAATTGTTATTTCCAAAAGAAATGGAAGCACAATAAAATGTTCTCATTTTGTTTTTCAGCAGTGATGATTCTTATGGCTCCCGTGGTCCTACGTGTATTCCCGACAAGCTCCTCTATTATTCTTCCTCCTTCCTTTTCGTAATGGAAATGCTTATTAAAAACCATCAAATGCTATTTAACCTAAACATGCTTTTGCAATCATTCTGGTAACTTAGTTATGTTAGACTAGCGACCACGGGGCTTTTTGTGCAGACTCCAACTGTTCAACAGGTTATCCCTGAGCTGCATGTTTTGTTTTCTCCTCACTGCTGACTATTGTGAAGCCACATGGTCCTTGGTCAGGACTTAGACATGCTGGCACCGTCAACAAGTGCCACATCAGCACAAGTACAGGGGGGCTTTTGACTTTGTGTTTATTTTGACTGTCTGGACTGACACCCAGCGTGATGTGGGAGTCGATGAGAGAGGTGGTCATCATAATAAGAACCTAGATCTTAATAACAACAAATCCTGGAGGACACTAAAAAAGCAGCCAGAGGTTATTAAAAGACATCTATCATGTCTGTTGGGCGAGTAGTCACTCAGTCACCATCCCTACCTCCTCCTCTATTGATGATCACTCCTCTGTTAAACATGAAACCAAAAGCTGTGGTGACCAAACTTTCTTCTGCTTCTCTTTCTCTCTCCCACACAGCTTTCTATCGTGTCGCACAAGTCCTTTTGTTTTCACACATACAAAACCAAAGGCAGACTGCAACCACCTACTATTTCTCCAAAAGGAAGGCCAAGCCCAAAGTGGCATCAGTCCCTCAGGGAAGGCGTGACTCTTCTCATATCAACACAGCATACCTGGTCTTGAGTACGCCTCAAAGCTTTCGGTCTGCTCATGGGCTTATTTTATAGCAGTCAGCGAGCACTGAGGGAAAAAAAAACTTGGGACATAAAGAAAGGAATGCTGTAAAAGCTGGAAGGCCATGACAACTTGATGAGCCATCAAGATCGAATGTGAACAAGCTAAAAACATGGAGAGAAAGGGCTGACATCACAGAGCCGGGTATATGGAGTCATGGATATATGGACAAAATAGAAAAACAAACCAACTCTCCAAAGAAAACAGTGAGTAATCCTTGGACAGAGTATTGTTTGGGCATGCACATGATTGTTGAAACACCTCAATGCCACAGTGAATGATGGTGCACACTTGTCTATGCTGGACCAGTTACAAAGTGGGGGGTGTAAAAACATGAGTAATCATCAAACTAGAAGGAAACAAGTTCCCATGAACAATATACACAGAGACAAGCCTTTCATCCACAGCCTTGATGGCTGAACTTTAAAAGTGCTGCAAAGGAAAAAAGAAAGAAAATCGAAAACATTTCAAGACGATTCTCATCTTTATAAAAGGCAAATCCCATATGCCTTTTTGTGGCATGTAAAGTTTATTTGTAAGTGGATGAGTGGATCTACTCAAATACTTTATTGCACTTTGTGAGACTTTATTCTACTTGACTTTAAAGAAAAATTATGTACCGTTAAGGGGACAATTAACTGATTTTATACATGAAGGTCAGTATAGCCTTCATGAGTTGTACTACTCATCCTGTAAAGCAGAAAAGATAACCCCGTTGATGATACGTGGGAGTAGGAAATCAACGCAGTGCTTCAAGATGTAAAATAATTTTCTTATTTGGATGACGATAAATGAAAAAAGTGCCATAATGTACAATATTTTGACCATTTGGTGACACAAAATTGTCGTTGTTTTTTGGCTGTTTCTTTTCCAACACAATCAGCATGGTAAAAATATAGATCCTCTGTCTTCGTTTCTGCATCTCTTCCCAGGTTGTGTGCTCCAAATCTCTTCAATTAACACTTTATATCATGTTTGTATGCAAAAACTGACGTGTGAAACATCAATTAACACTTTATGACCTCACCCTGTCTCCTCACATACCCTTCAAAGTGTGCAGATGATCTATGGCCGCCTTCAGGTAACATAAAAGTGTGAGTGTGAGTTTGGCTTGTCCATTCAAATATAATATTCCATTTTCACCATAGATTCCACTAAATCCTATACATTAGTCCTTTAAGTGGGCTGCTTCTGTCTGACAACCATACAGTTACTTTGCCTGAAAGGAATTATATGATAACAGGATGTATAGTTGGAGATGAGAGTATATCCAAGACTGTATGAAGCAGTTTGACCAGCCACATTAAAATACTCCCTACAGCTTTGAGCATTAATATTTTACCACTCTGAAAGGGACCATTCATCACAAAGAGTGCTGTTACTTTTGATACCTGAGCAGTAGATTTTACTGCTGATACTTAACTTCTTCTGTCATGTTGCATCTGCATTGTCACTGCAAATGTCATTTTTAAGACCGAATGGGAGACGAGAAGCACTGCCAAAAAAGAAACCTAACCCAAATGTATTCCACTAAGTGTGGCCTTTTCAACAGTATGGTATCATGTATTAGTCTGCCTGCATTCTATTTAATGATTTACTCTTTCTAAACTTCAGTGGAAACATAATATTTTACATCCCTTTGAATGTCTTGTGTAGCGCAACAGAGCGTTGTGTCGACTTTCATTACCGGAAGGTTTTTTGTTTTTTTTGAAAGAGTAAACTTGTAGTAGAGTGTACCCAGACAGGCTTGTTGAAATTTGCTGTGTTGATTAACATTTTTTTTTAAAGAAGTCACTCATTGTCATTGTCACCACCCATAAAAAGTGGAGCCCAAAGGACATTAAGTGGAGGATTTATGACCGCCATATATTTGAGTGGAGGGCTGCTAAACCTTATGAAGTCTCTCTTGGCGCTGTAAGGTTTTGCTTTCTCTGTCTCGCTCTGTTGGTTTTTTCCCTGTTGCTTCAGAGTGCCTACAATTTCCCTCTCTTTATTTTCATTGGCATTTAAAGAGCTCGGTGCTCTGTTGAATGTACTCATTCAATGGTGAGCTTTTCAACACACACACACACACGTTCACACAAACACATTAGAGCACACAGGCATGCACACACACAAAGAAAGCAGCAGCGAACATGCAGAGAGTAGACCCTGACTCTCCTGCTCAATGCCACAGGATGTTGGAACCCAGCAAGTTTCAAACGTACACCAGGTCTGAAAGCATTTCTTCCCGTCTATGCTCGTCATTGTTGGGGGGCATTAATTGATTGGCTTGGTTTCTATTCCCCTTTGTGAAGTGGCTTTAGTTCTGGCTTTATGAAGGTTGCTGAAATCCATTCAGACCATTCTCTTTGCCTGGTGGAGCAGAGCACAGCGGTGGAGCAGCCGCAGTCTCCACCTTTATTGGTGGAAATCGCCCTCACCCATTTTAATCTTCCATCTCCTGGGGTCTCATAACACTTTATAGCTTTATATGTCTCATCAGGTTTTATATTCTGGGATCATACAAAAATGACTTTCCTCTTTTTTATTCTTTTGGTCGTCTTTTTGTCTATCAGTCCCAATCATGCCTTTTACTTCTTAGATATTTCCAGCCAAATGAATGAGGCCGTTCTCACTCTCTGTTTCTAGTCAGACTTACAAGAATGAATGCACTGTAATTTCAAAGAAAACCGACGTAATTAGCAACCAGAAAGCATAGCTCATAACTTTCCATATTGACAGTTGTTATTAGACAGCTGCCTCTGAAGGTATTGACCTCGAGTGGTTAAGGTTAGGACAGCCCACTGGTCGGGGGATAGGACGAGAACAGATCACGTACATCCAGTGTGCATAGATTGCTCGCCAATGCTAGTGCCTGAATTCTAATTCTATATATAAATGCTAATAATAATATAAAAAACCTGACTAATGTCAGATCTCATGACTAAAACTGACCAACCAATCACTGTCTGGGAAGTGGGATCTAGGGTCTCCTCAAAAAAGATTTCTAGCTTCCAGTGTTCCTCCCGCTTTGCCCATAGACTTCACATTGTGATAGCATCACAGATTATTAAATAGTCTAATAATATAGTCTAATAAATAGTATCTCTGTTTGATGTAATACATGACTTGTGATGTTTTACATCAATGTATCACAAATTCATAAAAAAAGAGCCATAAATTACCTTATTTGCAGTTTAAGATCTACAGACCTCTATTTTACAAAGATTAATGGGAAAGTACTTTTTATGCCGTCAAGTTTTTTTTTTTTTTTTTTGCTCCAATTCAACAAGAAAATTGCTGCAATGCTGGGCAGCAGCACCATATTCAGAAATGTAATGTACTATAATGCCTTCTGAGCTGCCTTTGTCACTTATGTAACTGCACCCACTGTCACGTACATAAGTAATCATCTAAAACCAAACCCTGTTCTTTTTCTCTTTACCAAGTACATTTGTTGCCTAAACCTAACCAATTAGTTCGGTGAATGTGTACACTATTTTAAAAACACAGTCCTGTGACTGTTTCGCCAGAAGATATCATGCAAATCGTTGTGCAGTATTTTTTTTGGTGAGGTATCATATGAACCTGCTCATGAGGACACGTTGCAAATGAATAAACATATGATCCTCAAATGCTGTGCGTGTGTGTGTGTGTGTGTGTGTGTGTTTGTGTGTGTGTGTCACTATGAAAAAAAAATCAGTCTTCGGGATGTAATTG
>JAOWBC010000458.1:11075526-11091104 GCA_028566105.1 Hypoplectrus providencianus
CCCCCCCAGCCCTTACACTCATCCCTTCCTCTGTGAGATCCACAATGCTGGGAAGAAATGTGTCATTAACAGGGGAGACCAAAATAATGTTTATGGGCTCAAGCAGCACTGAAATCATTTTCCATATCAGTGCAACTGCATGGGCCCTGTGGGGGAGTAAATCTGATTTTCTCCTCCCTGTGCCAATGGGAAACATCATGGGAAAGAAAACAGATTGGATTGTTAGAGAGATGGCCTGACGCAGCTGTGGGCGGCTCTTTTTGTGTTTGGGTGTGTTACTGTGTGTGTGTGTGTGTATCATGAGAGAGGAAGACAGAGACAACTAGAGAGGGGAAGAGAAGAGAAGGAAAGAAAGCAAAATACAAATGCGGATGTTTAGCGTGCGTGTGTGGATGAGAGGATGAGATGGATGAGCCCCACTATGGTAATCACAATTTCATGCCTCAGGAATAAAGAGCCGGAACGCGGCAAACGGCCCTGAAACGGCCTCATGTAACAATGGGTCAGTTAACAAGCACACTCACCAAAGTTTGGACAGATAACAAATGGGTCTCCTTGAGGAGTGTGTAGCTGCCCTGTATACAAAGAACAAAGTGCTTCTAGCCCTGCGAGCGCTCAGCAAAATGTCAGGCGTTTATTGGCCATTCCATAAGAAACCCTTGCATTTCGTCTGAACCAAGGCACAAAAACAACAGCGGCCTTTTTAAGTAGCATGGAGGGGGATTTAATAAAGTAAAATGCTGATTGGAATAACAAGGTGATGCTTGGAGAGAAAACACTCTTGGCCTGGTGAAACATGCACTTCCTGTTACATCATGACCATTCAAGTTCTCAAGAAAACGACAGGATAAGAGAAATTAGAAGCGGAGTTTGTGTTGTGACATAGCTTTTCTTGTGTGTGCTATTAAATCTGTGTTGTGGGAGTAGGGAATGTGAGTGAGCATGTGTGGGTGGGTGTAAAAGGAAGGTAATGGGCCTTGAGCTCATTTGTCCTGGCCTGGTCCTGCTGCTGTTTCGAATCTGTCCTCCCACCTCCTGTGTCCCGGCCCGGAATGTCTGCTTGTTCTGCACAGATGAGGCCAGTGACTCAGCACACTACTGCGCTTTCACACGGATCACAGCCAGCACACCTAAACACAGATCCAAGCCCAAAACTGATCTCCTAAAAAACTCATATCCCATCTTCTGTTTGTCCAGTTTTATCTCTGGACTGTCTTGATCAGTAGCACAAAGGTCTGGGCACGGCTAAATAATGGCGTCATGCTCCCTGTGTGTGTGTCTTGCATGGCGCGTAATGTAAAATGTAACATAAAAGTCGTTTTTTTAGTCCAATGCGACACAAACTCCGTTCTCCTGGTTAAGAGTCTGCCATTTCTTTGACCCATCCACCTCCACTCCCTCCTGCCTGTGACAACCACCATTTAAACTCAGTGTCGCCATCATTCACTGCTACTGCGCCAAAAAAATGGCAGTGTAGCACAGTCTAAAACGTACCTATGTCTCTTACTTGTACTGCCTGTATAAACGCCCAATATTGTCGTATTTGAGAGGGGATCAGTCTAGCCTATTACCAATTTCCGATCAATCATGTTCAGGAAGCATAGAGGCCCTCCGTTGCCTGTCCCTCAGCTGTACTTACTGCTGCCGTTTTTAGGAGCATTCGCGGCCGCGTTGTGAGCCATCTGCAGGCGATCGATATCCTCTGAATTTAACCTCTTTACCTTCACCCCAGATCTCCTTCCCCCGTGGCCTTCACCCCTCAGCCACTTCTTGCTTTGAGCTCTTATTGTCTCTTAAACGACACACTTCCTGGTCTGCTCTGCTGCAAATAGCTCCGCCGGTGCCGTGTGTCCAGCTCTTTATTTACTGTGCCCATAAAACACCTCTACAGCAGGAACTCTTCCAGACACTGCTATCTCTTCCAGTCTGCCAGCCCCTGTCCCCCCCACCCCTCCCCACCAAGGCTGGCACAGGAGCGATGGGATTAGAGGTGGAGCACCTTTATGACAATGATTATACTTTCAGAAATAGAGGCTTTATGAATGATTAATTTAAAATAAAATTGAGTTCAATAAAATTAAGGGTGGATTACCCCTTGAGGAGGCTGGCCAGGTAGTGGCCCCAGCTGTTTTTGCAGACTCCTGTACAATAACATAGGGGGAGAAAGAGAATGGACGGAGAGAGCCATACAGTGGTGGGATGTGTGGATGTTCTTTGACATTGCTCCACCCCAACTAGAACAAAATATCCCTCAGAGACCTTTTTTTCCTATCTGTTTTCTCTGCAGCATCGCGGCCTGTGTGGATCCATTGTTGTTTTCAGGCTCCCTGCCAAGCCAGGACGAGCCAGTTGGACTAATTTGTTTAGGATTAGAATCTCTTATCCCGATCATGTCAACTTGTATACTGTACAAACAGCTGGGTGAAGTGGGCGGGGGGCTTTGGCTGACCTCGCCGAGCCATTTTTTATTTGCATACTCCCAATAAAAATTGCCCAAAATCCATTTTAACCCCGCCATCGCTTCAATCGCGAGCAAGTGGCTGACCACGAAGCCACTCTGCAAACACAGGCTGTCAACTTTCGGCGAGACGACCACCATACGCACACACAATCACACACACACAGGCTCGCATATGCTCGGCGACACACACTCCCACACGCTCTCGGCTGCTCTTTCACTCTCAGAAGTTTCTCACACCTCCTCACACCCTTATCTACACTTCTAGTCTAAACTCTCGCCCCTAACCCCTCCTCTGGATGTTGCCCTGTCATACGTTCTCACTCTCTTCCTCCGTCCATTCTTCCAACTGCTTCTCCCGCTCCCTTTCCACTTCACCCACCCCCGCACTGACCACATCCACTAAACTCACTCCACAGGCACGCAGTGTGGAGAGTGTCGGAGGCGTGCGCTGCTGGCACTTTCCCCCACCCCTGCACTGGGCTCGGCTCCAGAACTGGACCGCCTGCTCACTCTCTCTCTCTCTCTCTCTCTCTCTCTCTCTCTCGCTCCAGTAGCCCAGCCTCCTACTACAGTTGTAGAGGGGGCTCGCTCCTTGAGTCCCACCATCCAACCACCCACCAACCCAAAAAGATACAGTATGAGAGGAAGTTTGTCAAGCAAGGGGGGGGCAAGCAACTACAACAGAAAAAAAAAACTCCTGCTACAGTTGTTTCCGAAGTGAGGAGGAATTTGGCTACCATTTGCGCTAATGTTTTCAAGATGACTTTGACTGTTTGAAGGAAATCCCCCCTCTTTAGTAGCCATTTGAAATTCCTTCTGTGTTTTATTGTGAGGAAGTAGGCGCTGGGTTAGTCAGCGGCCCTCCAGGGTAGCGTGTGCAGTCTGTCTGGGGCTGCCGGTGTCTACAGCTGCCCGATCCCATCCAGTTTCCCCGTGTTGCCAGAGAGGGTCAGAAAACGTAGTTGTGTGTTTATGAGTGAATATGTGTGTGGAAAGTCTGGCTGGCTCTTTCTTGGGCGTCTGAATTCCTGGGCAGAACATGGAACTACATCGGTAGGAAAGTCTGATGAGAAAGACACATCCTTCTCAATATGTTTTCACTTGGTAAGTTCACTTATTTCTTCGCTTCTGCCGTCAGTCTCGACTCCCTGTACTTCCTTAAATGACTCCAATTTTAAAGAGCCAAACCCGGGCGCATTTCAGACTTGTCTGAAATCATAAATCCCATATATGATACATGTGTTTTGCCTCGGTGTGTCAGCGAGTCAAAGCAGTGCCAGGAACAGCTACTTCACTGGCCGCTGGATTTTAAGCAGCTCTTTGGGGAAAAAAGGGGGAAAAAAAGGGTTCAGTTGCTTTCTCTTTGATCATGTAACTCTTGCTGATATTGATTTAATTTATTTGAGACAAGAAAGAAGGGGGGGTGTGTTTTGTCACTGGACATGACAGAGGGAGGGTATATGAGCTGTGATCGTACAGGTTGAAGAGCTACAGAGCCTGGCTGCCACATGGCACTGACCGCTGACAGTGCAGCCTCAACCGACCGGCTCGTGCTTACTGACTCTTTCTCTGATTGGAAGTCTTTTAAAGCCAAGGTGTGTCTGTGTTTGTGTGTGTGTGTGTGTGTGTGTGTGTGTGTGTTTCTATCTCCTGGCTTTTCTTCTTTTATCCTCCCCTCTCTGGCGCAGGTTGATCAGTGAGCTGTGGAGAACAGGTTGATGCAGTCACACCTGCAATTTTCTCTCTGTCTCTCTTCTTCTCTTGTCACCATCACTCTCATCTCTCGTCGTCTGTCTGGTGTCCTTGTCTAGACGACACGTCCATCCGTCCCTTCGGGCTGCTGTCTGCAGATAAGACGGAGAGCCGCAGACTAACCTGGCTCATTTTTCAAGAGCAGACAGGGAAATATGATGCACGGTGAAATAATTGTACTTTATCTTCTCTTAGACAATAGGCAAAGTCGTAGATCTGCGGCCCTGCGTGTGTATGTGTGTCCAAGTGCGTGTGAATGGGTGTGTATTTCTCCAGGAGGAATTTTTGATCTGATTCCCAGCATTCAAAAGAACAACGTGTTGTGGGTGGGTGCTTGTTGTCTTCTCAGCTTTTTTTTTTTTTTCCCCATCACTGCTTGGCCCACATGAATCCCTTTACATCCTATTACTGCATAATTCCTTGTTAAGACACCAAACAAGCACTCAGCCATGAGTTACATTAATGAGTTGGGGCAAAGATTATGACACCTCCCTCCTCGCAGCCTAGCAAATGAAACCAGATTGGATTCGGGGAAAAAAGGTGTGTGTGTATGTGTGTGTTTACGAGCTGCACAGAAGCTCGGGTGGGGTTTCAAGGTAGGTTGGAGAGGCTGTTGTTGCTGAGCAGCACACTGACCAAATGCATCTGCCCACTGCTGTTGTAATGGCTAGCATTCAGCCTCCTTGCCTCGAGCGCTGTTTCTCTTTGGTTCCCATGACAACTAGGCCTTCATTCTCCCCGCTCCGCCTCCCCGCCTGCTGCTCGCTCCGTGCCGTGCACGGGGGCCTCTGCCTGGGCCCACATTACCGCGTGTGCACGCATGTGTGTTTTGCTTGTTGTGCACAAACTGGACTCCGTCACCCTGCACACACGCATGCAAGAGCGTGGGTGGAGTAGCACTTAACACCTCCACCTCCAGAGGTTCTGGGATATTTGTATGTTTGTTTCTGTGTTTGTACATTTGAACCCGTTTGCACACTACTGTGCTAGCGAGGGTGTCGGGGTGGGATGTTTAGATGTCAGGGAGGGACATGGGGTTCCCCCATCCCAATGCTCTCCCCTCTCCTTTAATTCTCTAATAGGATTAATCTTCATCGCTGTCAGGGATCGGCGCCGATTAGGATGCACATGACCCGATTTTTCTTAAGAGCCCATACAAGTGCACTGCTGGCACCACTTAAGAACCTGGAGAAATAAATAAACAGGGTTTTAAAAAAAAAAATACAGGCAGCAAAAACACAACTTTTACAAGAAGCTGGCATAGCGGTGCCAGGCTCCCTGGATCCATGTCACTGTTTAATAAGCTGCTAGATAAACAGTTATGGTGAGTCCAGCACCGGTGCTGTCAGGCCTCGGACCTTTGCTCCACTTGTTCCTACGCTGCTTTGTTTGGCACTCAGACTAAAACAGCCGCAACACCGAGGCAAACCAGCCCACTTTAATACCCTGTGCGCTTTCTCACCGACACCTCTGATTCATTAGGCTTTGAATGGGTTTAGGAAGGGCTTATATTAAAACAGTGTGCTCATATCCTTTAACAGCGTTATGAGAATGCTGGCGCAAACTGCAAGGGAAAGACATTTTTGCGCAGCGTCGTGTGCCGTATACTTCTCAGCAGGAGGCAAACAGCAGACACAACACAGAGGGAGGGTTCATTTACTGAGTGACAGGCTGTGGAGTCAGCAAGAGTCAATGTGACTGAGGTGAAGGCAACTGCATTGTTATTCTGTGCTACTACAGTTTACACTGGACTGATGCCCTTCTCCCAGTGCAGACTTTATGGCCAAACTGGATCACTGAGAGCTCTGATTCGGTTGTGTATGAGTTGATCTGAGACCCCGCTAAGGTTTTCCTTCAATCCCCTTTCCCCTAGCATCAGCTTAAACTTCAAAGATCCCCTTGCCTGACATCTAGACATTCCCGTTTTATGTATTGTCCCTCTCTTCTCCTTGTCTTTCTGGCAGAGGCTCTCTCCTCTCTTGGTGTGTGAAGAGGGGCTTCACGGCCTCTCTCTGTCACTCTCTATGTCTCTCTCACCCTTTCTCTCTCTCTGGGGCGAGGCTGTTAATAATGCAGGAGGATTAGCTGATTTATGTGAGCCGGAGGCGCTGAGGAAAGCTGGGGTTCCTGGGGGCGACAGGCAGAAAGAGAGGGCCGAGGAGTGTGCAATGTTGAGGGCGGCGCCATACAGGAGCCCTGGGTGTCTGGATGACGGGGGCTGGATGTGTGCCCAGCGAGCACGCTGGCAGTAATCCACCCCCCACTGCCCCCGAACCCCACCCCGCACTCTGCAGAGCTCTGCCAGGAGCGCTCCGCAGGGTCAGGGGTGATCGGAGGTGGCAGCGGAGAAGGAAGGAAGGGGAGGAGGGCGACTGTATTATCATCAGGCTGCCTCCCACTGATCTGCACAATGTTGCTATGGCACCCATTCCTAAATAGCTGCCCCCTAAACACATTTAAGTAGTGCTGTCAGAATGAAAATACACATTATATAAATATATATATATATATATTATTAATTATAATATTCCAACTAGATAAAAACAATTAAAGCAAAATAAAAGTTGTGGGTCTAAATAATGCTCCAGAGTTGAGTTATTGTGCAATTGAGCAATTACTTGCATTATATATTAACAGCTGTAATGTATTAATCATCATTTATGCTTTGTTTTTAATTGTAGAAGAAGTTTTCTGTCTTTCTTCTTCCATGAATTCTGTAAAAGATTTTTCTGATTTTGTCTTAAAAGTTCAACTCCTGAATAGGAAAACATTCAGATGACAATAAGGAATATATATTATTATGTAATATTCTAATAATGTAAAAAAAAAAATAAAATTATCGGCCAATATTTGAAACTATTGAACAGCATCTCCACACTTTATTGCGGTAGGTGGCGGCTGCTATTTTACAGTTGATTTGTGATCCACAAACAAACACAGAACAAGTGCAGCAGGTTAAGTAGAGCAAAACTTCACAGGTGTGCAGGTTTTCCACGGTTTCAGACTGAGACAAAGCAATTCTCTATTTGCAATACATGTTTCTGACAGATTACGTCAAAGCATTTAATTTGAATTGTCAGTAAAAAATGCTCTCTGAAAGCCGAGGTATGTTTGTGATGTAATTTACCTACTTCAGCAGAACAACTGAAGTCACAACTGTTTGTTTAGGTTGATGTCAGTTAGGTTTGTTAGGCCAGAGATTTGGAATATTAAATTATCAGTATTTCCTCACTACCTCGTAGCCATCCTAACCCCCAGGTGTGCGTAAAATACAGGTTTTAAATACAGCAATGTTAAATTATTGTTTACCTTATCTGATTCAGCCATGAGAAGCAGATAATTATCAGTTATCAGCAGGAAAAAAAATCCATAGTGCTTCCCTAGTTTTTATAGCAGGTTTTTCTGTTGTACCAAAACAAAAATAATTACTAATCTTGAAACAGGGAACATAAAACACTTTGCTTCTTATATTTTCTCCTGTGGCCACATTTTGGAGGCTATTTGTGCAATGTTTAATATGCTGGTTAAACACTTAGCAGACTGTTATTGTTTTTTTTTGTCAGTTTGTGAGAGACGGTCGTGTGAACACACACACACAGACACACACAGACACATACACACACACACAGGGTTGGTTTTAAGGTGGTTTTCGAGGCAGAGTAAGGCTGGGGATTGTGGGGGATTTCCACCTGTCTGGGGCTGTGGTGACAGAGGTGTGTCTGTGTGTATGTGCAGGAATACGTGCCCATATCTATTTCTATGTGATGCGTGTGTGTATGTGTGTGTGGATGCCTGTGCATGCTCCTGTGCTCCGGCCCATGAGCCATAGACTATTCGGTGCAGGAGTGAGCAGCAGACTGATGGGTTTATCCCTGCTGTCTGCCCAGAGGATGAGCTCACTCACCGCCTGGCTGATTAAGACTTCCACGCAATTGTTCTCGCACTCCCAGAAAAGGATCGATTCATGTTTGGACTGATTCACGCTTAAAGAAAAAATCACACAACGTTCCTTGTTAGATCAGCTTGTCATCAGGGGCTGATAATGAATTTTTACCATGTTGCCCTCCCTGACGTTTTCACAGCTAGTCTCGTCCGCACAATGTTTGATACACCGATGTGTGAGTTTGTGCAAGTATGTGCATGTGTGCTCTCATCCAGGCATCATACATATGCATGAGACTTCACGGCAGTGTGACTTGGGGGAAATGAATGTGCAAAGAGTCGGGCACCCGGGCCCCGCGCTCAAGTGCACTGGCGGGCGCGTAATGGGAATGTAATTTAAGCAGTGGTTAATCAGTGTGTTTTCTCCAGCTTGCCCAGCAATGCATAATAGACAATCAGCCCCCAGTCACACGGGCGTTGCTACGAATGGTCAATTACTCATCATAGTCTTGTTAAACACACAGTTCAGCCAGCCAGGGACAGATTGCACTGCTGGTGCCATCATTATGGTAAAGAACAAAGCAAAGAAATGCTATGTGTCAGAGAGAAAAGGGGGACAGAGGGAGGGAAAGAAGTCACAATGAGGGTTCGGGAGAGGCATGTACGTTTCTGCTCACCGAGACGGGACAGGGGAGGGGAAGAGCAGAGAGCCACTGTGACAGGAAAAAGCCGTAAAACATCAAAATGGAAACAAAGAAGAAAGTACAGGATTGTCAGAATCATGCAGAGAGAAAGGAAGAAAGAGATAGAGAGGAGGTGAAATGGAGCAGAGCAATAAGAGAGATTGAGGGCATGAAAGTGAGAGATGGAGAGCATAAGATAATGGAGGGAGGGAGAGAAATTGAGAAAGGGACACTGGGGAGCAGGAGCAAAAGTGTGTGAGAGCGAGAGGGAGAGAGCCTGAGAAAGTGTGTACTCAGCTGTGAGATGAGACCTCTGTCTGCCCATGGGGAGAGGCGGTGTGAGAGGACTCTGCTGTCAGTGAGGGGGAGGAGAGTCTCACACTCTTTCTCTCTCACTCATTCACCCTCTCCCCAGGGCAGTGATCAAATCTGCCCGGCTTTGTGATTCCACCTGGGCGACCAGTGGGCTCCATCTTTTTTTCTGCATCTACATCTGATTCACACTCATGGTCACAGTGCACTCCTCTAATTCTAACCATGTTTTCTCTCCTTACCTTTTGTCTCTGTGGGAATGCAGGCAGTGGATTGATGGGCAATTCCTCCGCCTCCTTCATGGGGACCTTTCTGGCCAGTAGTCTGGGTTCCCCCCCTTCCCACCCGTCTCACCCTTCCCGGCCGCCCTCCTCGCCCTCCTCACCCTCCTTCCGGGGCGGACCCCACTCCAGCGCCTCACAAATCTGGTTTCCCCATTCGCATGAAGGTACCTCAAATCACACACAAACACACGCCCCTCATCTGACCACTTCGTCTGCATGATATTCACGTCCTGGCAGTATTGGGGACAGAGCTTTGCAGGGTGTATTGTTACCCTGATATTGTGTATTTTTAGGCCGTGTTAGGTTTCCACCAAAGCATGGCTTGTAATCATCTAGCAAGAACCAGGCTCCCACCCTTTTATTTGTGCACCGAAATAGGCCTGGGCCCAGCATGATTGGGATGGAGCACAGTGGCATGGTTTTTTGGATGGGGACACAGGGTCAAAAGTTCAGCCAAGGAATCTTGCGGTATTCGATTCACGTCAGCAAGAATGCCACTCAAGACTTTCTGAAGCAGCTACCGCGATCGCGGGCCAGTTAAAAAAAAAAAAAGAAAGAAAAAAAAAGTTGCAGCGATTGCAGAGCTTTCAGCTGGTGTCTCCATCACGGCTTAATAGGGTAGTTCCCACCCGATGCTCAGCATTACAAAAACCTAGCTACACACACACACAGTCAGGAATATTCAAACACACACTCAGTTCAGCACCTCACACTTCTGCTTAGATACAGCCAGGAAGTCAGACAAGGATAAAGTAGAGAGATTAATCGGCTGGGATATTTTCAGGAATTCAAATGCTAAGGATGACAGATAAATGTAAGACCGAGCCAGTGCCACCCACTGATACATTAATGCAAGGTCTGCTTTCCTGTGACTGCACTGCCGTCACTTTTAGATTTACACATTCCTAATCTTTTGCTAATTACACGATGTGATGGCCGCCCAATGGCATCCAGTGAACCGCAGTCTTTGAAGTTGTCGGACTCTTGTTTTTTCAGCCCTCTCTTATTTATTTATTTCTTTTCTAAGAATAGCCCAGCTGTTAGTCCATGGGGGGACGCCAGAGGGGAGTGTTTATTTGTGGTCACTGATCAGCGGCGCCCCAGTTGCGTGATGTGTGGCTAGGGCTGATTGGGGGCAATGCAGCTGAGATGCGGCCTGTGTCCTGTTTTTCCTTTTTTTCTTGTTGTCGTGTTAAAGGGACAGCTCACCCCAAAATCAAGCATTTGTTTTGTCTTACTTGTAATGCTATTAATTTATCCTGATTGTTTTGGAGTAAATTACTCAATGTTGGTGAAATCAGCCTTTATCTGCAATAACCGGGTCATGATTTCTTGACAGGGGCATTGCTTTTGAGTTTTTTCATGAATGTTTTTTTTTTTTTTAACCATGGCTTTGATATATAAAGAAAATTGGAGGCAGAATCGGAGTCGGGCCCTGTTCATTCCTATGAAAGATTCTCACTGGACTCGAAGAAGCCAAAACACCTTGATATCAGATTATACAATTTCCCTGAAGTTCTGTCGAAATAAAACCCAAAGAGCAAATGAGAACCAGCATTTCCTTTTAAGCTCCGCCTCCAAACTCTAGCCTCAGACTCCTTTACATGAACACAGGAAGAAAAATAACTTTTGGCCAAACCCTACAACTTTTAGACCCTGAAGCTCTAAATTATTGTTATTTAAAAGTCTCTTTTCCAATGAAAGTCTATGGGGAAAATTATTAAACCAAATGCCAAATAAAATTCCATTTAATTCAAGAGAAAAAGACTATGAAAAAGACATCTTTTCAGGTTATATCAGCAACATCCCGCAATTCATACCAATAACAATCTACATAGATTATAGTTAAAGGGTGATGAAGTGAAATATTTTGAATTTTGGGGTGAACTGTCCCTTTAAGGCTCTGGATGCTTCCCACTGACTCCCCCCCCCAGGCTTGCTCTCATGTCCTGGCCACCAGCGGGTGAGTCAGTGCTCAGCTGAGACAGTGGTGAGAATAGGTGAAGGTCTAGACTCCGTCACATAAACATGGAGACAGGATGAATACATTTGAATGAGATCTGGATTCTATCATCAGCACAGTCAGGCACATTTTCCCCTCGAAACTCATTTTGTAAGCATCAGTTTTTCTTTTACCTTATAGTTTCAGGGTTTCATTGTCAAAGATTTTCTTCTTCTGGAAAAGTAGAATAATATTAATAAGAGTGATGATGATAATGCCAAGCCTAATAAAAGTAATGGAGGTGATTATGACTGGGATTATTACTCAGTTGGCAATGGAGGCCATTATCTCTATTGCAGTTTAATTGCATATAACGCACTAAGAGCATGATTGAATCCAGACTGTTCATCAACCACATTCAGCTGTTCCCTCCTCAAGATAATTGCATATTGTCTTTTTCCTGTTTTGCATAAAAAGCAAGTCATCAAAATGAGCGGCACAATTACCCAGACTCTCGCCTCCTCTCTCCGGGTGTCAGCAGAACCCCACCAGCAGCAGAGCAGGCACTGACTCGAGCGTGTGTGTGTGTGTTGTGTGTGTGTGTGTGTGTGTGTGTGTGTCGGCACATTACTGTGTCACTTGTAACCTTAAAGATATTCCCTGGATTTTCTTTTTCCTTTTTTTGTGCGAGGTGTGTTTTAAAGTGGCTGTTTGCATGCAAATCCAAGCATAGCAGCTCGAATTTGTATTCAAAGATTACTGTATGATCCTCATGTCCCTGGCATATACCTGTCATGGTGCAGAATGTCTTTGTCTTCCCTATTTTTCTGACATGTTTGCCACAGATTAAAGAGCTAAAATCTAGCATGTATCCAGCAATAGATAACAATGGTCTCATTAGTCAATCTCCAACCAACCACTTAGTGCGGATAAATACTTTCCTAGTGGACTAAGAGAGTATAAAGCAAGCAGAATCATATATTTCGTTTTTTATTTGGATAATCTTTTAAAAAATTCTTCTTTTCCATACAGTAATTGTCACAGGCTTTTGAAATGGAATTATGGTGGAGCTATAAATAAGGCAAATAAAATGTAATTATAATTAGAAAGCAATAACGGCACAGTCTTGAATACACTCTATGAATGTTACACTATAATTTATTAATATAGTGTAAACATGTTCATGTAGACCTTTGCAACAAAATCCACACAGCAATAGACAATCAAAATATACATGTAGCTGTTTTTTTTTTTAATTCCACCAAGTGCAAAAGTGCATAAGAAAATAGCAACACATTTTTTTTTAAAGAAGTGTTTTTCCTGGATGTGCAATTGAATGTGGATTTGCACCAAAAACTAATCACAAGATTCTCGGGCTGAACTTTCCACTAAATTAGAAATGTGTTGACAAGTTTTTGCGATATTCTGCTGACTAACAGAAAAACAAGCCTTAAAACATAAGCTCCTTGGTGGAGATAATAATAATAATAATAATGTATGGAGACAGATGATAATAATAAACCATGTCTGTGAAAAACAAGCTGACAATCATACATTCGTTTTTTCCACGGCCCACACTACAACGAAACATCATGGTCAAATTTGTCCAATTAGGAAAAAGCTTTGAAAGCTCAGTTTCTGGGGTTGGAAGGCAAAATTGGTCGGAAAAAGATGTGTTTTCAACTTAATCCGCATTAGTGCCGACATCAGTGTGGACATGGTCTGAGTATGTTTAGAGAGGGCTAGTTAAGTCATGCATACAGACCACATTTCTACTGGGAGCTTGAGCGACAAACCATTAGCTGAGTGACACGTTAAGCAAACCCATAAATAACATCAGCACATAACCCTGTTGGTATGGTGTCTGGCGCAAGATAGCTCTGGCAGAGGGAGTCACTGAATGTGGTACAGGAAAGTTTAAAGATTTATTGTGTTGGTGAAAAGGAGAGTGTGCAGTATATTGTCATACAAATATTTGGGTATTTATATAAGATAACAAGAACGAAAACATGAGGCTTTCATGATGAAGCATGGATTAAAAGAGGGTTTTTGTGTCAGATTCTCTCTTCAGAATGATTGCCAAATACAGTGACAGTCCTTGTTTGTACCACACATGGGATTGTCTGTTGTTCATTTGCTGAGTGGAGACGTGGTCTCACTGATACACACAGAGAGAGAGATGTGGTTAGTGTTAGCGTTAGTGGGTGGATAAAAACAGGGGAAAACAAAACAGTGTAGTGACCGTTTTAATAAATGTAATGTGAAATGTTTTTCATAACACCTGGTAAAATGGATTGGGCCCTCTGAGCTTTTGAAAGATTTATTTTCATGTTTGGAGCCGTTATATAAACCCAGAATAACCCCCACCATGAATCAACTGAGTAGGAAAATTAAAAAAGAAAAATGGGCTGAAAAAAAAAAAAAAAAAAAAAAACCCTGCAGGCTACTCACAGGCCTGAGGCCAGCTGGCTGCGGTCCAAATGACTTCTTACGTTATGCCAAAAACAATCGCAGTCTCATATCTCTGTCAACACATATAGACACACATACAAATGCACGCGCACACAATTGCCTGCACACACCTGTCTAATCCACTTCTGTTTGATACGCCTTTCCAAGCCTATCTTCAGTTGTCCATCTTTCCTCCTGTGAGCAGTTGCTAGCTTTTCCTTTTCGGGATTTAAGCTGCACCCCCCACCTCTCCTCTCTTCCGTACTCCTGCCTCTTTCATTCTCTCTCTCTCTCTCTTTCTCTCTTGTGCCAGCCTGCATCCCTTCCTTTCAATTAGTCAAACCTGAAGAGATCCACCACAGTACTGCCCCTCCTCCGCTGAACCCCTCCTCCTCCCGTTCCGTGTCTTGATGGTTCTGTCACTTTTTCTCAATTAGCGGACCTGACAGGCAGCTCAGCCTGCTCCTCCTCTCCTCTTGGTCTTCCGCTGCCGTGCTCTCTCTCTGTCCTTCTTTCTCTGAAATGTTAAAGCCATTTCCCCGGAGACAATATACAATTCGGCATTTATGTTATTTTGCCTTTTTAGCAAAAGTGAAGGAACCGTCAGGAGCAACTGCACGGGCTTGTGTTTTCAGAGCAGGTGTAAGAAGAGTGGGCAGGAATGGAGAGAGGAACGAAACACTCTTGTCGTCTGCCTCTAATTCAGCGGGCTTAATTCTTTACTGCCTCTAGGTGCTGTTCTATATCCAGCCCCCTTCTTTGTCCTCCCTGTCGGCCTGCTTCTCTCAACCCACCATGCTGTGAGAAATACCTTCAGAACTTGTGGAAATCCCTCCCTGGGATGCAGCTCTGTTTGTTCTGCCTTTCGCCCCTGCTCCGCCCGTGGAAAGGAGGGCATGCGCTGTGAACTCCCCTCTGTCATTCACTTGCCGATGCTGACTTGTTTGTGTGTGCGTGTGAGCGTGTGGAGGGAGAGAGAGCGAGGCTGCTGTGCAGTCAGCAGACTGCACTAAGACCCTGCTCACGTCGCCTGCAGCAGCAGCAGCAGCAGTAGCAGCAGCAGCAGCAGCTTCCCTTGTCCTGGCCAGATTAATGGCTGAATGGGCTCTGCCGTGCCCAGCGGTCCCCCTCTTGCCGCCCCACTGGAGGGCATGCTGAAACTGAGCGGGCTGGCATTATCGGGCACAGCCAGACCACGCTGTGAAAAGGGATTACGCCGTCAATCGTCACGCTCACAAACAACATGCTGCCGCAGAAAAAAAAAGCCCCTCTCCCAGCTTGGATAAAGACTGCCAAACAGCTCTCTGCTTTTCTCCCCCCAAAATCAGAGATAAACGTCTTTCTTAAACAAAGGAGCCCCCCCCTCCCCCTCCCACTGTAGATGAATTGGCACAAATGAGTGTGCTTATTAATCATGACAGCAAAGAAAGAGACAGACAAAGGGGGAGAGATAGAAAAATAGGTAAAGGAGAGAAAACGTGAGGGTATGTAATTATCACCCCATTGCCCTCCTCAGAAAGTAGCACCTCCTGTGTTATTGCAGGACTGTTTGCCCTCTCTGTGCATTTCATTAATTAAGATGGGAGCATGCGGAGGCCGCTCTGAGACGAGGTCATTAAGCCCACCACAACACTCCTCCCTCCCCAGAGTCGGCTCACAGCACCGGCCCCATTGTTCCACCGGCAGAAAGTGAGACATTCAACACTCGGAGCTCCTGTTAAAACCACAGCGCACCACACACACACACACACACACACACACACACACACACACAGCCAAATGAACTGCATCTGCGCTTTCCGGGATCAGGT
>JAOWBC010000458.1:11091204-11107002 GCA_028566105.1 Hypoplectrus providencianus
CACACACACACACACACACACACACACACACACACACACAGCCAAATGAACTGCATCTGCGCTTTCCGGGATCAGGTCACACGCTTGCCAACACAAATACGTCTGTCTTTCATTTAGCTTGTAGAGCCATGTTTTCCTCCCTTTATCCCCCTCCTCCTTCCTTCACTCCGTCTGCGAGTTGTGTTTGAAAGTGAGGCTGCTGCGGGGTGAGGCAGGTGCAAAAGCAGGGAAAAGGAGACGTGAAACACCTGAACTTCTCTAGATGACTCAGAGGTCAGTGAGGTGGTTGAATGCAGTGCTGGTGGACAGCAGACGCGCCACCTGAAAAGAAGCACTTACACAGAATGTCTGTCTTTTCCACCCTCCTGTCCTGACATTGGTTCACTCACGGTGATAATTTGTAAAGGTTAGTTTTCTTAAGAGGAGATGGGGAGGACACAGGTTTTAATTGGCCGTATTGCATTCTCTATATGCTCAGTAAAGAATATTCACTGCTGTTATGTAGCACTGTAGTCACCAGAAGAGAAAAAAAATCATTTTTTTAAGTTGCATTACACTGGTTTTATTGTGAAATCTATTTTTTGCAATCATGTGAAATAATTAATTATTCAATTCAATTCACATTCATTTGTTTAGATGTTTTAGTTACCCAGTTGCAGTGGAAGAGTGTTGTCATAGTGATTCTTTGTCCGAATATTGCGATGGGCTTTCATCTCAATCCATGTTTTCTCTCTCCTCCACCTTCAAAGTCCTTTGTGTTTTTTGAATGTCCCGTTGCAAAATGAGTATGTGTTTGGTTGTGGCGTGAATGTACTCCAGATGGGCTTGATGCAATAAGCCCAGGTGTACTGGCTTACAGGCCTGACATCCAAATGACCTTTTACCCCTGATGTAGGTCAGTAAAGGTCAGCCGCCGGGCTCGCTCTTCATTGTAAACACAAGCTTCAAATCCGTCGTTATCACTCCATTCAGATGGATAGAGGTGCCACTGCCAGCTCTGAGAGGGAGATAAAGAAAGAGCCATATGTTTCCAAGACATTTTTCATACATTACAGCAATCCCCAAGCTTGTCTTGTATTGTTTGCATTCTAAACTCAGGCAGGGAAGGCAAACATGACAGGCAGAGCCAGTACTTATTTGCGTATGAACACCACCAGCTGCATTGGACCTGAAGGATTATGCTGGGTTAGTCTGGATAACTGCATCTTGGAGGTTATTGTCCTGTCTTATCAATTCTCTCCCTCTCTCTGCTCTCCATCTCAGCAGCTCCGGGGTATCCTCGATTCTCAGGGAGTCTGGCCCACACTTTCCTTCCCATGAGCCACTTGGATCACCATGCCAACAGTGGAGTTCTCTACGGGCAGCACCGTTTCTATGACACGCAAAAAGGTGAGGCACAAGATGATTAAAACGTAATCAGACCTAAATAAGACATTTAAATCCAATTTATACAACCCAGTATGATGTAGTTTGATGTGGGATATTGATATAAGGATGCATAGGGACACTATCATAAAAGCTGAATAATCTTATTCTGTCATTGCCTTTTCCTTTCTTGACTAATGCGTTTGTCTTTACTGGCCTTCCTTCTTCTCAGAGAACTTCTATCTTCGAGGTCTCCCGTCCCAGCCACCTCTCATCTCCGCCAATCACAGTCTGCCTCCAATGTCCAGGGCAGGTTCGGGACACTCCCAGGGTTCCTGCAGCAGAGACAGAGATCAAGGAGTAGTGACGGGTCTACATAAGGGCCTCAAAGAGGGTTCTGTGGAGAGAGGAGTGGTACCTGTAAAGGACAAGGAGAGGTCCAGTAGCAAACAGGAGGCAAAAGAGAGACAGCAGCAACAACAGCACCACAGCCACCAGCCACCCCAACCCACACACCACCACCATTCCCACTCGCATCAGCAGCACCCACACTATTCACAGCACCCTCTACCCCTGGAGGAAGTCAACAGTCGGGCCCTGGAGAGGCACAAGGCGTCCCTCACAATGGAGTACAGCAAAGAACACCCTCAGAACATGGGCAAGCCCCTCAGTGCCTGCTTGCACAATGGCAAGATGCAAAACGGAGATGCAGGAACTGGAGCAGGGGCAAAGGCCTCCCTGTCCAGCTGTGGGGGGGAGGGCACTGCCCTTGGGGCTATGGGGGGTGGGGGGAGCAGCCAAGGCAGACATATGGGGTCCAGCGGCAGTAGTCGCTGCACCAAAGAGGGGGTGAGTGGGGAGATGAGGATCAGTGAACAACCTTCAGACTGTCTAGAAAGGGGGCAGGCACCACTCCACCACTCTCTGTCCTACTCTGTACCCCCACCCTTACACATGGGTCCAGCTGCCGGAGGGGCACACCCCCACCCGCATCCTCATGCTCACCCCCATACACATCCTCACCCAGGGGGCTTCCACTGCCTTCAGCTTCACCCCAGCCACCCGCACCATCCACATCATTCCCATCATACACACCATCACCCAGACTTCTTCTGCCCGCCCCCTCCTGCTCCTCTGGCCAACCCCGCCTCACATGAGAGGGGGCCAGCCAATGTGGGGCGAGAACCTAAAGTCACAGGGCCTACATTTGTGCCATCTGTGGCAGGCCTGGGGGACAAATCGAGTGGGCCATTCCAACTTGGTAACCCTGACTGCCACGGTGTAGGCGGTGGAGGGGGAGGTGGGAATGCCAAGGATAAGGTAATAGAAAAGAATGGAGGCAATGGGCACCACAGTAGTTGGCACAGAAAACAACAGCAGCAGCAGCAGCAGCAGCAACAACAACAACAACAACAGCAGCAGCAACAACAGCAGCACCCATACAGAAAGGCGGAGAAGGCTCCAGATTGGATGCAGTCCCACCACCAACACCTCCAGTCCTCGCAGCTTCCTCCACCTCCCCAGCTACAGCAGCCTCCACATCCCCAACAGCAGCACCAGGTTGTACGTTCACGCAGTGCTGAATGTATCAACAGTGGTGTGGACATGGATGTGTTCAGACCCTCTCTGCCTCAGGGGCCCAAGGCTGGACATTCTGTCCCGCATTCTGTCAACACTTCTCCTTACAGAGACTGTTCCCATCCAGGACCCCAACCTAACTCCTCCCCACTTGGAAGCAAAAGCATGGCTCAACACAGTGGTGCTGGAGCAGCCCATGGCCCCGGTCCTGGAGGTAGCTGCTCCTTACAGAGAGATGGCCAAAAGGTAGCCAGGATACGCCACCAGCAGCATGGCCGACCTGGTCCAGATGCTCCTTCTCCTGCTGAGATGAACCAGGGGACTGGTCAAGAGCTGAAAAGAAAGATGGACATGTCTCCTTATGGCTACAACAGCAGCGCGCAGCACCACCACCAGCAGCCCCCGGTGCCACCCTGGGCCATGAGGCCTCCACACCACATGTCACAACCAGAGGAGGAGCAGAGGAAGTCTTACATGGAGTTAGGGAGCACGGCTGGGCAGCACTCCCAGCAGCAGCAGCAGCAGCAACAACAGCAGCAGCAGCCGGGAATGAGCCTGCCACCTCCTCAGCCTCCCCCTGCACCCCCCCTCAGTCAGCAACAGCAGCCGTCACAGCAGCAACCTGAGCCCCAGGGCCCAACTCAGGGGGAGAGCAGCGCCATGAAAAGCTTACTAAAGTACAGTAACCAGCAACAGCCACTGCTTCTCTCACAGAAGAGCCCCTTTGGGGGGCTGGGAAGCCTCAAATCAGGTCCTGCTGGGGGAAGCTGTGCCCTGCAGGGCAACAAACAGACTCTACCTTCCAGAAAGGGCCCAACCAATGACAACGAACGCCCAGATTACAGTGGTCGAGGCAGGGATATGGCGGATGCAGGTCATGGGGAAAGTGAGGTGCGGCAGCCACCAGTGGGAATAGCCGTGGCTGTGGCCAGACAAAGGGAGCCACCTTGTCGTTCAGCAGATGGGCATCCCAACAGCCGACAGGGCAGGGTTCACCCCTCAGTGAAAGGTAAGCAGTCTGGGTAGCTGCCTCATAAACAGAGTTTCAGAGAAGGAGAGACCAGTTTTTTTTCTTATCCGTGACCTGTCGATGACCTAGCTGTGAAAACAATAAAAAAAAAGGAGGAAAAACAAGCTCTTGAGATGAAAAAAGCTTGAACAATATTGGTGGCTCTTAGTTTTGTTTGCACTTATGAGAAACTACAGCATGACAAAAAATCTGTACAGCGGGGCAAACTAATAAGTGCTGTCAGTACTCTGTGTCTCTTGTGAATCATAGTAGTGTTTTGAGAAATTGTGAGAGACTAGGGAACATGTCCTCACCAGGTGAGAACTAATTGTTAAGCTAATGTTTGTCTCGCAGGACCGCCCCGCTCCATGTACCCTTCAGATCCTACCGAAGAGGAAAGAAAGAGAATGAGTGGGGAACAGATAGGTTTGACCTGCTTGGACAGAGAGAGAGATGCTTATATCAGGTGAGTGAGTGCTCAACACATATTTCTAAAACATTATTGCTTAACACTTTCAGAGGTCTTCATTTGCCTTTCCTTATTTTTTTTATATCTCATCCCGATCCCAGGGATAATAAGGAAAGGGTGGAGTTTGCTAGAATCCACCCCTCCAACAGCTGTCATGGAGACCTCACCTCTCATCTCATGGTCCCAGGCGGGACTTCCCTCCAGTCTGGCCAATTAGGAGATCCTGCTGCACATTCTGCTCACCATCATTGGATGCCAAGAACTGGAAGCCCATCTCTTTGGATGACAGGACACTCCTATGGTAAGAGAATGTAATTCGTTTTTGTAAATCAGATTGTATTTGCGCATTTTAACTGTGTGACATTTCACATTGTTACAGATCATGTAAATACAGTAGCACAGTCTTGCCTTTCCCATTCATTGAATAAGTTGAAGAAAAAAAATAAGGGTTTTACGCGCCATCAACTTACAGGCCATTTATGCTTTTATATAATCTTGCTCAGCAGCAATATTGAGTTTCCTTTAGTGCCTACAGAACTCAGTGTCATCTCAAATGTGTTCAGAATTCAGCAGCCAGGACATTTTACTGGAGAGAAGACATCTTTTAAGCTGAAGCATATTTTTGTCGATAACCTGTCAGGTTTCAAATCTGCTACATAATTAAAATACAAATGTCTTAGTGTGCTGGTTTAGTAATCATGCAGTTAGTAAAGATAATCTACAGACCTTGTTGTGGGCTGTCTCATTTAACAATTATACTGGAGAGAGAAGAGAAAAAGATTATATTACTTTTTGATTGGTGAACTGTTCCTTGAAGTTATGACTGGTGGCGGTAATGTATCTGTAGCTGTATTTCACATAGTATGTGATGTGTACATAAATCTAAACTGATCCATTTTCTATAAAGCAGGTATAGGCCATACAGCACTGCATCAGAATCTGCCACCCGGTTTCTCTGCAGCCATGTCAGGCCCTCTGCAGCCAGTCCTGCCTCTGCCTCAGGACCCCTCTGCCCAGCTGGTGGTCCTGCCCACTGAGCCTCCTGCGCATCCTGCAACCCATCACCTGGGTATGTCCTAACCTCGCTTCCTCCTCTGTAAAGCCTAGTGTATTTATAAAACACTTTGAATGTGTATGCATGCGCAGCCGCATGCGTGAACATTAGCGTTAACATTAAAAGGACTGTTGGTAGTTCATCAGCAGTCTTCACAGGATCACTTCCTGTGAAGACTGCTGATGAATTTCCCTTTAATGGGCTCATTCACAGAAACACACACCACAGTTCAAACATTTCCTGCACGCCACCTGCTCGGCCCAGCAGGAATAGGGCTTTCAACGGGGTTAGGGTACTCATCCAAAGCTATACTGCATGCACACTCCCCCAACACACATACACAAACACACACACATGCATACAGGGAGTGCAGAAGTAGAGATGGAGGAAGTGTGAGAGTAAGGGAGAGATCACTTCTCAAAAGTCATTGTAGACACATATTCGGAGAGCAGGCTGTGACATTTAATTAGCTCACAATCTTTGACGGTGCGTTTCCTTCTGCGCACCACAGGAGCTTGAACTGAGAAAGGAAGTGCATCCACAAAAGCTTTCCCACAGGAAACAGCCAAGTTATGTCTCTAAACAAGGATTTTTGGTGTGTCTAGGAGAAAGGGGGTGGAGGGGCGAGTCAAGGGTGAGAGAATAGAAAAATTTGGTTTTTGAGGCTCAGACAGTGTCGGCCCACTCCTTCCCAAGGGGGACCTCTGTCATAGCACATCACCCACACCAAGTTGTACTGGACCCTTATGGCTGAACAAAAAAAATGTTATCGACCCACAGACATGGGAACTAAGCCTCCTGCTGGGCCCTTTTGCAGACTCTTTTCTGAGATTTGGCCGGGCAGGTGGGACTTTTCGGCTGAAAGTCCACACTGAGTGCTCCGGCGAGACAAATTCATATTTCCAGCCCAGTATTTTGACCTCTAATCAACCTTCAGCCATCATCATCTGTTCACATTTCATCATTGTCATGACTTTTTTCCCAGCATTCCAGTAAATTCTCAAGGCAGTTTTTAAGAGACAGCTTTCTGTTCAGAGCGGAGGAGAGTGTGGGATTGCTGCTGCCTGGGGAGATGTTGTTCTGTGAAGTAAAAAAAAAAAAATTTTTTTTCAAGACATATGTCTATGTCTTTGCAAAAATGTGAACACAATGATTTTTAAATGATCCATAATGGTTTAACTGTTTTGAAACTTGTGTGTGGGAGGTAGATAATGACAGGATAAGGATATAGATAACACAATGTTGTGTTCTAGTGTGTTGATGTGTATGAATGCAAAGGGAAAGGTTGCTGGAGTGTGTATGTGCATGTGTGTGTGTTATTGTTCTGAGGTAGCCCCCTCCGTCACACACATTCCTCCTCCTCCTTTTTTCTCATTAGATGTGATGGAGCAGCCAGGGCTGTGGCCCCCTGTGTATGGCGCCCGGGGCCCACCCTCCCACATGCAGCATCCTGCTGTGTACTCCCGATCCCAGTTTCTACGGCAACAGGAGCTGTACGCTCTCCAGCAGCACCAACAGCTCCAGCATCAGCATCAACATCAGCACCAGAGCCACCAGTCGCAACAATCACAGCCACAGTCTCAAACCCAGCAGCAGCAGCAGCAACAGCAGCAGCAGCAGCACAGAGCTGCACATGGCATGGACATGCAACACCATGCCACTCACAATGCACAGGTGAGGGAAGTCACAAGATGAAACCAATCAGGTTTTCGTTTGGAAAGATTATCCATCTACCTATCTATACAAAAAAGAGCAAGGCTCAAGCAGAGTGATGAGAGAGAGAGAGAGTCATGAGTCAGCTTTACTCACATGACTAGTCTATTTTTAACTCCCTAAAATTTTCTGGGAGATGCTGTCCTTCTTCCAGGGATGGAATAAATCACTGGATTCATGCTGCAGAGCAATTAGCTTTTTGTGCTAATGACTAGATTTCAAGAAATTGGTTATTACATTGCTAATATAGAAATTTCCATGCTTGTGATGTTCCTGATTTGTAGGGCCCTTTAGTAAATGTTTGAATGAAAACAACTTTTATTTAAATGCCCTAGATGCAGAAGAGGCCCGACGAGCCCTCTGTTGAACTAGAGGAGCTCATTTCGGAACCGAGAACGTCTAAACCTGCCAAGCCGTACTCGTACAACCCACCTCAGAGGAACAGCTCTCCTCCTGGGGCGTGTGCCGCCCACCTGTCACCTTGCTGCCAGTCCCCGTCACTACGACCACATCCGAAAAGCACTCCTTCAACACCCTGCCCTGCTCCCAGCCCTGCTGCAGCAGCCCCGCACTCACCTGCCATCAGCCCTGCTCCGCCTCAGATGCCCAAGGGGGCCGAATCCCAGGACAAACGAGGAGAGGGACAGCCGCCGCAGGATTACCCACAGTCCCTGGAGCCTGGTAAGCACCAGTGAAGTATTGTTATGCAAACAAAAATCTACAAATATGCCTCAAATTTTCCAGTTGCATTTGATGCAGTGTGGTCTATGGTTTCACCAAGAGCTGAACTGATCATTTATAACTGATAACTCATTTGTAATCAGTTCAAGATAGTTATAGATCATATAAATCTGCAACAGCAAGAAAAAGGGGGCTGTGGATTCTAGGATGTAATACCACCTTGTACATTATTCCTGGTGTTAATTGGAAAAGCTACTGTTGTAAATGATCCTTTTTGTCTGTTGATGTTGTGGTAATATGTGTGGGTGGCTCTGTTGGCAAGCCCCTGATTGACTGAACAGCTCGAAGCTGCAGAAAATGGCTGCCGGCTGAGCTGGGGCTTTCAACTACTGTTACCTCAGTAATAACTGAGAAACACCTCAGTAGCGGCCCTTGCCTCTCCACCAGCCCCACAGGCCCCAAAATTGTGCTTTCTGTTGTATTTGAGCCAAAATATCACTTACAAATACTGTCATAAAGAGGTATTTTTGTGGAATCAGACTTGTTGCCAGTAATGCCAATTAACAACTTCATTATCTATATTTGTTTCTCTCTACAGACTTGCCTCATGGATACACCTACCCTGCTATGTCCATGGGCTACAGGAGCGGGCCCTCCCCCCAGGATGTTCGACTGGCTGAGCCAGCCGATCTGGAAGCGGTCCAAGTGGAGCCTGCTGAGCACGGTCCCCAGTCTCTCTCCGGCCTTGGGGAGGAGCTAGACTGCCAGGCGGTGGTCAGACCCCTCACGGAGCCACTCCCACCTGACGAGGTGGAGCAGGAAGAGGAGGAAAGCGTGGTTGAGAGAGTTCTGGAACAGAGAGAGGATGCGGAGGTTGCGGCAGTGACAGCAGCCAACTATGTGCCTGGAGAGAGGGAGGTGGAGGAGCAGGGCCCCGCTGAGGAAGAGGTGCTGGTTTGCCCCCCTGCCAAGAGCCCAATGTGTGAGGCTGCTTCCTGTCCAGTCCCCCTTTCAACAGAGGAACCTGAAAGGCCAGAAGCTGTCATCACCTTGGAAGAGGAAGAGGATGATGAGGCGGTGGGTGAGGAGAGCCAGGTGGAGCATGCTCAAAAGGTCAACATGCCTGGAGAGCAGGAGTCAGAGCTGCCAGCCATCATTGAGCTTGACCCTGCTTCTCCTGCAGCTCCTGAGCCTCAGTCCACAGCCCTTGAGGGAGCAACGTGCAGGGAGCTCCAGCACGAGAACGAGATGACCCCTGATGACGCCTCTGTGGATTTTGTATGTCCTTCTCCCGCCTCAGTTTCTGCCCCGAGCCCTAGCCAGGCGACTGTTGCCGTGCCCCACAAACCTCTTGTGCCCTGCTACTGGAGTCTGGAACTGCTGATTGCCGCTGCCTTCTGCACAGACGTCCCTCCGTTTCCCCTGTTCCCTCTTAACACCCCATCAGTTGCCCCATCACAGCCTAACCCCCACCAGGGTATGGAGCTTCTGAGTGAGCTGGCAGATCTGGAGCTGCAGCAGCAAAAGCGCACCTGTGGGAAAAGCCAAGGTGAGGGACAGTGGGTCCTGCATTAGTCATGCACATTAACATGCACAGTCATATCAGTGGAATGCACTTCTCTCTCGTAGTTTAGCCTCCTTCTCCTGTGTGTCCACTGAGACAAACTCCCACTCCCCCCTCAGGCCTAGCCTCCGTCGCTCTGTGTTCCCTCCCAGATACTCCTCTCTTCCTGCTGGTCTCAAAAGCCTCTGGTGGATACAAACATGTCCCCAGAGAAGCTGTCTGCATTGCCTGCTTGCCGTTTCTCTCCTTTGGTGTGTTAAAGGCACTTTTATTTTCTAAAAGGCTGTTCTAACGATGTAGAGGCCTCAGGAGATGGAGAAGAAGCAGGAGGACAGGGCTGAACTACTAGTGAGGGGTGTACACCTCCCTTTCTCACTCCCTCTCTTTCCCTTCCAGCTTTCCTCAGGGAGCTGTCTCTCTGTCGTGCCATCCTACCGCTGTTTGATCCACATGTGTGCGCAAACGCACACACACACACACCCAAACACGCATAAAAACCCACACGCAATTGCAAATACACACATTTTAACAAAAAGGGGAAAAAAAAGAGACACACCAATTGGCTTCTCTCTCTCTCCCACACACAACACGTTACTGAAAGTTAGTGTGTAATCACAAAAGCAGTCGATGTTTTCAGCACCCTGGAGCATTGCCTGGCTAATTAGACCCCATTGTTTTAAAGTGCCTTTAAAAGCTTCCTTGTTTTTCAAAGCGCCATGTGTTTTTTGTTTTTTTTTTTATTCATGCAAAAGGATGTTTTGTGTTTACCACAGCATCCTAATGCATTTAACTGCTCCCAAAAGAGGGTTCTATAAAAAGGGTATCATCAACTGATTCCAGAGTCGGTGATGTTGTCTTTGTGATGCGATACTGTTGACAGCTCAAGGAAGTGGCACATGTCGAGTCGCAACAATAGTCTTTACCAAAACAAGTACTGAAACAAGTGAAAAGGATCTGTCGTTTTTATTTATATATGTCAAAACATAAAATAGTGTTGCTTGGTAAACAAAATGTCATGTTTCTTCTCTGTGACTAGACTGCGACCCCTCATAATCAGCTTTTAACTCAGTCCATGATGGCTGATAGCCCAGCCAGTGCCATCGGCAGATAGGGCTATATAGGAAGAGCTTGGCCCAGATGGCCACTGACATGGCAGCATCTGGTGGGTCCACATTGGTATGACCTCTGAAATGATATGCTGCTGCTTCCTCATATTGGTTTAATGGACCCAATTTCCCTCAATCTCTCTCTTCCTCCCCATTTATGTGCTTTATCACATGATTATAGCTGAAACAATAAGCCACACATACATGTTTTCATATAGAATGTCTGGTCACATGCAAGCTAGGCTCATTTGACAGGTCGCATGGACTGAACATGAATTAACAGTAATATTTTTTGTTTCTGTAACAGAAGACGAGTTGCTGATGTTTGACCTCCAGAGCCTTGCTACTCTGGCTACAGCCCGTGCACTGGAGATGGGCTCAGAGGATGGCAGCAGTATGGGTTCAGGGCGACACTTCCCAGCCCGCAGGATCCTCAATCTGCGTAGGAAATGCAGCTGGACACCTCGCAATGAACCAGTAAGACTAAACACAAAATTCTGTGAAAAACCAATAAGGGTGTAACAAATATAAATGTGTTGATATTATATTTTGTGATATTATGGGTACTCAGATTTCATGGTTATGGTGCTGTGTTATTTATACTTAAACAGAAATAAATAATTTACTTGCAGTCCTATTCCTTCAATAATGTTTTTAAAAATCACAATATATCACAACATATTGTATCGTAACTAGACTGTCATAATGCATATCCTATCACCACATTGTTGCCAGTACACAGCCCTTATAACCACTATTGATGAACCTCAGGTGTGCCCAGCTAAAGGTAGCATGGAGACAATGGACGGTCCTGAGCTCGCCATGCGTGTGAAGTTGGCTGAGCTACAGCGCCGCTACAAAGAGAAGCAAAAGGAGCTCGCCAAACTTCAGAGGAAGCACGACCATCAGTGAGTGGGACCTTATCCTCTCTTCTCTTATTCCTTTGTATTCAGCGTTTTTTTTAAGTGATAAAACCTAGAAACAGTTGCGTCTAGTTTTGCCTCTTTGCCATAAACTGTTTAGTTTAAATAAGCCGTATCTCAGACTTCCTCTCTTTCTGTTTATGTTTATATCTACGTGTGCAAGCAGGAAGGAGGAAACACCTCGCAGCCCTGCGCGACGCGGACCCGGCCGGCCAAGGAAGCGGAAACCCACCCTCACCACAGGTCCAGTGTCCTCATCTGAGGGCCAAAGAAAAGTCAAGTGAGTATCACTCAGCCCATGTACGCTGGCTGGCTGTGGTCCAGTCTCGCCTGATAAGCCCCCCTGTGTCACTGGCATACAGGGACCGTCTCTCATTGGCATAAACAGGAAATGGGAGAACACACAGCTGAACTATTCAAGGAAGTCCACTTAACCATTCCTAATCTAATCAACAGTGCCGTTAATTGTATAACTGCATAACAAGCGCTGTGTGTGTGTGCTTGCTAGTGCGGAATACTTTATGTATGCTTTAATGGACTACGCATACCTAAAAAACTGCTCACAGTTCTCATTAGGCTTCAACCCAGCTAATCTTAAACCTCAGTGGCATTGCTGTAGTGCATGCTCAGCTTAGCTGTGCTGGGTTTGGGAGGGGTGGGGGGGCTGCTGGCTGGGGAGGGGATGACAGGCAGAGGATGTAATTAGAGTACTGTGAATTCTCCTGTAATCTGTCCCAGCAGCAGGAATGTGACACACCATTGCCATTATGGCCCCACGGGGTCACCAGGGGTCCAGAGGATAACATGATGGTCAGACAGACCAGGCACTCAGAGATAAGCTGACATTTAGAGCTCTTATACATCGTCCATATGTGTGTGAGGTATAAAAAACAATTAGTGGAATACAGTGCAGGGGACTTAAACAGAAGAGGGGGAGAGATGATAGAGGATACAGATCGGAGGATATTTCAGAAACAAGGACCCTTCTTTGTCTCAAAATGTGTTGATGACATTTAAAAAGTGCCAGCGTCAGCTTTTGTCCAAACTGGCTTGGTGGAGGTGGTCGAACTGATAAACCAAGCGGGTCTAGGGGATAAAGGTTTCCTGTCAGACTTCAATTAGCCTTGTCACCAGACTTTGGAAAGGCTCAGAGCACTGAATGTCACCTCGCAGCACACCCCCCTTTCTCTCTCCGTCTTCTCTTTTCCCTCCCTTTTCTCACTGTGGTTTCTGGGCAGCAGTCTACAGTGTACCCAGCTGCCTCTTCTGCAGTGTCACCTCCACTCTCCTTCCACCCATGTACCCCTGCCCCCTTGCCAGGCCAGCACTGAGCGGAGCGGGGACGCTGATGCTGGGTGACAATGACACCCAAATGAAAGGGTAACGGGCTGGGGCCCTGCAGCAAAGAGCAGTGGAGTGAGGATGGGGGGAGACATTGGGGGTGGTCGGGTGTTCTTCAGGCCACAGTACCGTAATCTCAGTTTGTCCCTCTACTGTGTTAAAATCTGAGCCACAGCTAAGGCAGACAGGGCGTGCACCCTTTTGTTTCTGCAGATTTGTGTGTACAATGCAGCAGAGAATGACATGACACATCTGAACATGCAGACTGGGGACTGATTAGCCCCATGTTGTGCGACATGGCAGGGTTATGTAAAAGTATGTACTGCACCTGCCACTCATGCAGCTACAAGATGCTGACGTTGGGCGCTATGATGGAGGGCAGTGGGTCAGTGGGTAACAGCCCAGCCTTTTTCAATATCTCCTTCCTTTCCATATTTCGCTTGAACCACTGGGAGCATGTGTGGTAATGTTTTAGCAAGCGATAAATTTAAGCCTCCCTGCTTGCGAATTCTATGCATCTGTGCAATTAGGTATGGATGCAGCTGTGTGCTTATGAGCATTTATGCAGGCATTGTTTGTTTTCGTGCGTGCCTCTGTTATTCCTGTGGGTAGAGCGCTGGGGTCCTTTGTGGTGCTGCTTTGATTGGGAGGGGTGCTGGAGAGAACTACTAGCCAGCAAACCCTGCTAATCAATTCTGTTTAATTAGTCACTGTACGCTCAGCCCCACCAGCCCCCCGCTGAGGGGAGGGACTCTGTCATATTGTGTTTGTCAGCAGCGGAAGGCAAGCCGTGGCGGGATCTGCCTCACAGGGACAACTCACACTTCACTGCCACCTCTGTCACTCTCCTGTCAGTCAATGGGCAGACAGTCCCACTGCCCGACAATCGCCTTCATTCTGTTACAGATGCACACTGACACACACCCTTGATTATGAGACTTGCACACGAACTCTGCGTTCACATAAACAAAAGAAGCGTGCACACGTTTCCAGTGTGTTGTTTCTGAGTTGCGCATGGTACAAAATGCAAACAAAGAACTAACATGGAATGTTGAACGTGCTTTATTTATCTACTTCACATTTAAACCTTGCTTAATCTGTAAATGTGAATGATTTCTTAGGCTTCATGCAAGCTAGCAGAGGGGAAGTTAATCTTTTGTTTGAGCATGGCCTGGCTCACGTCGGTGTGGTCTATGGGCAGGCTTCCAGAGGGAAATTCAAGGACATTTGGAGTGGTTGGCCTGTGATGCTGCTCAGTGTAGGGGAAAGAGTGTGCCACAGTGATATGAAAATGCAACTGGAGAGCTATGATATTCACTGAGAACAATAGAGCTGCATACAAATGCAATGCCTTCCAACCATCCAGTGTATCTTTCAAAGCTATGCAGTGCTTCACAGGCTGCACAGACACTCCCTAGATAAAGCATTAAGGCTTCTTATGCCACACTGCCCTCAAACAATCCCAGGTTCCTTGTTAGATCCCAATTTTTCAAGTGTGTGGTTTAGACACTGGGATCTCTATGTCCTTTTTTGTCATTCTGTTCATCAGACAGAGAGAGTAGATGTATTAGATCCCACAGAGAGGTGACTCAACTCTGTTTTCCCTTGTGATGTGCTACCTTTTTTTTTTCTTTCAAACCACAGCAATTCTTCTCTAATGAATGCTTCTCCCTTGTTTTGACTGGCAGGTCGATGGGGGCGGGGCTTGCCCTGTCGCCTGAGGACCTCGGAGGGGGCGGAGACAGCCAGAGAAGGAAGAAGAGGCTGTCCAGTCGAGGCTTTGAGCGACTCAGCAGCACACAGGTCAGGGTCCCCTTGTCCTCCTCCCTTTTGTCCTCTGTGCAACTAGAAATGAAAGAGGCCACTCTTTGTTTCTTTGCGTTTGATATATTCCTTTGTTGCACACTATTTCTAATTAGGTGCTACCCTCAGGAGTCAAATCCTCTGCTCTCCATATTAATGTCTTTTTCATTGGGGCTTCTGCTGTTCCTTTTTCTTCTCTGTGTGCGAGCAAACGAGAGCCCTCTCCCTCTGACGTTCTGATGCTTTTGCGGCTGCTGTGACCGGGAGTGTAACTGGCTCTCCCTGGCTCTCTCATCTCTCTCTGTTGCAGCAGATAAAAGCACAGGGCTGCAGAAAAAGCAGTCTTCACAGCATGCTCAGCTCCAAACTGGCTGGTGATGTGAGTCAGCTCAAACAGAAAGCCCAGGATAAAAAGATTCTCTCAGGGATGGGCTCCAGGGACAAGGAGGTTTCACCCTGCAACTCCAATCCCAAGCATGGACACAGAAGCCAGGGCCCAGGCAAGGCGGAGTCCAGGCGAGAGTCTGGGGGTCAGAGTGACACAGGTAGCTACTGGCCATCACAGTATTGCTCATGCCTGTGCTGCTTTGTGTTTTTCTTCACACACACACTGTTAAATCCCTAAAGTGCCATTCTTAACCAAGATGTGTGATTCCTTTTGCAAACTTCCTCAGCAGCCAGCGTGGACAGTGGCCCTCAAGAGAGCTGGACTGGATTGGTGCGCCGTGGACGTAAAAAGGGATCCACCACCCTGACACAGGGCTCCTCACGTCTGAGCCAGCCCAGAGCGAGGGTTCTCCGTGGCCAGACACAGGAAGCAATGGAGGAGGGAGAGAGCTCCCCCGCAGACAGTGACTCCTCTGATCAAGGTGAGGCAGTGATGAATGAAAGCTGGCTGTGACACAGTGATGGCTAAAAACTAAGTGGTAGACTGTGTCCTCTCACAGTAAGCAGACCTGGACATGGTCCCTGGTCTTAATCTTCTTGGTTTGCATGTTTTCTTGTTTTCACAAGGCAGCAACCTTGAGGGCAGAAATATGAAGCCAACAGGGAAGTGCAAAAAAAAAAAAAAAAAGCAGTTCCTCAAAAGTCCACTGGAGGCTGACTCCAAAAGCAAGTCAGTCCCTGTAGACCCACATGATAAATGTCCAGCTTGAAAGCAGAAATAACCTTGGTTAAAGTCTGGTAAAAA
>JAOWBC010000458.1:11136293-11150574 GCA_028566105.1 Hypoplectrus providencianus
TTATGGATCCTCTAACAGGAGTATCCTGAAATGTATTTTTGAAACTGCAAGATACCTAGGAGGACATTGTATTATCTTAATTTGGACTTGGTTGGTAATGTATTATCTGCCTGTAATAGTAAACCACTATTGCCTGGTATAAGGCAATGCTGCCACCCAGTGAGCAAAGGGTGGAAACACACTAAATATAATGCCCTCTGTGACAGATGGATTGGGGTGAATGTAAAAGCATTTTAGCCATAAATCAAGCCAATTAGAAGCAGAACAACCAATGTTTGGTCAAACCTGAAGAGCTAAATTCTGCCCTTTTGTGACTTTTTCAGTTACTGCAAATCCACCAATGCCCAAAGAACTAGCTGGAAAGAAACGGAAGCTAATGCTGAGACTGTACATTAGCATAAACGTTTTTAATTACGACCTGAATTTTGCGGACGAGGATGGGACCTCCAGTCATACTTGTCCCAAGCTCTCCTTTTCAATCTTTTCATAACCACTATCACCTCCCTTATGTATAATCAAAGACAACAAATACCAATAAAGACAGCCCATCCAAATGACCATTGTGAATATGAGTATTGCCTTCCTGTACAACCAAAAACTCCTTTGCTTTTAAAACCAGAGTCAGCCAAAACAGCCTCAGTTGTGTTAAAAAATGTTCAAAACAACCCTACTGGAGGGAGGGGTTAAAAGCAGGCCATTGGGCATATGAAATATCACTGGAATAAAGTTATGTCAACACAGATTTCCATTCCCTGCTCCACACAATGCTCTACATGCTCCACGCATTGAGCTTGTCCTTAGATTAACAGAGCGTTAACCCCCTATGGTGGTCTGGGGTCACAATGCTAATCACGCTCAACTGTCAAAGCTAACTGATGAGAGCACTTGCCTTCAAATATTATCAAGACAAAATAATACCTGTGTGCTATAGTTTGAATGACACACTTTTGTGGGTTTGGTATTTAGGCCTACAATCTGTTCTACTTGCATTGACCTCAACTTGCAGGAACTTGGTCAAAGAGGGTGGTAATGCTCTTACAAAGTTCGACCTTGGTGTGCACTGTGACAAAGGTCGTGGAGTCTGTCATCTATGAATCGACTAACTGAATAACAGAGGCAACTCTGGAAGGAAAGGCAATAATTGGTTTCAGAATCAACAAGGATGAAAATGGAACAAAGGCAAATGGCTATGCTAGGACATTCAAATGAGCGGCATTCAAATTGTTTAGCAAAGCAGACTTCAGAAATGTAAATATCTCTGAGGACTTGAAGCACACATAATGCTGCTATGTAGCTCCTCTGTAACTGCATGTGGAAAACGTGGTTAATTACTTTTAAAAAGAAACCTTTGTACCACTTTGGGAGTTAATACTATGCTTCTAAATCAGTCAGCCATGAACACTAACCCCGGTCCAATGCAATGTGAAAGAGGCTCTTTGTGGATACGATTTAATCTTTACATCAAGTCTTTAACAAGTACAGGATTTATTCATGGTAATGTTATTCAAGGTGTACTTGTATTTGCACAAACTGACCCTTGAAAACTTACTTCATCTGTTTCAAAAGGGACAGAAGAGAGAAGGAGGAGCAGTGGGGAGCATCTAAAAGCACCTTTACTCTCTGGACATTTTCCAATTAGGCTGTGGCTCGCCAGCAGATCAAAGCTAGGATAATCCTAAAGCTGGAAGGCCTGGCTACTAGCTAGTAAATGGACCTAAATATGAAAGTAACAATCAATACGGAGTCAGGTTGAAAAACGAGTGTGCTGGTGTGAGTTACATGGAAGGAAGACAAGGGTGGAGGAGAAAAGGAGAGTGAGGGAAAGATAAGGAACAGATAGAGACTGAATCTGCTCTGAGTGTGTACCGGAGGAGGAGAGGGAGGAGGGGAGGTTCGCAGTTGGTGCACTGGTATGTGACGTCAGCGGCTTGTTGGATTGAGGTGCTGTGTCCTGCTGATTTTAATCCTAACTCATTAAGGAACAGAGAGCAAGTGCCTGTGCAAGTCCTCTTGGGAGAGAGAGAAAGTGACGGGAGAAGGAAGGAACACTAAACAATCCATCAAGGGAGATAAGTGGAGATCATTTACGGCTTGAGAGACAGAAGAGGAGAGAAATCAAGAATTTTATTTTTGCTTTTCATTTACATGCCTGCTTACCCTCATTACCCTTTCCCTTGCTTGTCCTAAAGCTCTTTACTTGCTATCTTAACGTGTGGCCTGTCCAAGCATGCCCACAAACGGAATTAACAGGGCCCTGAAGCTGCAGTTTGGCCTCATCAACTATGAGAACCGCTACTTGACGGCTGAGGCCTTCGGCTTCAAGGTGAACGCCTCAGGTGTCAGTATGAAGAAGAAACAGATCTGGACTTTAGAGCAGGACGAACAAGATGGCCAAGTCGTTTTCCTCCGCAGCCACCTGGGACGCTATCTGGCCTCTGACAAAGACGGGAAGATCACAGGTGGGGCAGAGAAGCCTGACCCTGACAGTCGTTTCCTCATCGTGCCTCAATCTGATGGTCGGTGGGCACTGCAATCTGAGCCTTACCTGCGTTACTTTGGTGGCTCAGCCGACTACCTGTCTTGCTTTGCCCAAGCCATCGGAGAACAAGAGCTGTGGGCCGTCCATTTGGCTTTACACCCACAGGCCAGCCTGCTGAGTGTGGCACGTAAGCGCTATGCCCATCTGTCTTCTTCTGATGGAGAGATCTCGGTGGACAGCAACATCCCCTGGGGAGTGGACTCCCTAGTCACCTTGGTATACCTTGATGGCAAGTACAGCCTGAAGACCTGTGACAGCCGCTTTCTCAGCAACGATGGCAAACTTGTGAAGGAGAACACCAATACAACAAGCTTCACACTGGAGCTGAAATCTGGCAAGCTGGCCTTTAAAGACTGTGATGGAAAATATCTGACCCCAGTGGGTCCCACAGGGACACTGCGATCTGGCCGATGCTCCAAGCCTGGAAAAGATGAGTTGTTTGATCTGGAGGAGAGTCATCCACAAGTAGTTTTTCAAGCCGCCAATAAAAGATTTGTCTCGGTCAAGCAAGGTAATCAGCCTGTGATGCAGTCTCCAGAAAGAAGAATATAATCTAAAATTGAATAGCTTCATAGAAAAACTTGATTGGAGTGCTGCACTTAAGGTTCTCAATCAAGTATAAAGCATTGGAGAACTCTAGAGGAGAATAATTTTATTGTGAAAAGTCATTGAGGTTAAAGGGTGAGATTTGATTATTTGCAAGTACATTATAAAGAAATTCTTCAGCCTATTCCAAAAGAATCAAGGTAAAAGTACCATCATGGTAACAAGTGGGCATGAGAAAAATATGGCAAACGTGAGCTAAACTCAACTAAAACTCCTCTTAGAGGACTGATTGACAGACACAGCAATTTCCCCATAGTGAACTCATTATGCAGCTGTGGTCCTAATGCACTTTACCTGTGGCACCTGACACCAGCTGTTACCATGTTCCTGCTAACATCAGTTTCATAGCTTGCTCTGTCATTTGCTAGGAGAGTCCACAAAAAATCCCCATGCTTTAGCAGACATAGTTTCACCCTTGGAGGCAATGTTCTAGGTTTTGTGTGTGTGAATACATGAACACACGGATGCATGTGTACACAGTTACATTGATTTACTTCTTTTTAAAAAGAGCATGAACACATTTTTTTAAGTTTACTAAGTTTTTCATGAGATTAATATGTTGTCATGTAAGTCATGTTGACTGTCTGCAGTCACATGCTATAGCCATCTCCTTAAAATTCAGAGAAAACTGAAGCACAAAGACCACTAAAACCATTTGTGTATTATAAGCTGTAAAATAACTGAACTAGTATCACAGTGGAGTACACGGTGTACCTTTTACAACCAAGAGTACAGTACAATCCTGAGTGGAGCAGGTGTTGTGGGCTTAATGTGTTGGGTTTTTTTTTTATTATCACACTGTTTATATTGATGAGGGATTCTTGATAGTGTGAGATGACCACAATAGAGTCTTTATAGTTACATTTCAGTAGCCAAAAAGTAAATCAGCAACATTTACCAGCTAATGAGGAAGAGCCCTGCCTGTCTTGTCTACATGCTGGATCCAGAATGGTTGTCAGCCATACTGCCGAGGTAATTGTGGTAATGGGCTTTGTCATTTCCACTGTGCGTCCATTGAAGATTAAGCGGCGTGCAAACGACTTCAGGGCAGAACTGTGCCCAAAGGGTGTCAATTACTGTCAATGGACTCTAAGCCTTGCAGCTCCTTGCCCTTTACCGTCATACATCGAGTAAAGTTCTCCAAATTATGTGGATCTATGGTTGGCCAGTGTGGCAGCAAAACAAAGCTACAGCCAGGTCTCTTCAGACAGATGAGTTACAAGGTGTCTTATCATCCTGCATGATGTAATCTGCTCTGTCCTGTGTAATTATTCAAGCAAACAATGTAAGAAGACAGGGGAGGAAACAGGGTTCTGTTGCAGCTTTGTAAAGCTTTGAAATTAAATTTAATGGCTAACAGCCTTATTTAAACTAGCAGTACAATGCACTTGCAATATCTGAGGAACAAGCTTCTTAAACTACCTTTCAAATGCAGTCAAATCTATGCTTATGCATGAATAAAATCTGCATTGACAAAAGGTCACTGTCAGGGCAATATTTCCACAACCTGGCACTCATAATATGGGGCAAATAATTACATTTTGAACTGTAGTGTTTGGCCTTGTGGCAGTTCCACGTTTTTTAAGGAACAAGGCACTGAAAGCTGCTTAGTGGGCCCTGCAGTGCAGATTTGCATTTCACCACTCAGGGAATTACAGCAAGCGAATGAACAGGAAGGGTGGAGGGGTGACTGTGGGGGATTAGGGTTGTAACAGGCTTAAGAGAAAGGTTGAAGGACATTTCTGTGGCATCCAATTTGAACTACAGCAGACACAGTTCAGTTATATGTGTCTGTGTATTCTCCACCCTCTAATACTCCACCTAATGCACCCCACCAGACAGAGTTAATACATGTGGATTAAGTGTGGAACACTAGACTGGCTGCACGTGAGCCATCTTGATTAACTGGAAAGATGGACACATTCTAAAGGAAAGTTTGCATGCTACTCTTTGTTAGGCTTAGTTTTTATTGTACACCTGCTTTAGTATGCAAAACAGCTCACAAGCTGAATGCACGAAATGTGTCGAGCAAATGGTTCACAGAGCATGGGGACATCCACAGAGTGATTATACAAAGCAGGTCCAAAATGCATTTTTGTTATATGAAAAAAAGAAAAATTACATCCCAGTGTTTGATTCTGCGGTAGAATACCAACTTCTCCCCTCAGAATGGGTCAGTGTACTTTTTAAGGGAAGTTAGGGCAATTTTTCTTGCTGACTGAAAGCAATCACTCATTAACTGATCACATTAAGCTATTAACTATTAACGGACAGTTTGGACACTTAACCTGTCCTGAAGAGTTTAGGTTGGACACACTTTTTTATATTCTGCCCTTGTGAACTTGTACCAGTCATGCTTGGCTTCCTGTTGACAAATGATGAACCCAAGTCTCAACTGCTAGAGAAGCTTTGGGGTTGTCCTGAAAAATAGCTCAAACTCAAAATATTTTAGTGCAGTTAGCTCTAGCAACTTGCATTTTTAACTCGGTATTACATTACTTAAATTAAAGGTGATGAGGTTGCATGTGTTGCCCCGAACAAAGGAGATGTATTTAAGTATTTTGTTTGTTTAAAAAATTTTCAAATCATACTAATCAGTCAAAATTCTTATTTGCAATTATTATGAACATCCCCAGTCAATACGTCATCAAAATGTTGGCATTTGCTATTGCACTTCAGCATGCCCTCTCATCATTAAAAATTAATCTGCACAGCAGGAGCTTTAATGCAACACCTCACCAAAGCAGCATACGGCATGCTCAGGTGGTGATTTCTACTAGAGTGGGTAACAATTTTTACACTTATGTCACTAGACCAAAGAATTGGTAGTGCACCAAATCAAGCAACCAAAATAATTAAGAAAATACATTGATGCATAAAGATATTTGATTTGAATACATCAAGATATTTAATTTATCTGTCAAATTAAATACTGTGTCACCTGCATCTTAATATGAGGAGATAAAAGCCTTCAATGGGTCATTGTAGGGAGCACACTCTATTGTGTTGTGCAACTAAAGACAATGCATTTCTAGAGCACAAACGATAATTTTGACTATTTCTTCCCTTGTTTCCAGGAGTGAGCATTTCAGCCAATCAGGATGTTGAGACAGACATGGAGACCTTCCAGATGGAGATTGATAAGGAGAGCAAAAAGGCTATGTTCAGGACCAACGGTGGATCCTACTGGACTCTTGTGACTCACGGCGAGATCCAGTCCACTGCCACAGAAGTGTAAGCAGCTCTTGTAGGTTTCAAAGAGCAGTTCCCTTCTATGATTCCACTTACCTCTCTCTAATCTCCCCCTGTCCTCTTCTCCCCAGAGAGGTCAACACAATGTTTGACATTGAGTGGCGAGGACAGAGGGTGGCACTCAAAGCAAGTAATGGGAAGTATGTCTATACAAAGAAGAATGGGCAGCTCTCAGCAGTCAGCGATACAGTGGGTAAGTACTTTTAGGCGAGCCACTTGAGATGCTGTGCCACAGTAACTCATTCATTCATGCACAGGACATGAAGTAGAATTTGACTGTCACTGCAGGTGATGATGAATTGTTCCTGATGAAACTCATCAACCGCCCTATCCTGATTCTTCATGGAGAGAATGGCTTTGTGTGCCACCACAAGAACTCCAACACCCTGGACGCAAATCGATCGGTCTATGACATTTTCTCATTGATCTTCAACGATGGCGCCTACAACGTAAAAAGTCAGTGCTTTCATGTGTGAACATTCTGCATAACTAGATCTGTATCCTGTATTAGCAGATCTTTATTATCTAAAAAGTCAACTTTAAATAGCTAACACATAATTCACTCATGTCTTTCTGCAGGTGTGAATGGAAAGTTCTGGTATGTCTCTAGCAGTGGCCTAGTGTGCTCAGATGGAGAAAAGCCAGAGGACTTTTTCCTTGAGTTCCTGGAACATGGACGCGTCGCAATCAAGGGCTCTGATGGCAAGTACCTTCGTGGAGACCAGGGAGGTACACTCATGGGTGATGGTACAACTGTTGATGCATCTTCCCTTTGGGAGTACTGAGCCCTTTCAAACGAAGCGGACTGACCGGGTAACATTTTCTGCCCATTTTTATACTAGCTGCCAGTTGCCCGATTTTTTTCTTTTTTTTTTTTTTTTAAATTGGGAATAATTGAACATTTTAGGAAGATATGTGTGGTTTTTATTGTAAATGTTAAATGTTTGTCTTTCAAATGATAATGCCAACATCAAACAACACATACTGTACGGAAATGTTAGATCATAAATACAGAATAAGACTGTAATTCTTTCAGACACACTTTCAATATAGGTACAGTGACAACCATACATCTGAGGGCAGCCATACTGATCAGTTACTAAATAAGGCAATCGCGTCGTGGCTTAAGTTGGCACTTTTTCAGTTTAGTCTATTCAGAAAGTACGGCAACTGCAGTTAGAAAGCATCATTGCAGAACATTACTACACACAGGAAAAAAGCATGTCTCTTGCTACCTAATTTGTACAACCGGCCCTATCTTCACTGCACATGTGCAACTTTTAGAGACAAGATGAAAGAAGTGAAGTGGCCCACTTGTTAGCTACTTGTAGCTCGAGAAGAACGTGTAATGAAACCGATACTAAATCAAAAATCTGTATCTGCCAATTCACAATTTTAGGTTTCAGCATCAGAAGTAAAAATGGGCATTAGAACATCTCTAATGGCAACATGATTTTTTTTCTTGTGTTGCTGAAATGAATTCCATTGGCTAAATAGATTAAATTTTTCTAAGAGCTGAAAAAAAAACTTAGACGATTTGCTCAAAACTGACAAAAATCTGGCTGAAAAGGACAAATCAGTCATGAACAGCATTACACAGGCTGAAAGTCAATGGAAAACAGACAATGACGGGTCAGTGTGGCTGCATTTACTAAAAAATTTTAAAAAAGCAGCAATACCTATACACACAAATTAACTTCATTTGTTTCGATGACAGGACCTTATCAGAATCTCACCTCTTTAACCTCTGTCAGTAATCCCACTGTGTTTGTTAACAGCTTTTAAATAATTTCAGTACTTTGACATGTTCTGTAAGAGCACTGTGGTCGTTGATGTTACTCTAGGTAAAGGTAATGCTCCAGTCTTCAAAGACAGCAAATGGCTGGTGCCAATGGTGTTTTCATTTATCTTAATGGACCATTTACAGCTTCCATAAAAGCACAATATGAAGTAAATGAAGTGGACTGGAGCAAATAGACCGTGCTTTTTCAGGCAACTCAGTGCTGAGCAAAGTATATCAAACGAGGCTGACTCACAGAAAAACAGTAAACACTAACGTATAATTTTCTGTAACACATATAGAAAATGCAGAGATCCGACATGTTCAGTAACAAAGGCTATCAGTAGAAAAGTCATCTACCCATCTCAGGGACAAGCAAGAAACCAAAGGGGAGCACATTTAAAGAATTTTAATGTACCAGGTGTGAACTCAGAAAGTGCTTCTCTGCTGTTCTGCCTTGGGGCCTTAAACCAAACTGCACTCTATTTCCCTTTATACATTGTTCTCATGTTCAAAGTTGGGTGGTGAGATGACATTGGAATGGATTTAGAGAACATATCTGAAAAAGAATATAAGGAATATCACAGGAAAACATGATGCCAATGCAACTTCGAATAACATGATGCAGGCAAATGTGTAACATACAAATCTGTAAATAATGCTGGTATGTTTTCTGTGGTTTGCTTAAAGTCAGGTGAGATTTTTTTTTGCATTACCTTGGCCCAATGGTTGTTAGTCAAACATATCTCCAATGTGGCAGCACCCTCTTATAGAGGGACTTTGTATTTCAATCTCACAGGACTCATTGAATCCATTACATACTCTTGACACCCATTAAAGGGCACAAGCTGCCTGCCCTGTTGGTTGGTGTGCAGACAACCAGTGTACAATTTATCCTACCATTTTTTTTTTCAGTCATTGCCCAGGAAGAATGAAAAGCGTAATGTCTAAATCAATGGTTTTTGTGATGTGTGCAACTTGCAATTAATAGATACACATATTAGAAAGCATGGTCTAAAAGGCTTGGTCACCTATGCATCCTGTATCAGCTCTATAGAGCTCCCAGCCATATTTTAGTATGTATTTTTAGATTTTTGTTGTTTTAATATCTTTGTTTTCTGATATGATTTTTGAAAATGTTCATGAAAATAAAACCTGATGATATATGTGCTGATGTTGGGGCTATAATTGTATACTAAGCTTTGCGAATAAACGGTAAATGGACCGCACTTATACACATTCAAACACATTCATAATGCTAAACAGTGCCACCTGTTACCATTCACTCATTCACAGATGAACGCAGCATCTGGAGCAATTTGGGGTTGAGTATCTCGCCCAAGGATACTTTGACATGTAGACTGCCATGGTCATCCATGGCCACATCCATTATCCTTAATGCAATGTCTAGAATAGGCCTAAGGCATCGCAGTATTAAACTATACCAGAGCTTTTAGAATCCCAAAGGTGATTTTCAATACATAAAAAGTACAGACGCTTCTCACCTGGGCAATGCTGTATTTAGGTGTATTTAAGCATGCTAAACATGCCCCAAAGGTCAGTCTCTCCTGGTGCAACAGGTAGCTGTTGTTCAATTTTGTATAATGTTCTGAATTCTTTGTAAAAAAAAAAAATGCCTTTAATATCATTCTCTCAATTATAAAAGCAGTTTTTTTGGACACATGATTTTATTCAAATGCCACCACAATTCGCACCAACATCATTTCAGCCCAGTGATAAATACGCCATAGCAACAAGTGTCATTGAGTCCTCCCACAGGAATCTATGAAGAGAGGCACACTATGGGCGATTAAACACCAAGACGTGTCTTGGAATTCTAATTGTATATTAGAAACAGCATTGTAGAATTAACAATGTCATACATGCAGCAAGACTTTTTTTTTTTTTTTTTTTTTAACACAAATGCTCTCATAAAATTGGGTACTTGTAGTTGTCCATTTTATGAAACTTTATACTTCTACTGTTACATTTTGAGGCAAGTATTATACTTTTTACTCCACTACATTTAGCTGGCAGCTTTAGTTACTTTTTAGGTTGAGATTTAACATTATACATAATTTATTTAAATTGACTGACTTAAGTATAAAGGGAATTATTGCATACCAGCCGTCTGTCTCAATGCTCTCAGTTCTATATGGAAACCCTTGATTTACATTTTTCTGATTATGTGGAAAACTGGTTAAAACTTGCTCTAGATAGAATTTTAGATAGAAACCTGACTAGTGACAACATGAGTGAGGCAGCAGTGTTTAAAAAGGTCTATTATAGTTACGGCTTAATAATATGATAGTAAATGTCATATGTGAAATACAAGCACACTCTTCCCCACCGGGCAAACTTAAAGCAGTGTAATTAATAACTGATGACTCAACGATGACTATATTCAATCTAGATGTGCTGGCGCCAGGGGGCTGATATAGTGTATGCAGGCACACGGGGGGACATAAATTGAACTGAGATATTATAAATTGCTATTCCTGCTACAGTATGATGAGTCACAATGACTGTTGAAAAAACGAACTTTATTTTATAATGATAATAATTCAAAAACAATAGTAACAATTTAGCCAAAATGTTAAAATCTACGTTCAGCAACCATTTTCCATGCACACCAATGTGTGGCAATGCTGAGATGGTTTTCTCATTCACTACACTGGGTGGCAGTGTGCGCCTCTCTAAATTCACGCTGTGTTACAGTAATAACAAGTGACAAGTGCTGTGAAAGGAACATCTCTGCTGCAGTCACGTCAAGCACAACACCTGTGAGCAGTCAACCACACCGCAACCGACCGTCAACATCCGTTAACACACTTCCTGTTGAAAAACTAAAAAGATATGTAAACTGGAACTGGCATCAGCTGTCAGTTACAGTCAACAACACTAAAATGACACAGCTAGACCGAGTCATGACTTGACAGTATGCATAGGAAGCCTGTAGGTTTCCCAGACTCCACATAAGTATGACGCTTATTTAGGAGAATTGCAGTTTCTTTTTTTGGAAAAAGAGAAAACAAACACATTTTCTCATGCCCATTTACCATTGACACTTTGCCTCCTCGTGTTTAATTCTATAATTACACTGGCAAAAGATTTCTTTGAGCATCACAGCCCATAATTGCCGTGCTCACTGGTCTTGATCATTACACACTACTCATTGAACTGGAGATGTTTCAACAGATTAACTTGTCAGAGACTCTGCTTGAGGGAAGCAACTGTGCAGTGTTCTGCATTAAGAATGAGAGCACCAAAGATTTTAGCAGAGCAGAAAACTAAACAAAGAACTGAAACTGTATAAGATGTTTTCATCGCAAGTATCCAAGTGGTAAACCTTTCTGACCTGAGTTTCCCCTTTTGTCTGTCTGTCTGTGTGAAGCAGAAATGTGTAGATCTCCAGTGAGAATGGATGGCTAAAGGTCAATATAAATTACTGGCACTGTATGTATTCCTCTGCGTGCTCTACTGCTATACTGACTAAGTTTGCCTGCAGCCAGTGTTGTTCTGGACAAACAAAACTAAAGTGGGGATATGTGTGTTCAGTTCAGGTCAAACATAAGACAGAAACTTACTTCTGATTCTTTGGGGTTCAAGGAACCTGCTTGTTTTAAACAGATGGGCTAGATGCCTGCAAGCTTTTATGCAAATTATGTTTAAAAGAAGTTCTAACTGTTTAAATCAGGGGCAATATTCCAGTAAAACATATATAACACATATATTGAAAAGCAGAGTATGCACAAGTATCACACAGTGTAGCTGCTCTGTAGCGCTGAGTATTGTTGCTCTTTGAATAGGACATCTGCTCTGAAGGGCATGAGAAGAGACAATGACTAGAAATCAAACTCCAGGCTCTAAACTTGGGAAAGCCAACAGCCCAGACTGTATATGGCAAAATACAAAAGACACAGTTGCAGCAAGACAATGTATGATTAATTAGCACTGCATTCATATAACACTGTGTGATTCACCATGGGCAGCTACAGGAGAGAAAAAACAAACCAACTTTTTTACGCCATTCTCATGAATGTGATATCTCAAGAAAACCTGGAGAGAATTCATAAAAAGGCCCAATTGGATACTATGACCCACTATGGCCTTACCAAACATGTTTTCGGCAATAACTGAGAAATTAAAGTGACTTATTTTAGGACAGAACTTCACACAAATGTCTAACATGATCCCATGATGCAGTAATGACGTTTTATATTTATATATAATTCAAGGATTCCTTTACAATGACTGCATCATGACCTGCAGACAATTTGTCAAATACTGTAGCCTACGTGCTGCAAAATCCACATATAATAAATAGATTCACAGCAACAAATAATATTCACAGCTGCAACTAGGCTAGTTGATGGAGACATACAACTGCAAGTAGCTATTTCTACCTTCCTATTCAAACTCAAGTGACACCTCTTGAGAATTCATTAGACAGCACTTGTGGGGAAATGCTCTATATTTGAAGCTGTAGTAATGTTAAGTATAAAAATGTGTATGTTTCACTGATATCTACAGCAGTGTGACACACCGGTCCAGGCTCGTGCTTGGACGGAGGAAAAACATGCAGCCGCCCCGGCCCTTTCATGGATCAATGTACACTCCTACTGTAGACCCAAGGGAATACCAGTGGTATTCATTTGTATGCATCAATATTCATAATAAAATAATAAATGGTATTTCTCAAATGGCCTTCTTTGCTTTTCTTCTTGTACTTTGAATACATTTTGATGTTGTTACCTAAGTGACAGAGTTAACTGAATTAAGATGTCTCAGGGCTTTTTCCACCGGCAGAGATTACCATGTCACTTTTTCAATCTGGAAATAAGTTTGCCTCAACAGCTATTCAGACAGACATAATGTGTAAGGAGCACCTTGACAAATTATTCTGCAGCATCCAACTGCAAAAATCCTTTTCAATTATGGTCAGCAATAAAAGTCAGACTGGTTTTAAACCAAATTATCAAACAACAAACTGCACTTTCAACCTTCAGATGTCCCAAGATACCATCTGTTAAATACTTTTAAAAAATTACTCTTGTTTGATGGGAACCTAATGTTGCTGGCCACTGGCCAAGTCTAAAAATGCAATTCAACAACAGCTGCGTCTTCACAGACAGTCTGCCAGAACTGGGCCTGGGTAGTCAATCTGAAAGAGGAGAAGGCTGGATTTGAAGAAGAAAAGCCAAAATATCAGTGAAATCCCTACAGGGTCTACGGGTCATCGGCTTTTATTAAAGACAAAGGAAGGAGGACTTTTGCACCACAAAAAACTGAACTATATCACCCTGTTCCTGGCTACACTATATGAAAGTGATGTGTGATGACACCATGGCAAAACAAGGGATTAGGACCCAACTGAAACTGACTTGTATTCTGAAAAGTCCACAGCAACACAACAAAAAAGTGTATGCCATGGTGTAATAGACCAACCTGCCACATTCAATTAGGATCTAAAAAAAGAGCAATAGAATTTCTCCAAACACCTTAAAGCCAATGAGCCTAGCAACTACCATTACAACGTTGTTTGAGGATGAAAATGGAGAAAACTCCCTTTAGGCATGAGGCTCAGTTCATCAACATTGCACAGACCTCACACACACAATATCCAACAAATTATAGCCAGAGAGAAGGCGAATACAGGGCCAAATTATCTGGGCACTGTGAGGATCTGAAATTGACATGAATGACCACAACCTGGCCATTGAGACTCGTGGAAATGAGTCTCAACAAACCTGGCGACACATAGAAAGTTCTGCCAACAGCAAAAGGCCGATCTGATACTGGTTTTGTAGAAGCTGCTTCTGTTCTCAGGAACAATGACAGGTTGACTTTTCCTAACTTTTGATGATCTGTTCACATCTTCTGGCTGCCTTCCACACTTTGGATATAATGTGGCTGAGTGTCTTCTAATTCCTTAAATCTGCAAAAACACAGTACATTTAGTAATCAATATACTCAGGTGAGCTGAAGGCACAATCCCCTCTTGTACAGGGAACAGATACAGCACAACAGAAAGACTAGATAAACCTCCAACAACATATGCACTGTTTATCCGTACTGCAACTCTGCATTTGTTATATGTATGT
>JAOWBC010000458.1:11160752-11178227 GCA_028566105.1 Hypoplectrus providencianus
AGTTTTATGCAAGTCAGTATATAAGATGGCCTATGACTGGAAATCTAGATAGTAGAATTTAGTCTGGACTGACAAAACAACGAAAAAGTTGGTTTACCATGTTGTACGGTTGATCTATTACTGTTATAAGATGGGACAGGATTGGAAGCTTGGAAAGGTCGCGATGCATTTTCGAGAATGTTGTTGATAATTGTGTACTTTCACCACTGATTCATCCTGCGTCAGGACTAATTCTGCAGCTCTGCAACTCCAGGTTGTTTTAAAAAAGATTCTTTCATGCTGTTTAAATGGTAGACTCTGGTTTTCTCAGTGAGCACAGTAGGGATTCTACAGTTTTAGCCCACTGGTCCTCACAAGGAAATTGGAAGTCATACTGTAAGACTTCAGAAAAAATGGCTTGAATGTAGAAATAAAAGTACTTTCCACAGCACCTCTCTTTCCTTCTTTCTTTCCTGCATGCCCCACTACATGACAGAAATTGGAGGAAAAAAGTTGTGATTTTGAACGACCAATCGTTAGCAGGGATTAATTGCAGCTAGAGTGCAGAGTGGAGTGGTCGTGCCTTTTCATGTTTCCACACTAAAGGTCACTCTGAGACATGCATGTAATGGTGACAGCTCGGTATTTCAAATGTTTTGGTGGTTGACTTTCAGTAATATCAGCACACCTCTGCAGTAATCTTTAAGATTTTCCATTGGTCCGAACTCCAATAATTAAAATTTGACACAACAAACAGAATTAACACTTACCACAGGTCCCTCCTAAATAGACAATGACAAAAAATTTTTTTTTTCTTTTAACTAATTCTATAACTTATTCTCCACATTTTAACTAATTATTTCTCATTAGCAGGCAAAGATTTAGACTACTTAATCTATTACATTTTAATCAGTGAAGTTATGATGGAAAATTATTCTTCTCTAATTATTGCATTATGACCTTAATTACCTTATTGTAAAAACTGGTTAAGTATAACCCATTATGGTGATTATGGTGTTATATAATGGCCACTTAAGTGTCTCTTTCTCATTTCTCAAGATAAATGTATTTCTATTTCCAGGTTCATGGAAATGTGCTAAAATCTTGAAATCTTCTTTCTTATAGAGCCATCTTTTTCTATGCACTGACAGGTCTGTTTACCCTGACTGGGGTCAGCATCTACATTAAATACTCTAACCTGGCAATGGAGGAGTTCCAGCGAGTCGTGCCCCCGGAGAACCTCGCCCATGTGGACGTGTCCTTCGGCTGGTCCTTAGCCACAGCCTGGCTCTCCTACAGCTTGGAGGTGTCTACTGGCCTGTTGCTCATGCTAGCTGCCAGAATAATCCAGATGAAGGGACGCTATGACTCTGGTGTCACCATCGCCATGTTATAGATTGACATTTAAAGTGCACTGGTGAATCGAAAACTCAACAGGAAAGTATTCAATTGCTGCTGTCATCTGTTCTTTTTTTATTACTATAATTTAACTACAGTTTAACAGATGTTTGGGGAATTGTAATACACTAAAGCTGGTCAAGGGCCCAGGGAACATAGTGTAGATACAAGCTGCAACCATAGAAACATAGATGATGAATGTGTGACGCACTTTTCGCTGGCTTATTGTGATGCCAGCTGCCTTTCATTCCCTCAGAAGCATTTCCTGTTCATTGTCCCAGTACAAAATGATATTATAAAAATGGCCACACAAACATTAGGCTGACCTTGGAGATTACTATGGAGATGAGAAGTATATTTTTGAATGTGTTTTTCTTTCATCCTTTTGTTGCCATATTCCATCGTTGCAAATGGTAAATAACAGCACCGGCCACTTTAGATTCAACCATTCATTTTCTGTGTTTTGAAATATACAGCTTCGTCTACAACCAATATGCACATTTGTTGCCCTAGAATATAAACGCAATCGAAACGAAAAGAGAAGCTTTATGGGATAATTTCCTTTTCGGTGAGTGCTGTATAAATCATTTGAAGAGCAGCTCCTCTACGCCTAAATATGGTTCATATCAGTGGATCACAGTATTTCATTCAAGTGAAAATAATGCTGATTTTGCAGCAGATAACCACAAGGCGATGGAACCAACTATTGCATTCAGGACTGGTAGAATATAACTTTGAGCTTTTCATGGTAGAAATCTGCTGCATTGTTCAAACACGTTAGAGAAATGTACAGCTTTTTTAAAAGAAGCCAGCATTCAGCTCGGGCTGTTTAAAAATTAGATTTTAGCTTGTGGAATTTAAAGAAAATGTTAGTTAGTGCCTCCTGCTAATACCCATGCGTATGGGAAATGCATTCATTATGGAAACAGGGCTAAAAACAAGTAGTATAGAATGTGTGCTAAATCATCTTTCTCTCTTTATTTTTGTAAAGCACCTTTCATAAAAAAAAAAAATAATGCAGCATAGTGCTTTAAAAGAAGGGCATTATTAATATGAAAATGTGAAATGAAAATCCATGAATGTAAAGACATGGATGTTGAACCGTGCTGTAATTCTATTGTGTTTGCTGCATGCTTTGCAGTGGTTAATGTCTCAATATCGCAGTATTCTGTAAGTGCTGTTCAAGTCTAGGAATGAGACTTTTCACTGCATACTGGAAGAAAAAAAAGCATTCAGCACTTATCATTGCTGCAAAATGTATTGTGTGTTGTTGCCTTTTCCATTCGGAAAAAACCTTGCTTATGTTTTCATGTACTTTTTTTTTTTTTTTTGCCAATGCCAACTGTAGTGTGGCAGCATCCTGTGAAAAGGCAACTTAAAAAGGGCACATTGATCAAATGCTTTTAAATGTCAGTGACGCATTCTGTAAGCCAATCGTCCTGAAGATTTTTGTGTTGTGAAGGAATAAGATCATATAAAACCTCACGATATATTCTCTCTGTATTTGTTTCACATGTTGAATGTGTTTCTGAAACAACATTTCTTGCAGAATACCCTGCCACAGTGCCTAGGGTTAAATCCGGCCCGCCTGCCACTGAGTTTAAATGAAGCACATCAAGAGACAGACCAGAGAGAAAAGCAACCGTGTGAAGAATTGCCAAAGACTGCCTAATGAGAATTCATAATGTCTCAACAAAATGTTTCAATGTTGTTGTCTGTGCAAATCACATTAATTCGGAATAAATTTAGACATTCAAATCATAAGAGATGTTGTAGCAACAGTGGATTCATTGCATTCAGTACACCTTTTATTGTGGTAAACATGCTGTAAAGGCTAGAAAAATGATGATTAAAAAAAAGTGAAACAGATTATGGCAAGGCCATGTAAACATCGCAGGTTCCAAATATTATTAATTATTATTATTAAAAAAAAAAAAAAAAAAAAAAAGTGCATTTGAAAGGCATCGATTTAAACTAGCAAGAAATATGGAATGCACAAAAACCAGAATGAAGAAAGAAAACTCCACAGGGTATTCATTAAACAGTAATCATCTTCCAATGCTAGCGGCTTTTGGCATCATCCCTGACATCCAGGCTTTATCACTGTCAATATGAGTTTGAAAACAGATAATTGCATTCAGACATAGCATTCAAGGACAATAAAATGCACTTATCCACTGACCAATTTGCCATACCTACTCTGTGTATTCGCTGACAGCTTAATCAGAGCTTACAAATCTGAAGCATGCGTCAGCTGCATAGAAACACAGTATTGACTACCAATAAATATTAATTCAGTGGATGCTTTTGGGTCAAAAAGGAAAAGTGCACCACCAGTTAAAGGCCAAATTATGATGTGCACTTTCAATTGATTATGACTTAAGTGGGATTTCTCACCCGCAGATGTGGACCTGCTCTTAAACACACTTCAAAATTACACTGCTCAGCACTTAAATGAGGAAAAAACAGCGGTAAAGTCTTTGTTAAGGATGCTCATGGCAGAGATAGAGCACATTGCAGTAAAATGTGTACTTACGTTTGCCCGAATGTGATTTGCAACGTTTTAACGTGTCCAGCTAGTGAATCAAACTCCACACCATGAAACAGCGTGTCCACTCAGCTGTTTGTTTGGCAGCCTCCTGCCCTGTAATCCTGTCACAGACGGTACAGAGCGCAGAGAGCTATAAAGGAAGGACCGAAGCACAGCAGCTCAGTCCTGCAGCCCTCCTGTTATATATTAGGCCTGCCGAAATCCCATTAAACTTTTATGAAACATAATAATTCAATCCGCTCTGGCAGAAGAACACCAAGTTTGGTGCTAAGCCATTACTCTTTGGTTTGTGCCCTTGTCCTTGACAGAGCGCAGTAATTTTGACTTGGACAACCTCTAGGCTCTCAGTTTTAAGAATGTATAGAAGAAACACAATGCTGTTTCCATCAGAACTACTTTCCTTGCTCAGAATTTGTCCTTGGGCTGTGGGTTCTTAAAACTCCCCAACATGCAATCGCTCAATACATTTATAGATCAATTTGAGAAGTGGCTGTAGTGAGCAGTGAGTGAAATTTGTCTTCTTATTAATCTTCGACTTTTGCCAAGTAAAGGAGCCTTTAGAGCTTAATTAGGCATTCAGCGTCTTTGTGGCGTTGCTCAAATGCATCGACACACTGTCTGTTGCTTGTGCTCACTTTAACAAGCCCAAACATGATCTTGATCCTTGAACATGATCCTTTTTGTCTTTGTTAATGTCTAACCAGGATGTTTTTTGCCCTAAACCTAGGTCAGTGATTTTGTAGCCTAAATACAAAAAAATTTCAGCTTTTATAATGTATGTATGCATATTGAATGTGTGCTATTTTCGAAATGCTCCTCTCTTTACAGTGACATCTTATGGATAATGTCAACAAGCGCTCATAGTCACTATAGGTGGTGACAAACAGTATATTCTGTCGTTTGTGTTGGAGATGTTGTAAACTAAGCTTTATATGACAAATCTGCTGTCTCGGTCGTAACTGATTTAATGAAACCAGCTTCTCACATGAAGGTTAGAGAAAAGTAAACCAATCACTGCATCAAGGCATCAAGGACAACAATCCTTCTTACTGAATGTGTTGTCTTACTGCTGTAAAGGATGTCGACCTTGTTGAGAGCACTGATGCAGAGACTTTGAATGTAGAAGAAAACATTCACTCATGAAAGGTTTTAAAAGAACTGAGCCATTCATGGCTTGTTTCAACAATGTTTTTATCAATTAATTGACATCATGATTTCCCAAGTGTTACCTTTGCACACAGCACAGCTAGCATTTTCCCTGAAGTACTACTTGAGGTAGGAAGCTGGCAGTACAGGCACATATTTCCCTGAATAACAATCCCTGCCCCCATTAACCCAGCATGTCCCTCAGATCTATACTGTGCATATTATACTGTTAAGAATGAGTGATTCATGTTGCCAATCTTGCTTATTTTATCTTACATCACATCCTCTGCTTCCAGTGTAGCAGATGAATCATTCTTCAACACTTTCATCTGCAAATTGTAATACCGACAATCTGTCTTCTCTGATCCGGTTCTTCAATCTTTAACCTCTCCGGGTACTTCAGCACATAATGGTGCTGCATTCTAGCTCTGCAATAGAGAGGTGTGTAGACTTGATGTCTCAGGATTGAGTGCTCTCATAAACCAAGCAGGGACTCAATCCCTGGAGGAACGTCACTAAGATGTGTTTCCTCTTACCTGAGAACAGTTAAAAAATTAATTAAACCTGTCCACCAATAATAATGGGGTCATTTTAGAAATCGGATATGCCATGTGTCTCATGTTCATTTGTTCCACTCCTGTTCAAGAAAGTGATGAAGTGGTAGCAATAGGTCACACATGGACAAATGCTTTAATAACAAGATGTACGGATAATGATCAGAGTGGACTTATAAAATATTAGATCTTGGACTCGGACTTTACATGTTGTAAATATAAGGATCAGATCCATTTTATTTAAACCAATCTGACAAGTTGCAGGAGAGAACCATGAATAACATGACAACGTCTTAAAAAAAAAAAAACCTTCTGGGAAAATATAAATAATATTACTCTGTTGTTCAAATTGCATTCCACTTGGTTCAAAGCACATTATGACTCGTCTGAACTTGGGACTCGTAAAAACAATAACTTGGTCCATAATAGTGTATGAAGTACCATTTAAATGCATTGACGGCATTTTAACAAAAGAAGAATCTTTACTCTTTCAGCTGAGATGGAAGGTAGCTTGAAAGTCTCCCTAGGGGTTCTGGACAAAAAAAAAATGAAAAATGTCTCTAACAAAAGACTATGTGACAAAATGTTGACAAAAGCATGAATACGGACTAGCAGGTAAATGTAAAGGCAGACAGAGAGGAAGTGAATCGCATATTCCCCCCTCTGTATAGAAAATAGCCCCTTCCTGTTGATGAAAGCTGCACAATGCTGTCAGCTATGACCCAAACAAAAGGAAAATTGAGAAAGGGCAATGAGGCCATCACACAAATGGCTTCATTTTTCCTCCACCTTTGTCACCCTCTCTCTTGCACATTCTCCGTCTTGCTGGGTGTATTTCACTGGACAGTGACGAATTGTTGCTGTATTCTTATCTCCACAGTGCAGGTTTCTTCAAAGCACTTCCAAATTACCAGCAAACACATCCAATGCGAAGCTAATAGGGTTAAACGAAGCCAACAAATAATGCAAAGAGGGCATGGAGCAAATTGTCAGTGAGCTTCATGTCTCCCCGTTGCCTGGAAATATCATGCAGGGTGGCTGCAGCAGCTGTAATGGCGTCATGCCTCCCAGAGACATGAAAACCCAATAAACCTTGACGCCAATCTAATTCAAGACACCACCTGAATACTCCTGACATTCTCTGCCTAAGCCCACAATAAACCCACAAAGCCAGGTCGTGTGCTTTTTTTTGTAAATCTGGATTTAAAGGGTTGATTCTTTCCTGGAAGTCCCTGGAAAAAAAAAAAAACCCATCAGTGACTACAGTTGATGATGTAATTGAACCACAGCGTGTTGCAAAGGGGGCTGTGTTCTGTTTTTTTTCCCGTCTGGATAGTAGAGCTGTATAGATTTCTGGCACAATTGGGGAATCTTAGCATTATTGATTTGTACACAATTTTTATTTTATTATTTTTTTGTGATTTGAACCACCTTTCGTTCTAACAAGCACAACAGCTTTTTCTTCTCATGTGGTGATGTAAACACACAAAAATAATACAAATGTATGCATGGAGCACACACTCTCCTGTTTACACATTCAGCAGACACAGGGCTGCATTAGCATTCATTTGGAGTTTCATGTCTGGCAACCTTACAAAGTCCAATATTCACTCTCTTTTTTTTGGCTCCTGAGGGATTTATCTGACCTTTCAGGAGTTAAATGCCGTAATATGTTTGCACCACAACTTTCACGTTTAAGTCTGCAGTTTAGTGTATGGCAGAAAACTGAGCTTTACTGCAAAGAACAACAGTAGAACAAAAAGCTCCTGCAAACTGTAAACTTGCAAATAGATTTATTGCAACAACATTTCAGCACAGAGACCCTAATTGAGTTAATATTCATATTGACTTTGAGATATTGATTAATATGTTACATTTTCACATTAAAATGTCTAAAACAGGCTTACAGTTCTATATATTGACCTCTGTATAGCTACTTATCCCAAATATTTCCAACAATGTTCAAATTTAGAAATATCTGTAAACACTTGAATGTTATCCAACCATCTGTACCTCAAGAGAGCAAACTAAATTATGTACTTAAGTGGTCCAACCTCAAATTTAGAATCACTATGGGGACTATTGAGAATTCCCCTATGGAGTTTGAATTGTGCATCATTTTAATAAGCTCTGTCCACCAACTCATTTAAAAAAACTCACTGAGTTTCAAGTTGGACAGACCCCAGGGTGCTAAAATGCTAACTTAGCATAACAGCTGCTTCATCTCCTCATCCCCTAAGGTTGTCTTTCAGGACTCCACCCTCTCATTCCAATCCCTCTCTAAATCTTTTACCAAAAACTTCTTCCTTCCATCTCATAAACATCTCCAGACTCTGTCACCGCTCCCTGACTCCATGGCAGAGTCCCTCATACATGCCTTATCACTTCCTGCCTGCATTACTGTAGTGGAGTCCAAGCAAATCCCTAAGTAGGCTCCGGTATGTCCACAACTCTGTCACCAGGGTTCTCAACCAGTCCAGACTGAAGGCATTATCCACCTTCACTGGCTTCCAGTCAAGTCACACATCAACTATAAACTCCACAAGCCTGAACCCCTCCGTATACCAAACGCCCCAGAAGCTGTGGTCTCTCCAGCCCCCGAATCAAACTGTGAACTTGTGGATCCTGTGCCTTCCAAAACCCTCTGGAACTCTCTCCCAGCTGAAATCTGCAAGGCTTTATCTTTGGACAATTAAAAAAAGAAAAAAAATGACTCAAGCATGTGTTCTCCAGGGCCTCTGGCCTCAGTTAAACCTCTCAACCCTGTCATCAGTGTTCATTATTACAAATCTAATCAAGGACATGCTCTGTGTACGTCACCTTTCAATGGCATCATCTGCCTTTTACTGTGGTTTTCTACGAGAGGCTTCCATGAATGTACTTTTTTTTCCCAGTTTAAAGCCACATTTTAACAGATGTTGATTTTCTTGATTTTTAATCACAGGAAGAATTTTGGACACTTGACATTTAGATATTAAGTTATCGGTGAAACAGGCTGAGCAAATGTTAGCAGAAACTTGGCTCACAGCCTGTCCAATATCATGCATAACAGCATCAGAAAAATACAGAGTTTTAACAGGAAACTTCTTTGTTTTGTATCTACCAGTTCTTATAACATGGTTCGATTCATACGGGGAGGAGGGGAACTCTTCAACTCTCCAGAAAACCTCCTGAATTCTAAACAGCAGAAAAAACAAATGCCTGCAATACTGATGATGAGAAAACGACACGGACAAATAATCTTGGGCCAAAAGAAACAAAACGATAAACTGCAAGAGTCTACAACGGACTATAGAGATAAGGAGGACTACAGAGTCAGTATATTTGTAAGTTCAGTATTGATTAAAGGAATGTTATAATGAACAAGTCCATAAGAGGTCACCATAATTTAAGGATTTATCCTGGAGGGATGCACGTCTTTTTAATTAATTTTACTTGCAAACATAATCATGGACCAAAAGATACTGCCTCAGGCACACAGCTATCCTGGCAGGATAATAAATAAAAATAACTGTATCAAGTTGAAATGTCTGAAATCGCAGCAATAGCACATTAACAAACTCATTAAGAATTAACACTGTGGTAAATATGCCCTAATGGTTCTCTCTGTGATAAACAGTAGCTTACCCCGACATTTATCTCACACTCATTATGCATGCAGTGAGCCTGTAGGCGAGTAATTTATCATCCAGATGGACACACAATGTAAGCTACAGTCACATTGATCCAACCCTCCTCCTCGTCCTCCTGGACTCATTGTCATCAGGTGGTATCCCATAGTCCACTAGGTGGCAGCACTCACCTATTGTCTGTCATGTCCCGCTGCAGAGAGTTGCAAAAAAAAGAGATGTCCCAAATATGTGATGTTCACCTAACAGTTACCTTCATCCTGCAGTCACACACTGGGGCTGCAAAGCTCCGAGACTAACTAGCGTCCAGAAGGTTTAACAGTTTTATTACTTTAGAAATACATGAACACAGTTTGCAATTACAGTCTGTGTTTCTAACTTATTTTCTTAAAAAAAAAAAAAAATAGAGAACACGGCATACTGACAGTAAGCAGTCAACTACATGGTCGTGTTTCCAAGAATCCTTAATTTAACAACTATGTATTTGTGCCAGGTTAAGTATTTCCTCATAAAAGCACACTCTGTACCTAGTTATATTCAGCATCTATTACAAGATATTGTCTCTCTTATTGTCAGCCAATTACCTCTGGCTGGCATGTGGTGACACATATGTGTCAAGTAAGGAAATGCAGAAGGCACTGTGCTTCCAGTAAGGCCCAACAGGGTGTGTGTGTGTGTGTCTTGGCACTGTTTCCTCCTATTCTCTCCTATTACAGTAAGGTCCTTTGCCCTGTCCTCAGAGTGAGTTTCCTGCAGGGGAAGCTATGCAAACACTTATGCAGACATTTAATTTGCCTAAATAATTACAACTTCCTTTTTGCATGTATTAAGAAAAGTCACATGAGACCTTTGAATTGCATTGACTACAATCTGATCCAGACACTCACTGAAGTTTGCACTTAAAACATCAACATTTGTTATTTTGTGTTTGTTGAAATGCATTCAAATGACCCTGCAGGCATTTTGCCATTCTGCTGTTTTGAGCGTTAGTATTGAATCTGGCACGTTGAAACATGGATGTTTTGTCTTAAATGTTTGGGCTCTGCAGGAGCAGAAATTGACTGGGAGCCTTTATGTGGAAGCTGCCGACGCCCATTTCTTGTAGGAGGAAAATTCTTTTGTGTAGTGTTGGGAATGCCTTTTTGACCCATTTTTGATCTCTTCATGTGGGTGCAGAACAAAGGTCCACATTATGGTCTTTTTGCTGTGTTGGGGGGGTGAACAGCATCTCCCTCAGAACACTGCTCTGACTCATATACTTACATGGTACACAAACAAACAATCATGCAGTGTTTCCAAGGATAGAACTTGTTCCATTTACGAAGATAACATCTGCTGACTGCTACGTCTGCCGAGCACCAATTCTGGATCAGGGGCTTTCAGCTTGGCTCAGCTGAGATGTGTGTGTTCATAATTCCCATCGACATATGCCTGCTTCCAAAACAAACTGTGCTGTGGGATGGTCGCTATGTGCCCTTTTGCCTTCTTGATCCACTCTGTCTGCGCTGTCCACTAGCAATGCAAGTTCCCTCCCACTGCAATTCAACAAAGGTGCCCTAAACACCTCACTGTAATGCTCGTAGTCCTGCGTGCCCCCTGGGGGATGATGCTAAAGTCAGGCCAAGATGGGAACAGCCAACATGAGCTCATTGTTGCTGGTCCTGCCAACCCTCCTGCCCTACACACAAACCAAACCTTCTCTCTGCTTCTACTATTATCCAATGAAAACAGGCAGGGGCTTGGATTTAGCTTAAAGAAGGTGGTCACAGACTTTATTCAAATGCAGTACATGCTGCAGCCAGGTGTTAGAGTAAAGACATGTTCAGGCCAACAGATTTGTAGTTTTTGTTTCCATAGAACTCTCCAATATTCCTCTCTGCTCATATTTCTCTCCCTTCCTCTGAAACAGAGTAAGCCTGACCTGAATTTCTTTGTTTATGGAGAAACATTTCTTGGCGCTGAAATATAAGGGCAAGATGTGAAAGTCTCCAATGTCCTGAAGAAATGCAGAACATTACAGAGACAGTGTTTCGTAGTCGGTCGACCAAGCCGTTGAGTCTGGTTTAATACACCAAAGTTACCTCAGGCTATGTACACATTACTTCCAATCCTTCCCTGACTCACACTTCCATTCAGTCAATGGACTGCTCTCACAGATCCCACTTATATTTTACAAGTCGACAAGTCAATGATTAACGCTGACTTTCTGTCAAACTTGTCCTGATAGGTTGAGAACCTCACATCTGGACAAACATCAGATCTGGCCAAGTTGCCGGTTTACTTGGAAAGAGGAAACTGTTAAGCCAATCATTTATATTGTGTCACTGTCAAATTTCCACGCTACAGTTTCTCATTAAGCAGGTGGCCATTATTCATGTGAAATGCTGGACTTGTTTCATAAACTGTAACCACAAATGTATAGTGTATCTGGTAAGAAATTCAACAGAAGTGTGGATGTATATATAATGGAAATATAATATATCAGTGACACACCTTGTGTTATGTTAGATTCTCAAAGAAATTGTTTTGTTGTTGTTTTTTGTTTTTTTGCATGCCTCTAAGGTGGACAGAGAATCTGAAAACAGACTAAATCTTTAATGAGTTGAAGTGAATAGGAGCAGCATGAAAAAAAACAGCAAATCTGTATAAAAAATATCCATAAACAAACTCACAAACAACTTGTGCAGTATAGTCCAACTTATTTATCAAGTCGTATGCTCAGTACTTACTAAATACATGCATGTATTTCCTAAAATTGTTTAAAATTAAAATTCAATTGTTTCAGGCCTCTACTATCTCATACTCGCAGGAGTTACTTTCAGATTAAGAATTTACGTAAAAACAAACAAAATAATATCGGTTTTGTTTCAGGGTTTTTCCCTGGAGTATTATTGATACATTTGGTTGACTAAATGGTCAAAAACCCTCTCAGTCCTGCTTTAAAGTACATAATCCACATTTGGTGATTTATTTAAAGTCCCCCAAATGTTTGTCTAATGGACTAGTCACGCTCAAACTCATATGGCAGCTCAATCACTGTCTTTGGTGAGGTTTGGACAAAAAAGGCCAATGGTAGCCATAATCCTACCAAAAGTGCAGTTTCATTGTGGACAGCCCAAACTTATCTCAACAGAAAACAGATCCAACCAGATCACACACCACACACATAGACTTACATTTCCCACTTAAGTTCTTCCTGCATAATGTGGAAAATGTTTGCCCCTTGATCTCCATTCAAACTGATTCAGTCAGACTTTGAATGATGCACCCGATACCTAACAGTCATATTTCAAACGACATGTCTGAATAGCATTCATGTGTATCATGTAAAGTACTCAGGTGAGTGTTCTGAAAGAATCCCATCACCTAATCTGTTAGGTGCCAACTGTCTGTGCCTTGAGGGGGTTTTATATAACAAGTTTCCTGACATCCAGAACAACCTGTACAACCTCTAATGTTTACATTGCACCTTAGTTTGACCTCGATACAGACTTGTGGGAACTGGTTTTGACACCTGAAGTGTGACATTAGGAGATGACTGAAATTTATATATAAAGCCAAAGTGTTGCAAATATTTTAATGTATCTTAAAATCAATCGATCATCAATGACAGTGTTGAACTAAACCCAACTACAAATCCACACTTTTTCTAAATGTGTTCTGTTTCTCTAAGTCTAGTATCTCAATAAATATTTTTCTTATAAGTTTATGGTCTCAGGAAATAGTTCCAAGTCAACTTCAATCCAGCGTGTACATGAAGAGTGAAATAGGCGAATGCTAGCTAAAATGATGTCACTCCAAAAAAGTCACTTCTGTCTCAAGGCTTCAACCAGCATGAAAAGTAATGTTGGCTACGGCCACTCATATACAGTCTATGCTCGTTCTCCAGTTTGTCGAGTACATACTTGGGTGGGTGCTAAAGCAAAAAATTGTTCTAGAAGCTTTTGATGGCTGACACAAGTGAAACTTATTTTTAAACTCCATTCTTCTTCAACGATTGAGCTGTCATCCCAACACAGTAAAGTAGTTTGATCCAAAGACCCAAACATCAGTTGAATGGACTTTATTGCTATTTCCAGCTTTTGGAGAGAAAAAAAAAAACCTGTGTGTCAACATGAAGGAGAGACAGAAAGAGAGAGAGAGTGAGGATGTGTGTGTCAGTGAGGTGATTGGAAATAGAAACGCCTCTCCCTGGTCTCCCTGCCGTCATCCGATCCACTCCTGCAGCCGTCTGCACACAATATAGCATTACCTCAGACCAGAGGAGCTTAGGTTTCGCTCAGTGGACAGCAGGCAGGACAAATGGAGTCTGGCCCATTCATTTTGTAACAGCAGCTCTGTCTTTACAATCCACAGCTTCCCCAGATAGTCATTCAAAATATTCTCAGAGTATCCAGCCTAACACAATCGTTTATTTTATCTGGCTGTGAATAATTCCCTTTTCAGTCTCTAAGTTATTTATAACCTTATGTGTTCTCCTGTTTAAATGTGATAACGCACAACCTGAAAATCCTCTCACAGACTTTAATTCCACTCTTGTCATTGAAGTTACGCACTTTAACTTCCATTTTTTGAACACGTCACATTATCTGCGTAATTTCCCCTTACTTCTTTTTTTTTACTTTCTTTTGCAATGTCCAAGTATGTCTTTTCCCCTCACCTTAGGGAAGTAGTGTTGTTGCCTAAACCTAACTGAACAGCGATAGCATCAGATGTTGATGACGCATTTACAGTAGCCACTGTCACATTGAGGTATGAGGACGAGTGTATCTGCCAAAAGTAGTTGCAAAGGCTAATTTGATTTTTACAAGGGTTGGAATATACAACAGGTAGTTAACTGGTATAAATTTGGCCCCAAAGATCATTTACGATGACAAAATATTACATAATATATAGTTAACAGAGTTGGCACATAAAAAAAAAATTTTTTTAACACTATGCATGTAACATGCAATTTCCTACATGTCCAACAGTCATGACAAACAAATACAATTTCACTGCACTGTTAGAACCACACTTTTGATCCCATAAACCAGAATAATGAGATAATTGTACAATTGATTTACTGTCTATTGACCAATGTCTCACTGCATGGTTTCAGTCTGCAGGCTAACTGCAGCACAGACCTTCTGCCTCATTGAAAAAGAGCATTGAGCCCGAATCACTCAAGCTGAAGGACTTCACTCCACTGTGCCAAACATCTGCTCCCGCCTGCCAGTTGTGTGTGTGCCTGTGTGTGTGTGTGTGTGTGTGTTTTTCTAGTAGACGTGTGCACATGATTGTATCTGGAAATGCTTTAATGACTAAATCCAGGTGGACGGTCCAGCACGGGGCTTTAGATGGCGTCACTGCCAGAACACTGCGGTCTCCATACCATGTCCACACCTCTCCCTATGAGCTCAGCGAGTAAGGGGTGCCGCATGCCATGTCACCTGGTTGCCATAGTAACAATGCGGTCGTCCTTTCCTGTAAAGAGCGGAATAATAGATCCATACCCTGCAAAAAGCCCTGGAGGGTTCGGCTGAGATCCTTTCATGTCCTTGTATTTAGCCAGTGGGCGGCTGTGGCTCAGTTGGTAGAGATCGGAAGGTCACTGTTTCATGTTCAATCCCTGACCATGTGTAAAAGCACTTTGAGTGGTCACAAAGACTAGAAAAGCGCTACATAAGTGCAGCCCATTTCTCCTTCATCTGTATGTTGTGTTGTCTGTATGTTGTGTTTTTTTTTTTGGCCTCTTTATACTCTCCTTTCTTTTTATTTCCCTTCAACAAGTTGATTTCCATCAGTACCCTTCCTCCTGGTGCCCTGACGCACTGCAGTGACTGTAAATACCACACCGTTTGTCAGTTATTGACCCACTAGTTGCCCATGTGTGCCATCTGTTTCCTGGTTCAGGACTTTCAACAAAAAAAAAAGCATCCCACACAATAACATCACCAACTTTTGTTCCTTCTTTTTATAAAAAGGACAATCACAAGTTTCCTCACATATAAATATGTGCTAGGCTGAATAACTGAAGAGTTTATCATGAGGTTCATTGAGAGACACTGCCCCTCTGGCCTGGGGAAGCCATGAATGCACTTATTGAGAAATTCAAAGTCATCCTATTATGTTACAATTCTCTGGTACAGTGAAGTAATGCTGTATGAGTTCAAGCAAATGAATTTGAACTAAACAGCAGTGACTTCTGAGGAAAAAAAAAAAATAGGCTTCTTGATAACAAAGAAAAGTGAAATGAGCAGTTTGACAACTTTACTGTAGGTTCCCTCAAGGTCAAGCTGCACACATTCAGTGTTTGCATGTGTAGACTTTTCTCTCATTGATGTGGATTTGCTCTGAGTTCCCAGCTGTCTTTCATTATACCAACAAGTTTAATCTGAAGCCAAATATGTCGTTACAGAATGACAAATGAGATATTGTTTGCAACAAATTAGCAACAAATTAGCAGCTCTATTACTTATTACAACAGAAATTCCTAATGATAGCCTCATAATGTGCTACAGCTGCTTTTGTATATTCTGCCCTGCGTCTGTCTGACCTCATACTTCATAGCTAATGGAAAATCTTTTGACTTAGGTAAGACCTTTTCCCGCATGTATCTAAAACAAATGTTTAGTTTTCTGTGTGTGCCTGATGTGGAAACAGAAGCCAGAGGTACTTCTAATTGTGAGACACTTCTGCAGCTTAGTTGAACGATTTTTTCATCCTGCATTCCCCAGTTTCCCTAATTTCGCAATTCATCTGGTGAGTCTCATCACTTTTGGGAATGTTAATGTCATAGAAAATACAGTCAATGTGCATTTTTTTTTTAATAATCTGGATGAGAGCAGAAACCGCCAGTGTAATGATCCTGTGGGAAGGGGCCTTTGTGGAAAAGGGCTTATCTGCCATCTAAGATAAATATTAACTTTATTGCTCCCACGTGGGGAAATAAAAAATCTGTTCTAGCCGTTGCATGTCAAGAATTCAAGAATTTCTGAATAGTATTTCTCAAGAACCAGTAAGAGACAAACTAAAAAAGCCACACCTGCAATGTACAATGGATTCAAGTCCAAACACAAAGCACAGGAGCAGAGATGGCCTGTTGTTCTGCTTCTGCATGTGTGCAGCCACTACTGCCGATGTGCTGTTTATAGATCTATAATTGTAATGTGCTTGTTCAGAGCCAAAATGAGAGTTTTCTGACCCTTGCTTCCCAGTTGTTAAACATTTACATGTTGCTCTCCCCTCTACATACACCAGTTAACCAGCAGCTGCTCTGTCTTTGAACCAAAGGATGGTAAAACTGCAGAATAGGTGATTTTAATAACATGAGGAGGAGCCAATATAAGATGTGACAGGAAATGGTCTTGTTTTTCCTCTTATTGTATACTTATTCTGTACATATGTACTTATGTATATCGTATATTCATATGGGATTCATATTCTAGTATAGGTATTTGCTGTCGTGTGATATTTTCATGCTTTGCATCTGCTCTCTATTGGTCTTTTATGAAGCTGATAAATAAAAGGGAAGAAAGGTAAGTAGTACTTAAGGGAACCTATGGAAATGACACACGTCACACCTAATAAATTACAGGAAATTCTGAATGCAATGTGCAGCGGAGTGAGATGAGGCATTTCCCTGTGTCTTATCTGAAGTACTGGAACGAATGGACATTTGAATGGTGCCTGTGTCATTTGGCTTCCAAATAAGGCTATTCATTTGATTTCCAGGAAGGCCAGATCAGATGAAGTAATTCTGAGCTATTCAAATCAAGAATAACTTGCCTGAGCAAAAAGAACATCTTTTTATTTATTTATTTATTTATTTAACTCTGTCTTGTTTCTTTTCATGAGAGCCAAGTGGTTTTGTGATGTTGCAAGCGTGTAGTTTATGGGAAGCTTGTGCTCTTGGTTGTCTGATGTGTAAAGAAAAACTCTTAGTTTTGCAACAGACCTTTTCCAGGAAGCTGGGAGAGAGCTGTCTTTGACGCAGCTCACCTGAGTCAGATGAGCATAAAGATATGAGGTTAACATCTTTGATGTCCAAAGTGTTTCACTCTCACTTCACACAATTTGTGAGGCAAATTTATCTTGCTGTATCTGTCTCTCTAACTCCTGCCTTCATTTTCTGTCTTTCTCTGTGATCTCTGCCTCCCTCACCACACACACACACACACACACACACACACACACACACACACACACACACACACACACACACACACACACACAC
>JAOWBC010000458.1:11187426-11204758 GCA_028566105.1 Hypoplectrus providencianus
ACACACACACACACACACACACACACACACACACACACACACACACACACACACACACACACACACACACACCCATGGACCCACTCCATGCTAATGCCTGGCAGAGATATAAAACCACAACGTCCTGCCTGTAACTTTGAAGAGTAAGTGGAAACATTTGTGACCTTTTTTTTGAGTTATTGCTGTCAAAATGTCTATAGCAGAACACACTTTTCATAGAAATGGAAAGCACCAGTACTAAAGCCCATTTATAGTAGGGTTTTCCCATCAAGAAAAGAGCAAAAACACTAAAATGTTCTGTTTCCTCCTGATGCCAGTGGGTGCATAATGGTAGCTTTTATTGTCGTAGCAGTGACATTTGAGGTTGAGGTTTGTTGTGTTGTGAGAGTCAGCGTGCGGCGAGACATGCTTTGGAGTTGGTGTGTGGCCTGTGCGAGGCCTGTCGGGACACAGGGGGACATTGTACGCTATCAGATTGTTCACTGCTTGCTGCGTTTCCATGGATGTGTGCAGGAGCTGTTTCTGGATCAGTCCACACGTCTTGTGGTTTCCTGTGACGTGAGAGATCTGAGTGTCTTCAGCAGTCATCTCTATGGCAGCCAATTGTTTTTTTCCTGGGACACCTTTCATGTCCTCACAGGAATTTTTGACTAAAAACAGACTACAAGGTCTGCCAGCCCTTTTATTCTTGGTCTTATGTTGGATTTTCCGAAAAGGATTAGACTATATAACTTTTCTTGTCTCTTTGTATATGAAACCATGGGAATTATGTGCAGATGTCTCTGTTGTGACCTATTCTGAGAATATGTTATAAAAAGCTGAGCTTTATTTAAGGAACAATAATTAAGAGTTATATTTATCCCCAGATATTTTCTGCAGAAAGCCCCACAAGTCTAAGTTTGGTGTTCCCATTAATGGTCATTGGGTACAACGGAGTCCTGAGCTGCATGAAATTTTAGAAAAAGCACAAGTCAGGACCTGCCATAACAAAGATACGATAAAGAGTACAAATCACACAGCAAATCCCAATTCCCATGCATTTCAGTACTCCAGTTGCTTAGCACTAAATCATAATAACTAATGTTAAGCCACATGTTTATGCTTTTATTCATTTCTGAACAGACGACAGCGCAACAGTGCTCAATAACTAAACACAGGCAGAGCTGGGAATAATTTAGACGAGCTTTTTATGACCTACAGAATCCATTGTTCCTTTTAATGGCATATGACTTCCACGGTAATTCCATGTTTTGTTTTGTGTAGTTGTTTTGCAGGCAAGCAGATCATTTCAATAAAAAAAAACCTGAGCTAGTGGGAAAAATAAAAGCCGTCATATATAATTAGAGTTTAGTTCTTCACTGGTCACTGGATTTTGGATGACACCATAATCACAATGTCGATAAAGGCGTTTATGTCCCTTTTTTCTTCTCCTGTAATTACTTATGATATATCATACTCTGCGTTTCTTATTTTGTTCCATGGCCACTGATGGTTTGTTTGCAGTACTGAATTAAATTGCCATTATTTACCTTAACATACTTCTCCACAACAAATGCTTGTTTACAACCTCTGGTGTGTGGTACTGATGCACCACGCTTCCCTTTGTTACAGCTTTGGACCTAACAAGGATTTCTTATTTCACGCATAGTGGCTTTACCAAAATAAACTTCTGTGACCTCAGGAAACTGTAAAGATTAAGGCAAAAGGGCAGAACAACTAATTCTGCACTTGAAGTACCGGATGCTATTATGCAGGTTTCACATGAAGAAACAATAGTCTCCTAGTCTGGGCCTTGTTGGATGCATCCAGCTCCCCTCCCTCCCTCCCTCCACCTGCTCCTTAGCAGACCTTTTTGCTCTCTATACTACATTTTTCGCTTAGTCTGTCATGGATACATTTCCATTTCAATCAGTGGAAAGCCTGGTGCATGTCACACACAGACAAATTAAAGGGTGTGTAAGGCCTCCATGTTTATTTGACCCCTGGGTGTGCTATTGTGGGAGTACTATAGAAGTCTATGAGAAAATTAACCCACTCCTTACATGATTTATAAACTCCTAATTTGTAATTTTTATGATCTTATGGTCTTAAGTCTTCTTCAATACAGCATGCAGTTCATTATGTAAATTATGGTTAAGTTAGGAATGTAAAAAAATAAAGAAAAAAATTGAAAAAAAAAAATAAAGCATGCCATTAAAGTAAGGTTGCTTTAGGTTGTGGCTACTTATGGCTAATTTTTCATCTTCCTCTCAAGTTATTTTCACTTTTTAGGTTAAGAAAAAAAAGAAAAGCTTTCCTACTGATATATCCATGATTGTAATCAATTAGGTAATATAATATATATTCTACAATTTCTGTATTAAACTTTTTTTTTAATGTAACAGTGTATATTATCACAAATGTGGTATTGCTATTTTCAGTAATAAAAGATGTCTTCTCATCACTGCTGTGGATGTCTGTCAATAAAACTGAGTAGTATATGCAATATATATTCAATATATATTCATCTGTGAAATTTGATGGCGCTGAATTACTTTGTGTGTGTGTGTGTGTGTGTGTGTGTGTGTGTGTGTGTGTGTGTGTGTGTGTGTATTTTTTGCCAGGGATCCAGTAATTCACTGCACTTTTTGCTGACACACCATCCCGGCACTCACTGAGGGCATTCTGGGTCATTTCTAGTCACTGGATGACCTCTGTTACAGGAAAAACCTGTTCACTCCACCTGCATGAGCTCTGGTTACTGGTTTTGTTGTCTTATCATAAAGCCCTTGTCTAATACGCACATACATAGCTGTAGAAGTCACATACACACACACACATACACACACACCAACAAGTCCTCTCCTTATCTCTCCCTCCCTTTCACACACACAGACACACACACAGCTGTCATTGTATACTAAGTAAGTGGCTTGATGTATTGAATGGCTCAACTGTGTGTCAGATGATTAGACGGCTTCCAGTAAAGCTCCTGCTGCCGGCTTATGATCCACACATGATCCAAGAATGTGGCTTTGGATCTTTATATTATCTTCTATTTATTTTCAAATCAGTATTTAGTCACATCATGCATCCTCACATCAATTTCCACACTGGACAATCAGAAACTTTGTCTGGTGAGAGTCGAGCTGATTCGTGGAAAGGAGGGATTAACAAAAAACAGATTTCTATGGGAAAATAAATCAGATAACAATGTTACAAGAGCTGCTTTAGTTTAAAGACATAAATCCTGAGTGTCCAAACCTTTGACCCCCATTTACTCACATGACTTGTGTTTGCAGTGTCAAGAGCAAATTCAGTTTTCTTTGGCTTTAATCTTTAACTGTACTAGCTGCTGCATTTGTCTATCTGGTTTACTTTTCTCTAATCGACACTCATAGTTGAGGTCATTAATCTACTGATCGCTCACTATTAACATGAACGTTAAGATAAAGATAGAGTTAATAGGAACACTCCCCTAATGCTGGACAATCATTCACATATTTCCTTCTGGTGCTTCCTGAGAAGGATTATATAATGTGTCATTCACCAGATAAGCTACCTATTATGCAGGTGGAAATTTCAATTCATTGTAGAAATGTAGCTTTATGACCTGCTGTTTACTGAGGTATCATCAGACGTGTGTTAGGTCTGCATGCTGGTTTGTAAGCATTGTTATATAAGGCTTTGCAGCTCAGCCTTTGCATTCTGGAAAGACTTTTTATTAGCTGATGAAGGGCCAGGACATGTATAGCTAACAAATAAAAATGATGAGGCAAAGAAGAAACAAAAGACAGATGTTGTGTTTTATGCTAAAGGACGAAATAAATGTAAGAAGCCAGTTCTGGGGGGAATATAAGTCACAAAGAACCATTACTCTTCATAAATAAATAAATTAAAAATAAATGAAAAAGCTGGGCTGGTTATTGTGTGGTGCCCCTGTTGTGTATTTTGGTTTGTAGTCAATGCATCTCAAATTACCAACAGGTAAGAAACTGTAACAAATTGTTTCGTAATTGTACATATCATGAAATCAAAGGAATGATAAATACTTTTAACTTGTTATTCCTATTCCTACTGAGTATATGATGATTATAACAGGAACATTGATATGCACTATTATATTGCTGCTTTTACGATGTGTCTGCACATTCTTCATACCACTTCTGCATTTAGTGCGTTAAGGTCTCACCAATGAAAAAGGTCTGGACACTTAAGCCGTATAGATCATACAGTGTGTGTCTGGTGAGTAACCCTACTGAGACCCAAATAAAAGTCAGAGGAAATCCCTGAAACATCATCTGACGTACAATGAGTTTAACAAGAACAAGGAAGTTCTAGTATTAAATTTTCCTCCCTTTATTTTTATATGCAAAACTGCTGAGCGCTTACTTCTCTCTTTAACCATGAGAGAAGCAGCCTGCTGTTTGTGTGTATCATTCACACGATGCTATCCTATTCGTTATTAGCATTATTCTTCCAGGCTATGTATTTTTGCATTGAGAAATGTTATTATTCTTTAGATATTAACCCTCTTATGACTTTTTTTTAATAATGTAAATGAATCACACAAACACATACACAGAGCTAAATATATAATCTACACATTTGCTAAACACAATGTATAGTTTGCATACTATACGAACTGTGCACATGCACCACGCACACTGTACACAAAACTACCCATGCTATGCATACTGCACACATATACAGTAATATGCAAATGTTTTTGCACCCCTGCGAATTTTCATTATTTTCTTTTAATAACCCTTGTTTGTATCAGCAAATATCCATTTTGAGCTATCAAATAACTACTGGACACATATTTCAGAAGTGAAACTAGGTTAAAAAGTTAAACAAGTCTGCCTACCTCTGTACAAATAAAATAGATAATGTACACATTTTCTCTACATACTATGCATTTTATACAAAATTGTAAACACATAGCATAATTAGTTTTATTCAACTTCTTACCAATTTGACCTCTCCCTGCCTTTCTACTGTTGCTTTCACTTTGCCTTCTTACACATTCAGGCCAGCAATTCAGTTTCGCATCAGCTCAGGAAATACACTTTCCAGAGGTAAAATTAAATTCCCTGTCCGGTCAATGTGGGTGGTACATGTGATCACAGATGTACACTTCTCTACACTTCACTGTCTTTTATTTTGCCTTCATGTTGCATGTCTTGTGTTTCCTGTTTTGTTTTGTGCACCCACGCCTGTCTCTGTTACAGTTTCCTGTCTGCCCCCCTTCCCCTCCTCCCCCATGTGCACCAGAGCCCTGATTGTGTCTTGTTAAAGTCCTCCTTGGCCCAGCAATTTGGATATCTCTGCCTGTAATTTTGCTCAACCGTGTACCGACCTAGTATTTTTTTTTATTAAACACTTTTGATTTCTGGAACCTGTCTAGATTCTTGCATTGGTATCCCTAATTCAGTGCCATGTTTTATGATACTTGCAGCATTATTTGGTTCCCATGGATACAACAACCTGTGCCGTAAGAAGCGGTTTTAGCCTGACCCACGTCACAGTTGTGCGCTGACAGAGACACACCCTGCTCCAATAAAAGACTCTCTCACACACACAAACAGAGTGGCGTCGTACTATCAACCACACAGACAAAACCGTGACAATAATGCCCTGATTATTTTTAGAACAAACTGTTCTACTTCCTTTGTCATCAACCACTATTGTGAGCCAAAACTTATATTAAATTAAAAATGTTCCTGATTTAGAGCAAAGTTATGGTTGTATAAAGCAACATTCAGTCAGACAGAGAATAGGATTCCCTGCAATACTTTTGATTGTATAAAACATACTCAACACATTAACTGTGTGTTTAATGTGAAATTAATGTTTTCCACCAAGAAAAACTGAGCAAAAAGTGAGTTGGGGTATCAGTCCGGCTGTGCATAGCAACCTTGACACATTTTTCAAACACCATCTATTAAATGTTAATCAACAGCTGATTACATCTTACACAGCAGGGTATTTACAAGCTGCACAAAAAAAAACATTATTCAAGGCTTTGTTTGCAGTGTTTTGAAGGCTCTCATGCACCAAGCATCCACCAGAGATACGTCATTTCGCTGTGTTCCAGCCTGCACCGGGCTGCTTTCTGCTGCAGTGACTCAGAGGGTGTTTCCCGGCAGTGCTGTTAGGGATTTCTCCACAGCTGACATTGTTTACATTTAGAACATGTTTGACAATTACAATCAACATAACTGTAATTTAAGTTTCTGAGAATAGAAAATAGAAAGGAAAACTATCAGCGAATTACCTGAACTGGCAGTATTTCTGTAAGTTCCTGACCTTAATTTAATGAAAGCAAAACAAACAGCCTCATCCAGTCAAACACCACTGGTTGCACTGTATTTGCACACGCTTAATGAGTGGTTCCCAGTGTAAATCTGTAAAGTCACGACTATTGTTACCTCAATGTGTAGGTGTGTGCAACCACTTTGTGATGTGGAATGACTGACTCAAAGAAAGATATTTACGTCAAGCCCATCCTCAAAAAGAACAAATTGTGTAACCTGGATCAAATCACCAAGGAAATCTAAATATTTAAAAATGGCCTGTTTGTACTTGTGTGGCTTTCCAGTAAAGCTGTGGGCAGCTTTCATGCTACATTAGGAGCTACATAGTAGGAGTTACACTTTTTTATGACTCAAAATACTTCTGCAGGATTCCACCCTCAACTGACAACTTGTGAAAAAGCACCAAATTACCACTGTTGAGTTAACTCTGTCAGAGAGATACTGACTTAAATATATTATTGACGTTTTTTAGTATGCAGTGGCATTCAACCACATTTTAAGTGCATAAATATACTAAAAATAAGTGGTTATATAATGCATTGCATATAAAAGACAACCAAAAAGTATAAAAATGACTAATGAACTGGAAATAGCACAAATGTATAATGACGACACATATCTAAAAGGAAAGTGGTGTTGCTAAATCCCACTTCAAGTTAATATGACACATAGTAGTGAATGCTACTCGGGAGTGGTGCAGCTACAACTTCAAATAACATATAATCCAATGTGAGATCTAGTATCCCAGTGGTACCTTCTAGGCAAGGTCTGTCTTGATCCTAATATTTTGGAGTATAGCTCCTGGGATCTGTGACCTGTGCCATAAAACCAAAATAACCAAGGTCATTTTGAGAGCTACCAAAGGAGCTCATGCACAGTATTGCAGTCTAATTCTGTAGCATGAGGTCATATTTATTCCTGCTCCATATAGTTTTTTTTTTTTTTTTTTGGAAGCAAAGCAGAGCAGCGATATAACAGTCTGCACATGGAGCTGCTGAGGTGGCAGAGGATTCAGGCTCAAAGAATAACCTGAAGATGGAAGTGCAGATTTATAGCATTACAGCCGGGCAGAGTGGAGTGCAGCACAGGGAAGTGGAGCGCTAACAGTAAATCTGAAGGCCTAGAGGAGGAACAGGAGGAGCGTGCCCGGAGAAGAGTCTCAGAGGGTGGGACTTGCGGGCCACGGTGACTCACCGCTGCTCCATGGCAACCAGTAGTTGTGGAATTGTAAACAGACTGAGAGACTGGAAAGACGAGCGGGAAGCAGGCTTTAGCTGTTTCTCCACCACACGCTCAACAGCTCGAACAGTGCTGTCGGCTCACTGCGTGCACGCGTGCTGGGGTCAGTGATGTCAAATGAGGTGAACTGACCAGATAAAGGCCTTTTGCCCTGTGCACTTTATGTGCGAGTATGAAATGCGACGTTCATCCTAACAGTTTTCTCATTGTTGCACATTGCGCACTTCCAGATTCTAGTTCCTGTAAGAATAATGCTTTGTAATAATAACTGAGAAGTGAAAAACCAAAGAGATAACAGTTCTTTGAAGCCCATTATAATGTGCTCAGAGCACTGTATGATTATAGCTACAAACACTAAGCATTTTAATGCCTCATAACAATAACCAAAGCACATTATACATGATTGTATAAGATGAAGTACCATAATATTTTATAATGCTGATCACTAACTAACATGTGCAAACCCAGGCATAATAAAGATACTTACTGTGCATTATAGGGTGACCTGCATACCATAACCCTTTAATAAACACTACAATGCATTATAACAGTGTTTATAATACATTATAAATCATTGCAAAAACAAGAGTTCTAGTGATAAGCAGTAATATCACATTTTATAAGTCATTACAAAATTCTTAAGAATGTAATACCAATTATGTTTGACAGCATTAATATTTATGAGCACTTACAGCTATTATTATAAAGTGTAAAGTATGTTTATAATCAATTATAGGCTTTAGTGATAGTTTGTCCATAAAGTATAGAATTCCCTCTTTTATTTTGTCGAGTTGAATTAAACTTCACTTCTCGACAGTGAGCAGTAGTTTCCTGAGGAACAAACCTCTCAAACTTTGTCAGTAGTTCCCCTCCTGCAAGAACTGTCAGTATGTTTATATAAAAATATATCAGTGGTATTCTCGGATGCACTCTGAGTGAGAAACAACATAAAAAAGTTTTAAAAAAAAAACAGAAAACTGAGGATGACCTGAAAAAGCACTGACCCATAGAAAGCCTGTTCACTGGACATATTTAGGGCCTCAGCCATTTCTGCAGGCCTGATTCACAGCATATACAAGCAAGGGGGTCAAAATTAAATGTGCAATGTTATGACAAAGAAGTAGGATCCCAATGTATGCATGCTGCATGCAACAGTAGGAAAAAGAAAAGGAAACATTTTGGGGTGCAACTTTAGGCTTCCAACGAATCTCATAGGAGGTGATGCAAAAATTGGAAGCTTAGCCCTGCAAGGCATAACGACTATGGAAATGTTCCAATCTAATGTTCGGAATCAAAATTTAGCTGGAATTGTTTTGAATATAAATCACTATGCAAAATTAACTGACCATTTGACGTCATTTCTGTCTTTGTTTGTGTTATTTTTAACTAAACTCTGATAAACTCTCTGTTGTACTCTCTGTACTTTACTGACCTTTTCCACACTAGGAAAAAAAACGGATATATTTATTACAAATATATCTGGGTTAGTGGGGCTAGTAAAAAAAAATCTTCTACAGAAGTTTTCAATCTCATTAATACAGTTTGAGTGTTAAGTTCAAAAGCATAATTACATACATAATTACATGACACTACTACCTTTCAACAAGCACCGTTCATTACGTGTGTGAGAATGTTTGTGTGTTACTCATCCGTCTCTGTTTGCCGTCTGTTCAAGTGTATACTTAGGCAGTGTGTGACGTCAACCTGGAGATACGCAAGTCCACAAAATCCTATGTCCAGCTTGTGATGCTACCAGGAGGCTGACGTGAATGGATTTTTCCAGTCGACACAGTATTTACCATTGTGCTGTAATAAGTGGGCATAGGTTCTCGAAAGTAACCTACTTGTAAATATTTCAAGAACATAAGGGTAAAATTGTGTAAACCCAGGTTCAACGTTCTGTTCATTTTGTTCACATGTGAGAGTCAATGTTTTTACAGGAGGGGATATAAGATTTCTATCACTCCGAAACAGAAAAGAAATAATTACTAAGCAAATAAAAATGTGTTAAGGAAAACCATTTTATATGTATCAGGCTTTGAATGATATATGAACACAACCCTCTGTAAAAACTTTCAAAATGTGGATAGAAATAAAACTGGAAGGTTTGATTTATGTGAGTACTACTAAAGTAGGTCTAATAAATCAACAAGTTAATAATTAAACTTACAGATATCAACATGAAACTTCCCCAGCTGATTACTTACATAACTTGTTTTGTTGTTTAACATGTGTTCTGAAATGTAAATGAGACATTATGTCATGCATGCAACCTTTGGTGAATTGAGGACAAATCTATGGACACAAATAGTGAAGTGAATGTATATTTTGGCATGTTCTTTCCAATATAAAAAAAGACGTGAAAATTGTCGTGCACATTTAAAGAATGACAATGTTTTTGCATGTAATGTCTTGCCTTAATCAGTATCCAGAATATACTTTATTAAAAAGTTTCCAGATTTAATGAAGCAGCCTGTAAGTGTCCGTAGATTATGGAAACACGCACAGAAACAGTGAAAACTCTGACCTAAGAGCATGCTATCATTCCAACGATCAGTTCTGTGTTTTTTTGTCATCTGCGACTCACAGTTTTGAGTGCAGCTGTGGACGACACGCTGGTGCTTCCTCAGAAGAAACCTGATGTGGGAGCTGCGAAGGTTTCAGAGGCCGCTGTGGGTGTAGCTACAATGACAAACATATCGCCTGTGTGAGCAGCGCTCTGACTGTTCAGCACTTGTTTTCTAGAATCACATGACTACCAGAGAATTTCTTCTGAGCGACACACAGCTTTTAATAGTCCTCCACTGAAGGCCAGTTGCTTGCCAGCTGGCTTGGTGGAGGTGTTGTAATCACTAATGCATCTTTTCCTTTGAAAGCAGTAGCGGAATGTGACTAAGAACATTTACTCAAGTACCGTACACTATGTGTGCAATAGTTTATTTTACTATTCAGTAAACTTCTAATACAGTACATCTCAGTAGTAGATAGGGTTCATGTTACTTATCTACATGTATTCGGGAGCTTTAGCTGTTACTTTGGACATTTAGATTATCATGGAAATATATATTATGTATAAAAAATAAATATGAAAAATTGGTTTTACATCGATACAAAAAGTAAACTAGTAAAATTGGAGATATATACAATTCAATTTCTGCATAATGAGTGCTTTCACTTTTGTTTCTATGTGGCTAATGCTATTTTACTTTTAGTTACATAAGCATTTCTATGCAGGACTTTTGCTTATATATGTACACTTTGTTAATGCTGTTTTACTTTAGTAGAATTACTTAGTACTTCCCCCACCTCAGTTAAACCAACATTACTGACATACCTTATTAAATACCTGATAACTGAGAACACCACATGAGTTAAATGAGGGATTCCCCCTGCAAAAAAACCCTGATTACAAAATAAACTGTGGAATCTGCATGTGTTGATTGGTGCTTATGTGCTATTATGTTGTGTAATGCATGGAGCCAAACATGGAGTTCAGGCTTATAAGGAATTGAGGATGACGCGATGTTTTTTTTGTTTTTTTCTCGTCAGCGGTTTTGTACTTATTTGGAATTCTTACACACACAGGGAAGTGCGCAGTCCTTCCAGCTCATCCTGCACTCATTTTCTGCAAACATACTACCCACAAAAGTCATTTGTTTTCCAGAATACTCAGTTATTTATTTCTGGGTAATTTGGAGGGGATTTAATGCATTGCAAGGGAAGCAAAGAATTCCCAAAACATAGACTGTGGCCTTAATACAGCGGCCTCTGGTTCTGCATTTCAGCAGAATCATACTGGTTTTATACCAACGCATTACAGAAGAAAACAAGACATTTTTCTGGACCACTCACACGGCACAAATCACCTCAGAGACCCCTAATCTCTCTGAAACCTCTTCACTTTGCCCCTTCAGCTAAGAGGAAACAATAAAGTGCTGCTGAAGCAGGTAGAGCAGGAGCTGATTCTCGTAATTATCTTGGATGTGGAGGTTATTGCGGATTTCCTGTTCATCCATCATTTTAGCAGTTTGCCGTAAATGTGCGCGTGTTCTCGCTCTTAATGTTGTGTACCGTGCAGATGTGAGGGATCTATGCTTTAACAAGGGATACCGTAAAGGAACCACTCCTGGGGGTGCACTTTATTCATAAATAATTGTAGAAATCATACTCATTAGATTGATTTTTTGTTTTGTTACTTGCTTTACCTGATAGTTTTTAGTCCCTCATACACCACTGATGTATTTTTCTGTCAAATATAAAATCTTTCTTTTCTTCTGAGCTTATTAAACCCAGATAGAAATTGTAATCTTTGTCTTTGCCACAGGAAAAAAGAGAGGTTGAACTCCCTCTTATACCTCTTCCGAACAAATTGTTTATAACAGACTTATTGGGGATTTCAGAAGATGAACGCTGCATGAAAAACACTGTCAATGCTAATCTCATATATAAATCATGCGAAAATCTGTTGTTTTTAATGATGTTGCACAGCAGTTGTCTCAGAGACTCCAAACAGATGTAAGGCATAATTTTCTGTTGCAGCCATCTGAAATACATTATCATCTCAAAATCATGTTTATAAGCGAATATCATCATTAGCTAACGACTTGATAAACCTACAGATCCTATGCTACCTGTTTGGTAAGCAATGTATTTAGGGTTAGGACCTTCGTACCAGGCAGGCCACCAGGCAGTCTTAGTTAACTTGCAAAGCTGCCACTTTATTACTTTTCCACAACCAAAGGAACCGAAGCTGCCTCCTTTTTTATCCCACTTATTGTGAACGGATATGCGAAAGAGTGTGTCTGCTATCACAGCTTCCTGTCATTGTTTTATCTTCCAAGTTAGCGTTGATCCTCACAGAGAGAACATCTTAGGATTTCTCTCCAGGTGTTGCTAACACCTCTGCCTCACACCTCCGTCTTTAGTTTAAGTAACTGAGGGCGTTTTTGCACCGCTTTGTTAATATTCCAATGCATGATTCAGTGAGAACATATAAGCATGGGACGATGATAAATTGCATTATATACTAGGAAACCGACAAAGAAGATGATAACCAATGTTTTTTTGTTTTTTTTTAAAGATATTTCAGGTATTTATGTGCTTTATTTTGGCAGTCATGGAAATTAATGGTGAGAGGTGAGCAAAGGGTTCAGTATTCAAAACCCTAGGATTAGCCTGGAAAAACTCAAAATAGTTTTATAAATATGACAAAGAATAGTTGAGGATTTTCTTTAAAGGACACAATAATATGAAAGCACATACACACATACAGATGACAGCCAGTTACTTTTTACCAAAGGAAGGAGGCCATGGAGCACAGGATGTATCATTCTAAAAATAACCCCAACAATAAATCACACTGGTTGGAGGGGACCTGACATTTTTCCTGATAAGCACTGTGCTAAAGTTGTCTGAGTGAGGTTACTGTGTGCAGGTGAACAGACTGTACGCCAGACACAATGTTGTTTAAGAACAAGTTGTTCCAGTAAGCTGGAAGCGTTTACCTTCATTACTAAAAAAGGTGCAACCGTAAATTCTCTTTAAATTCCTGGGTACTGAAGCACTCGTGTTGACATACTTTTGTCTGAGCTTGTATTTGTATACAGGGTGGGGGACTTTTCAAAGACGTTGTATACTCGTTCATGTTATGGGCCGGCGTAATTATGTAAGTGCATGTGAGAGCATGTTAGGTCGCGCGGACACCTACAGAGAATCCAGTGAGTCACGGTACAATGGAGTCAGCTTGTATTTCTGTAGAAGTCTGGATTACTGTTTTATAGTTCCTTTGTATTTTGTCTGAAGCCGCTCTTAAGAAATGAGAAGCCGATAACACACTGAGATAAGCTTTGTGGGTAATGTAATGTGTCTTTAAAAAAAGCAACGTCACACAGCTGTGGTTCCCCCCGAACAGGTGACACATTTAAAATTAAACAGGAAATAATGGAGAACAGTGAATTTGTGGCCTGACCTCTGCAACAAGTTAATGAAACCAAATGTGCTGTTACCCAAACTTAAACTTGAAAAGCCATGCATATGTGTGGTGTGTTTCACTATTAGTCAGTTTTACTCTGTCTGTGGAAACAAGTCATCATGAAACAAATCAAACAGTGAGATCTCATTTCATAGAAAAATAGTGCTCTTTTATTATAAATTAATGAAATGTTCATACAAATATAAATAAGTGCAAAGTCGTATCAGTCTGCTTGCTTTGTCAACAAATGTCTTCAAGCATCCAGAGCCAGTGGTTTTGGCTGGCAAAAGTACATCTTTATAAAAGACAGCACAAAAACATCCTCACTCATGTAAACTCATGACAATAAGATATATTTGGACTCTTCTCCTTATTGGGGAAAAGACATTGTTTAATACATTCATTTGCAAGCCATGGCATCAATGTCTGTGCCACAAATACTACCGCTTCTTTCTCACCACTGAAGCCATATTAAGCAGTGGTTTCTCAAGTAAGATCATCTATAATTCAGTCATGTTGGTGCTCCAACAAGCTGTTGTCTAGTTCAGGCAAGTTTGGCGTAAACCCTTCTTTTAAACTAAGTATCACAAACATGTTTTCTGTGGCCATTTTCTGGTGCTAAAACATCTTTAAGTTCAATTTCCCCATCATGGCTGCACCCAGAGGGCCATCAGTACTTATTTGTACTCTGATTTTCCATTGTCTGTGAATTTCCAGCGTGGTCAGACATCCCAGGATGCTGCACGGACGTCTAATACATCCAAGATTATCATCAGAGGTCAGCAAAAAAGCCAGCCGACTGTAAAAGCCGGTTCAGCTTTAATGGATGGATGATTTTTCTTTTTCTTTTTTTTTTTTTTTGAGGCCAGTCAACAGCCTCACAGCACAGACGGTTAGCAGCAGCAGCAGCAGCGGAGGGAACCTGTGTGTCATCAGACTGCAGACAGCTGACTGTGAGTTCAGTTTTCAGTAAGTTGTATGTCATCAGTGGAGGTGGAGGACCAGTTCTTCCTTTCACTCCACCAGATTACAGCAGTGCTCTCTTTCTCTCGGTGGACCGTTACAACACTGGATGTCCACTTTAATGCGAGACCTGCTAACATCTTGTCAGTACAACAAACTGCTCCTTTTCTCAAGCTCGATCTCGGGCTTGACTCTGCTTTTCCATTACTCCTCAGGCACAGCACATGTCTTTGTGCTGAAACTGTCCCATTTCCTTTGAAGTCTTTGCCCCTTCAAGAGCATCAGTCCAAGGCCTCTAGATAGGAGCGTCATACTCCTGCATGAATTCCTTCAGAGGATGAGGAAGTTGGTCTCTTCTGGAAGAAATGTCCAAATGTCCATTGACTGTTTTCCTGCACAAGTGCTGCAAGGTGGACAAACTACAAGAGAGAGGTTTAATGAGCTCCAGAGGGATCTTCTCCCCTCCAGAGTAAATGTAGTAGATATTCCCACTGCGAGTGTTCCCTTTGCTCTGGGGCATGTAGAAATGGACCAGCTTGAGAACACAGTCAAAGTGGGGGGCAGATTGAATGTTCTTAGGGTCTGTTTGCAGGTAGAAAGAGGAATTATCACATTGAATACGCAGGTTTTTTGTGCCCGACGCTGTCTTGACACTGAGGGCGAACAGATGCCGGTTGTCGGAGCTGTCCCTGATGAGGAACGTGCCGGTGGCCTCTGTCGCCAGCATAGCGTTGGCCTCCTTCCCAGTGATGGCGCCCCAGTAGAAGCCACTCTCCTGGAGTTTGTGGAGCGTGGCCAGGACCATCTGGTACTGCGTCTTGGAGGCGAACGTCTTGTAACGGTGAGGCAGCCGCATACTGGAGTCCAAGAGGCTGCTGCTCATTGCGGAGTCAAACTTGCTGTGAGTTACCATGGCGCTGTGCCCAATCTCTAGGTGGCCTGGGGAGCACTGGGCGCCACACAGACAAGAGAAGAAGAGGTGGGGTCAAAGAGAGGTTCAGAGGGTTGTCGGAGAGGGCGTGAAGAGGTCACTCTGTCTGGGAGTGAAGCACCTGAAGAGACAAAGTGAGGAGATGTTAGGGAAAGATGACACCAGAATTCAGTTTGAGAGTTGACATACAGCAAAAACCAGATGTGTTTTATCCACACTGAAGGCTAACCTAACACTCATCAGCTCCAGCAGCTCTACTGGAAACTACTTTTCCAGATGTGGAACCTCATGCGTTTAAACATCCCTGGTGATGGATGGGGAAACTGCTCTGAGCGCAGTGAGTTTTTTTTTCTTTCTTTAATTAATTAGAAACCGCAAAAAAAAGACCCAAACTGTGCGGCTCCGCTCATCTATTTGAGAGGAGTTGTGGCTTTAACAGCGCATTTCACTACAATGCTTCCACTTAAGTTCCAACCATTTCGGGGAAACTTTTGTGTGAGTGTGTGTGTGTGTGTGTGTAATCTGCCCTCGGGACGCGGTCAGTTCCAGTAAAGACATCGTGATCTAGATTGCGCAATTTACACGCCATGACCGGCTTTAGTAAACCACATTTAAACAAACACACTGGCCATTACATTATCATTAAAGTCCTGGTTATAGACAGAAAAAAATAAAAGTACTATACGGAGAGACAGAAAAAAGATCCTCACCTTCAATGTTTCTCCAAACTCGCTCTTTTTAAAAAATAAATCCAAGTGCGCAGTCGCAGGATAGATTCACAGCTGTCCAGCGTCTGTAGAGATGATACGGATGTTTTGAAGTTCTTTGGCACCAAACTTCGGACTTGTAAAATAGTTTTGTCGGTGTGTAGCGGGCCGTGTGTTGCCCTGCTGAGCTGTGAGTTACTAGTGAAGCAGCAGATGCAGAGGAGTCATTATAACAGGGCAGGAGACTCCGCCCCCCTTCCAGGAAGCCTCTCTCTCTCTTGGCACATTGTCAGGAAGCGGAGTTATTTATTTTTTAAAGGATTCCTGATATGAGAAGCGCCCTCCCCCTGCTGTTCCTCCAAAATGAAGTTAAGGAGGAGTTCCAAGCAACACTTATTTACCTTTGGTAACCAAGTATCTCTCCCTTTGGTCTTTTGTAAACCCTTTTAATAAAACAATATTGTTGTTGAGAATTTATCGATTGAATAAGACGTTAGATTATATGTTCTTTTCTTTCTTTATGTACAAGTTCCGCTTTAGCGTCAAAGTATGAGGTAATAGTTTTGTGGAGTGGGTTTCTGAGAAATACACAGTAATAGACGCTCACATGCTGTGCGCCAGTTCTCCAGAGGGGGCGCCAGATCACGGGGAACTCATGCTTTGTTTCCCAATAGCAACAGCTGGTTACTAATGGCAGCGGGTTATTATTTATGTCAGTTTTTCTCTGCAGTCATTCTGAAGATATTTCTGACTTCTGTTTTTTTATCCTGAGATCAATATTACGGGAACTGTTCACACCATATCATATTTAATTTATTTTCATTTTATCATTATTATTTACATGTACTGCTCTTCATTAATCATGATTGTTTAGGTGCCCAGCCAACATAATGCCTCAAATACACTTTTTCATTTCTCACACCAAAAAACGACTCCCTACATATATAATTACATTTTTAAAATGATATAAGCAGATATGAGTTTTTATCTTTTTGGCAAAAATCCAATTCTATCTAAGGATCCTGATTCACAACTATGTGGTCAAAAAAAGTTGATTTCCCTTCCACTGTACTGACCTCAACTGCTCCATGACCTCACTTTAGACTTTCTTCGTCATGACTTTATATTTTTGACATTTTAATATCAGCATTTAGCTTTCTTAAAAGGAAGCTGACTTCAGAACTTCACTTCTTTGGCAACATGCGTGTGACTGATATAGTGC
>JAOWBC010000458.1:11205693-11237792 GCA_028566105.1 Hypoplectrus providencianus
AGCATTTAGCTTTCTTAAAAGGAAGCTGACTTCAGAACTTCACTTCTTTGGCAACATGCGTGTGACTGATATAGTGCTCATACCATCCACATCACATCCCTCCCTGCTGACTCAGCCATGACCGCCATCAGCCTCAGGTGGTAATTGTGCTGCCTATTAACTCCAGGCTACGGTGTCACGTCAGTCTGAAACATCTCATTCAATGTACTCATCATGTGGAGGAAAAGACCAGCCACAACGCAGCTCTGACACTTCTCAGCACAGACCAGTCCTTGGGAAAAGATACATCTGTTTTGGCGTATGTTTTACCAAACCTCGGCTGGGAGTTGAACAGAAGGGAGGGGGTTTTGTAGGACTGACGCCACAGAGCCTGATGGGTTTTTGGTAAAAGCCAGCTGTGTCCACACAGAGGTGAGTCAGGTGTTGTCTGATTCAGACCACCAGCAGGATAAGGGGGAAGGGAAATCACCAGGATAGCCTTGTAACTGTTCACTTGTTTCCAGAAAATCTATTGTGTCATCATGTGAGGCATGTATTTAGCATCCACAGTCTCCTCTGGGACCATAAAGCGAGTCAATGAAAGGAAGGAGGGAGGGAAAAAAAACACACACCATGTTCTAGCTCATCTTCTCCATGGAAACCACTATGCGCATTATTACAGCATGCTGACTTGGCGTTTGCGTGTGTATCCTGTAATTTCCCAAGTCAGTTAACCTTTTGATAGCGTAGAAAAGCAGGACTTTTAATCATGGTGAGGAGTAGAGTGTAAAAAAAAAAAGATTTTTAAAAGCCCCAGACGTCAAGACTTGTAAAAAAAAAAAAAACCCAACTAAAAATATAAAAAAACAAACCGAGAGCAGTGTGTGTTTAACCTCAGGTCAACCCTCAAATGGTTGGTCAGTCATGGCCGCTGACGAACCAAGTGACCTGGAGCTGAGAAAACAGTTCCTGCAGACTCCGGCCAAACATCTGAGGCTCAGGGTGTGAGGCTTGGCTACAGCAGATTTGGCTCAGCAGGCCATGTGTGTGCGTCTTTCTGTGTCTTTTATTTCTAGTAGGGGTTACAGAGTAAAAATAAATAGCCTCCAAAAACACAAGAAACACTCTTTTGCCCATGTTTTCTCTGGTTTCTTTATTGTGTGTCCTCCTAATACTCTAGGCATGAATTAGAAAAGGAAAAGCATTCATTGGTGGAAAATTATTCAGATTCTTTGCTTACATTAAAGTACTAATACTATATTGCAGAATTACTCCACTACAATTTAAAGTCCTGCATTAAAAAAACTTAATTTTGTAAAAGAACAAAAGTACCAATGTAATAAGAGTATCAAAGAAGAATTACTCATTATGCAGAATGGATCCACTCACTTTATTTTATATTACTGGATCATCATTTTTTAATATTTGTGAACGTGGTGAAGGTAAGACTAATTTTAACCACTTAAGACTAATTTTAACTACTTAATATACTCTTATGTGGTTTAATTAATAAACATGCTTAGGTCTTTTTCTTGCCTCTAAATGTAGTGGAGTAAAACCTACAATATGTGCCTCTAAAAATGATGCAGTGTAAAGTTACATAGAAATACTCAAGTGCACGTACCTCAAAATCGTACTTATTTACAACACTTGAGTAAATGTACTTAGTTACATTCCGCCACTGAAGGAAATCCAAGATTAGTTCAGTGGATGAGACGAGGCCTCGCATGATAGCTTGTTGGTGTACCACTGTTTAGTGGAAAAGGCTGCTGTTTAGGTTTTCCCACACTGACTCAGAAATTTACTCTAGCTCATGGTTCCCGTAAACCCGCTGGGTTCGAGGGGGAAAAAAGCAGAGCTCTCGACTGGAAAGAGGGGTCAGAGGCAGAAAAATGTTATTCAACAAAATATTTTGGAGCTGCTTGGTCTAGCAGAATTTCACTGAACAGTGAGAGCTTTTAAAACCTCTGCGCGTTTTGCCAGTTCTATGAAATTGTTTGTGGCCTTCGCAATTACAAAAGGCGGCGCTTATTGTTTGCACAGCTGAATGCAGCGAGCCATGAATTCAGGTTGAGTCAACAACATAATTTATTTTATTTAATCTCCCATAATGAAGGGTTAAATTAAGAATAAAAACCTGTGAAACCTACAAATGACCTAGAAGAATTAAAAGGGTTGGAAGAGGAAACACTGTTGCTATGAGATATAAACGATAACGTATGAATGAAATCAGATAACTGCCACTGATGATCCGAGATATGCAGGAAGGTTCCTGGCATATCAGCCGATCTAATTCCTGTTAGTCTGTATCATTATGTACAGGAGTTTCACTTCCTGTCTCTACCTGCATGCCTCCCTTTCTGTCACCATTTGTCAGGGCTGGGTCAATTACTTTGAAATGTCAGTTACCAAACAAACATACATGGGATTTTTCTGTTACGAGCAACACAATCCATTAAAAAAAAAAAAAGAAAAAAAAAAGTCAAACATAATAAATGTTGCATCTTATACTAAAAATCTATCCAGCCCCAGAAGCTTTTTTCACAATATCTTAAAACACTTATTTTAAATCAAAAATAAAAATGCATTTGCTTTGTTGTCCATATAATAGAGCAATTAAAAAAAAAACAGCTCTGGCACAAACTACCACAAACAGACAGTCGAACTATTGACTATATCCACTCACAGCTGTTTTACTGTCAGACTTCCTTATTGGTTGAGCAAGAGCACTTCTGTGTGATTACCGATCAGCCAGTAATAATTTCCTGGTAACTCTGTGTCTCTGTGCTGCTGTCAAAGCCGTTCTTTGTGTAAGCTCTATGAATTGTGGGAAGTGCTGTGTGTGTGACCACCACAGATGAGAAGTCACAAAAACCCTTGATGGCAACACATTCTTTACACAACTCATATTTCTCAAAAATATTCACAAACTCAAATAAAGCCCTTTTGGTACCAGTATGGTATGTATTTATGCATATATAGTGTTGACCAGAAAGCTTTACTATAGTTTTCTCGGGGTTGTGTGGTGACAGCATGAGTTCTCTAAAGAAGAGTTTGTTATCTTGTCTTCATGCTGATTGTGAAACTGTATCATGAAACATTACTGTAAATTTACAGGGAAGAACACCTTCTTATCAGTCATTTACCAGTTAACAGGAAGTGACCACACCATGTGAGTAGTCCTATAGTGCAATATGATTTTTTTAATAGACGGATAGGGTGTATCTCTTTTCAAAAATGTATTCATCAATCTTATCAAAACATATCACAATAGTAATGAAACTACAATTAACAGATGACTATGAAAACAAAATGATTCCAACTTTATGAGCAACCTTGTTTATAAATACATGTTCACATTTTTATAAGATTTAAGTTAGCTCTCTTAATAGGTATTGTTATTCTTAACACATGTGACAAAGACAGCACCACCCACAGAGTTATTTCTGTTGTTTTTTTGTGGATTATAAAAATGAGCTTGCATGAAAATCAGACCTTGCATTTAATTGAACAAGAAAAAGTTATATAAAAAGTATATTTTTCATTTACCATAAACAGAACTGTGCACATGGCTATATCTGCAGAGCTGATGAAACATTCGTGCACCTTGCTGCACCACATGCAGGTGTCTGGCTAATTTGAATAAACACATCACTTATGAGCGATGGATTGGAATTTGCGGCTCTGTAGAGGTGTGAAAACTGGCAGTGAAAGTCGGGCGACGAGCTCTATTGTAACATGCTGAGCACATGTGACGCTTAGCATTCCACCCTGCATACAGATTTGCATGGAGTCTATTTATGGCTGAGAGTATGATGACAGCTGCCTTCTGGGAAGAGCTAAAAGCAGAACACAGGGCCATTAACGTACCTTTCAAACCCACAAACCTGTCCACAATGAAATCTGACAATAGCAGCTATTGCAGGTTAAAGACGACAGTATGCCAACCTGCGTTCTTATACCTAATTTGCCTATTCAACAATTATGAGTATGCAAATTACTTACTTGGAACTACGACAAGGACATTTACACTGGTTATGAAACAGTCTCAGTGTAAAACTGATTTCTTTATGTGAACCACAAGAACAATCCAGACCTTAAGCACACAGACTGACTGTTTCTATACAATTATTTTTGAATTTTCCCAGGCAGGAGGGGAAATTTAGGTCATGGCTGATACTGGAGCAGGATCAGTAAAGAGAACAAGTTTCAAAAGGATTCAAAACTGATCCTCATTGGCCCTCATCCTGGTCTATTTTATCTCTGAAAGTCATTGTGAGACATGGATTTTACACCAATACATGTAGTTATGTTAGTGGCAATTTTGTTTCAACAACATCTTATTATAGTAACTAGATCTTACACGGCCTACATTACATTACCTTATCACACAGTGGGTAGCAAAATAGCTGTTGTAAATAGAAAAAAATAGCAATGATCAGTAAATTCTTTAAGTTGCTTTAAATAAGAAGAAACGGCTGTGGAAGTTGAACAGTTTCCTTTTACACTGGCAACAATGCTCTTTGAATACATCATATATTCATGATTTTATGACGTACATTCTGGCATTGTTCGTCACCAGCGCTGCCAGCAAATGACCAGTGAACTGCTCAACTCCGGGCAGCGCACCAATATTTACATGTCACCACGCTGTGGCCTAGTGACGGAGTCAGTGCACATTCATCTCCTCTCAAGGTTAACAGCACTTCAGCTGCAAAGACAGGGAAAACTTACTGGATATTTTCCAGAATCTGTTGTCATTTCTTCATTTTTAGTTCCTTGGCATAAGCCACTGAGACAACAATAGGGACAGCTTTTGTGATAAGGTACAGCTGGAATAGCACGTGGATGAGTTACCAACATTTCAGCCATGTGACAGTGAGCTGGGAACTTCAGCTGGGGCTATGAATGTGACAGACATCACAGGACTAACTCCTGAGAGACCTTCACTGACATTTCAAAACCTTGTATTTCCAAATCGCATATAGATGACACAATTGGGGCAATGACTATTTCAACATTTTGGTGCTAACTTGTGAAAATGGATACAGGAAATGCAAAGTGTAGCAACTGGGAATTCAGTTCACTCTAACTGCATACTCATGGTGTCGAGGAAGAGGTTAAAGAAAGAAGTGAATGTCACAAACGTCATCAAGGCCGGGCTTCCACTGTGTCATTATTTTCCACCATGAGCCACAGTGTGATAGATGTGGTTGTTAGCACATGGCACCTCAACATTTACTGGAAGGTTGTAGTTCAAATGGTTAAGATTATAGTGTGTAAATTAGCTGATGTGCTCCAGGTCTCATCCAATTTCTGTCTGAAAGGATAGAAAATGATGATTTTACTCTCTTAATTGTAAATATTCTACTGGGTGCAAAGCATTATTTACTTTAATATAAGATGCAACATTAAAATAAAAACTATTAATAAAATCACAATTAACCTCCCCACACCCCTACCCCCTAAATGATTACTTGCATTGAGATAAATGTTTCTTATATGTCTACCTTTGTTTAAACGTTTTATCTAGGTTAAAATATATCAACATATGTATACATATGTATTCCCAGAACAGATATCGTATCCATCTAAAGCCAGGTTCAAAATGATTTCATTTGTTTGGTTTCATTTTGTTGCCACATTAGAGTCAAAAGGATTTAACAGACTTTTTTTCAGATTCAGAATTTTAAGTTCGTTTTTGAATGCGTTTATCCTAAATACTTCACAGCCATACAACAAACAAAAATACAATGTCCTGATATTTTCAGGGAACAAAAGTTGGAGTGGAAAATGTGGTGCATGGGAGTGATACTACAGTGGAAATTTCTGGCTTAGTGTATGAAAAAAAATATTTTTAGCTATATATTTGAATATCAATATAAGGTCAATGGTACAAGCAACAAACTATGAATAATATGCAAATTTTAGAATGTCGTCTACGGCCACCTTTTGACGTAGCAGTAGATACCTGCAGCGAGTTTCTACTACCATCCACCCTATGGAACAGGGTCAGATATAACATCAGTGGAGTCACCCCTGCTGGTCAATAGAAGGATTGCAGGTTTAAAACATATGTATAGTTTTGCCCCTGTTAACCTACTGCTAGCTGCTACTTAATATAGCACAGGAGTAATATAGGTACAGGAGTGAGAATGATCTTATGATCTAAACCTTGGCAAATAAAGTAAATAAGCATGTTTCCAACAATGTCAGACTACTCTTATGTGTCTTACAGTGTATGAGTCATGCACAAACAAGAGGGAAAACTAATAAACACCCTGAAGGATTACAATCTGCACATCTTTGATCTCTGCACTTTCCGCCTGAAATGAGCATGTGAGGTCATACCACCATGGTGGTACGGGCTGCATCTGGAAAATGCACATCTGCCACGTTCCTCTAAATGGACAGTGTCCAGATCATGATCAACTGCTGCCTCAAACATTCAGATTGCATCATGGCAGATAATATGATTGATCTGACGCTGCCCGCCTATCTCGGCTCGCCTGCCCCTGCCGCCTCCATCCGTTTATCAGTATCAAATGCTTGGAGACAAAGGGAGCCAATGACATAATCGGGATCTTCAAAATGGACTTTGATTCCCACAAACCCCAGAAATAGCTGGCTGATGTCATTGGGCAGATGGTAATAAATCGTCTACACTATAATAGCAGGTTGTCTGAGAGATGTTGTTACACACACACCTTGGTAAAATGTACTCAATCGAGGGTGCACACTGTCAAAACATACAGCTGCAGGAGTGTGTGTGCACCGACCACACCAATATGCATGTGAATACAATAACACGGTGGTCATCCATGTGCATCTCTGAACACATGCAAATACAGATACACACACTTTTTCTAGAACACAGTAACTTGATCCTGGGCTGTGCCAGTAAGTCTGACATTTCCGGATGGGTTTAGTGTGTATCTGCAATGTTCACACACTGGTTTTGTGGTTACTGTACAGATAAGGGTGCTGATAGTGGCCTGGGATATGTGCCAGCGAGAGGACAGGGACAATTCAGAGAAGCAGAAGAGATTTACTTGGAAGATGTCATGCAATCCAAAAGGGGCCTGATTTTTGATTACAAGCTATACCTCAACAATAAGTCTCATTTACACTCCACGCTGTCAGAGGGGCCTGACTCAGGCACAGATGTTTGAGGAAACTACCCAGGATGCATCAGAGGAAAGCTTTGATCCTAGCTATCCCCTCAATGGGTAAATGGTTCCATGTGTGTATGAGTAGGCCTTCGATGACCTTGCACGAAATGTCTTTATGGCAGACACAATGAAGTCATATAAGGGGACCATAAATTGAGACCAATCCATAGGGAATGTTGAATAATGCTTTTTGTTGTTAGTGCAGGTGTGTTTCTGTTACAAGAGCATGCTTTCATCTAATCAGTCATCATTTGTGTGGTTTTAGCTTCTCATTAAATTGCAGCATCATTTCATACATTAAACTTGATCACATTAGACATGGGCAGGAAATCCGCCACAAGCTGCCTTACAGCCTTTAGTCCTGTTTTTCTCTTGTAGATTGTAAATTATGTTACTAAACAATTGATTAGCATACAGTTTCATTAGAAATGCTTTCAGAGACTACCTGAAGCATAACGGTGCAACCATGTAGTAGTTTGCTAGTGTAAAGTGTTAGCTTTTTACTTTGGTCTGCTGCATTAACACTTCAAACTTAATAAAGTGGTGTTCATTTTACAAAGATTATTCTGCTGAACAAAAGCTAAAGCATCAGAAACATGTTTGTCACAGAGCTTTTTTTCTGCAAAAATGCTAAATCCAATTAAATAATTCCATCTGCAAATTTTCAATAGACCACATGCGATGCTAAAGTCCTGGTTAGCCTACAAAAATATGTAGTTTTGTTTGCTCTCTGTAGGCTGATACATGCAAATAATTTTTGTGCTCTGCCATTTTGCATGCAGCAGGTGCCCTTTTTCATATTTCACCCTTTCTTCAGACAGCTTGAGACCTCCACAGCCTCTTTTCCATATTTCAGATATGCGTTGCTGATTGCAATCAGCACACAGTGGAACTGAATGAAAACATTTTGCTTGGACCCTAAAATGCTGTGTTAAGCAGGTTCTGGATCAGAGATCACAAAGAAGTACTAAAGGCCTCTCTCATGCCTTTTCTCGTCAAGGCATTTCCTTTTGTCCCCTTCTAGCTAGGCACTCCCTGTAGACAGGAAATTCTTCTGGATGTTTTCCAAACCACGACCTCTTTTTCCCTCTTTTACTAGAAATCTTGGAACGAAGGTACAGTCTGTTCCAACCTCCGACCTGCATGTAAACAAACAATCTGCCTGTTCCAGAAATCGCTCCAGCCTATCCATCTAGCGGCAGTTGTCAGATTCTGAGATTTCTGCATTGCCTGTTGTCATTTAAGCTGTGCCATATACTGCAATCAACATGATAATATACAGGATGTTCCATTAAGACATGAGATAAATCATAAAAGTCCCACAGGAAAAATGCGCTTCTTTTCGCACCACATTGCAAAAGTTTCCCAGAACAAGAGCCACCCACAGTTCAATGAATGTGCAGAAAAAAATCCCACAATGCCATTTTCCCACTGGGACAAACAACCTTCTGTCTTTTTCACACAGTTATTCTGCAGCCCTGCATCAGCAAGTTCACTACCAAAAATAATGAACACAAGAAAAAAAAGGAAGTTTCCTTTCCAGTAAAATCTAATTGTGTGGGACTCAGACGCTGATTCTAATGGTAAAATTCAATTCAGGAACTTAGATTTAAAATTAAGGTGGCTGCATCATTTCTCAGTTGTAATTCAAGAAAGCCAATAACTGTGGTTATTACATGGTCATATTTGTTAAATCATTTCCAAGACTTTTTATTACACACACATGACTGTCACTGTGTTACTCGGTCATAAATGACAGTGTGTTCAAGTTCAACGAAGAGGATTGCAACGGGAGGTGTGATACCAACTGTTTGCTTTTCCCTTAATCATATTCACTTTCAAATCTAGGTCACCATGTCACCTATGGGCAGGTTAGGGAAGGTGATAACTCTAAGAAAACATGCAGTTGATATGGAGTCATTTAAACCATGAGTTCTTACTTTTGGAGGTTTAGTTACTAAATATTGCAGCATGTCTCTTGTCCAAACTGACCAATTTGTAACCTACTGTCTTAAAAACAAATATATATGTATATAAACACATTTCATATCTGTGGATTGCTGCTTGTTAGACTTACCTTTATCCCAAAAGCTAACAGGTGTGCTATTATCACAAGCCTTCCGGTCCAGTTGTCTTTCTTTCAGAAGCTTTATAATCCAGCCTTGACCTGTGGTGACTTTTTGGAGAATTAAAAAAACAACAACAACAACAACAACAACAACTGCAACACTAAATGTCTTTTATACTTTTTATAAGCATAAAACCGCCATGGTTGTTGTTAGCCGTCTGCGAGTTGTACATGATGTCTTCCGGTGGAATGTATCGTCCAATTAAATGCTTTGTTCCTGATTCGCCAACCAATGAGAAGCTGTGTTTCTGACCGCGTGGCGGCGCTGCTTTCAAATGCACCACGCAGTCATCCGACGTTCTTCCTCTTGCTAATATAAGTACATCAGAGTAACCTTACAGCAACAAACAATTTGTTGATTCTCCCTTACACTTTTCAAAAGCAAAATGAGAAAACCTTATATGGTAATAATTTATGTTATGTGAACTGCTGCCTAAAGGACAACAATTGTCAATGATACACATTTTCAGAAATCTTGTCTATTTTTTTATTTATTTTATTTTATTTTATTCTTTTTTTTTTTTTTTTTTACACCATCTTGGCATCAGAAAACTTCCCAAACATACAATTTTAGTTAAGCTTTAAGTTTTAGTTTTTAGGCAATTTTAAGCAATTCTAGTGCTTAAAAGTGAGCATGCAGACAGCAGCTGTCCAATTCAGATTTTTTTTTTTAAATAAAAAAGTAAGGGCTATAGACCTTAGACTTTATTTTCTGCTTCAGATAGTTTTAATTAGATGTTTTGCAAGATTTTGTATGCGGGCAATTTACAAACTTACACAACTTCATGTTTGTGGAAAATACTTGGAATCAAATCAGTAAATTATATATTCCACATCCCAGCAGTATTTTATTGCTACACTGAACAAAGTGCCAAAAGTTTTGCTGCTTTTCACTATCAGTGCTATATCCTCCCAATCAGCTGGTTAAGATGCTGTTAAGTATTGTAAATATGGTGTTTGCATGGTTATATGACCATACGTGTGTGTGTGTGTGTGTGTGTGTGTGTGTGTGTGTGTGCAGAGAGTGAGAGAGAGATATAAGGAAAGAGATAGTGGAAGACTGGAAGGGGGAGGGGAGGGAAAGACTTTGTTGTGGTTGTTTTTTTTAACTCCCTTTCTCAGAAATCCTGCCCTGAGGTTGAATTCAGTGTCCCTCTGCAGAGAAAGAGATTCCTGGAGTGATTTGAGCAGGATTTATTTTTCCAGTAAAGCAACAATGCATCTGTCAACACAGCACCTGAAGTGTACATGCACCTAAAACACTGCCATATACAACATCTCAAAAGATTTTTTGAGTGTGAGCTGCACTTGGCTCCAGTCTGTCTGTGTGCAGTGTTTCTTATTTTTATTTTATAAACATGACAGTGGTGTTAAGGGAGATTTCATGGGATGCTGTTTACTGAATTTGGCTTGACAGCTTGTTATTGTGTTAGAACAATAATGAATCACATGATTGACAGCTTTTAATTCTAAAAATGTAGGCTTCAAAGCCTCGCCCTTCTTAAATTAACTTTAAAATTATATGCAAAACTGAAAACCACGAAACCTGTTTAAACATTTTCGATGCAGCTGTGAACTGGTTTGAAAATGTTAACCGTGACTGTGTTGCATTTACGTTTGCGTGACAGCATTAGAGTGTGCCAGCCTGCGTGTAACATTCTTTGCCTGTGTGAGCCCCATACGAGAAAGGGCCCTTCTCATGCCAGCTGAGGTCAGGCCCGGACACCGTGGGGTGCACCCTTCTCCCGCCGCGGTGGGCTGAGAGGCAGGGGGAGGCCTCCAGCGCTTCTGGGAAACAGTCTGGGCCTAATTGGAACCTGACTGGTCTCACATGTCTCCACTTACTGGAGGAGACGGAGGATCCCGCTGCCTGGCCTATGAGAGCTGCTGTAGGGGCAGGCCTTTCCCCCTTCATCAGCATAACCACACAGAAGTGAATTCACCAAGCAGGTCTGACATGACAGCGTGACTGAGTGGTGTGGTCTGGGGGGAGTTTGGTTCAGTGAGGTCAGGTACTGAGCTCTATATTGTCTTTTAAAAGAATATTTGACCTTCATTCAACCCCTTTCAGTACAGTTTGTTCCAAGAAACTCCTTTCTGTGCAGTACGTGCACCCTCCTCCTCTTATTGTTCTCTCGTAACTCATTCGGGGTCAGAACTGATGAAACCTCCAAATGTACAGTATATCACGTTCCCCTTCTCACGCACACAAACCTCAATCTAACGAAAAGACGTGCAAGTACAGTGTCTCTTCGTGTGCCTGCTTATCCACACTGCAGTGAGAAATACGAGAAGTGAAGTGGTGAAAAACAAAGACTTCCCTGCTGCTGCTGCTGCTGCTGCCTCACCACCACCACCACCACCACCACACATTCTCTAACTTTTTTTCACTGTTTTTTTTTCTCGCCGTGGCAACATGCCTCTCATTTCCCATCATTCACGGTCACCTCCTTGGCCCTGCTCTGTAATTCTCAAAAAAACCTCATTATCATCCTGTTTTACAGCAGCAGTGCAAAAATATTGGTTTAATGCAGTTGTGCAAAAAAAAAGAGTACAGGCAATTTCCAATCTGCCAAAACTCTGTTCATTTATTATCAGAATGCACAGATGCACAACAGGAATCTTGCTTTGCCAAGGCCTTTGCTGTTATGTCTTTTTGATGCACATATGGAACAAATTGTTTTATAATTTGTACCCATATTCCCCCCAAATCACTGCAGACTATCGCCCAGAGGCAAATACACAAATAAGCACCTACTCATTTAGCCTTGAATTTAGGGCATATTTTGGTTTTTCTAAAGAAAATTATTTAAATCTTTCACAGATTAAAGGGCTTTTGAAAGCAATTCTCTCTGCTGGAATAAACGTGTCTCAACTTGAATAAACTCAGGTATTCACATGGTAAAACTGTTGGTTTTACCTCATAACAGTTCTTACTACCTGCACATTTTACAATTGTGTACTTCAAAGTGTTTTTGCAGCTGAAATGTTTCACAGTGAATCAGATTTATTTGTGCAGACTGCTCAAAATGTCATGAAAAAAATGAAGGAATTAAGTTTAATGAAGGAATATAAACAACATTTGAGTAGCAGTTTTTACTTTGATAATGGAGGCTTCTGGCTGCTGTGAGCCAATCTCAGCAGACACTAACAGATATCCTAAGATGCATATGTATCTTCAACTGCATTTTAGTCAGTTTCCTGCACGCCTGTTCCATTGAGAAAAAGTCATTTCTATTGATTGCTTTTTCCAGGCATCATTTAATATGATACATATTCACTTGTAAATATCGACCTTTCCCTGCTGCCCCGACATTTGTGCCATAAATACTTTAAAAGCAAGCCTGTGAAAAGATATGAAATGTTATGAAGCTGTAAATAAAGGCTGGACTGAAACAGCTACTGGCGCTTGTTTTTTTGTTTTTTTTAAAGGGGTAAATGTGGTTGGAGTGATGCAAACTTTGGAAGTTATGCGCTCAGTCAAAACCGAGGGAAAGATTCAATTTCAAGGCTGCCCTCAAGTGGAAGTAGTATTTAGTATTCATGGGCATAGGGCAGGTTGGCCTCATTTGACCCGTAATTTAATTTGGGCTAGATTTGATTGATTGTAATTCTGCTTTAATTATTAGGATAAAATTCGCATAAAAATTCACTTTCTTTTGTGTTGCTCTTGGTGCTGTTGGACTGTCTGCAGCAGAAGCGTCTGCAGCACAGCACTGCCACCTGCTGGAGATAAGTTGCTCTAACGTGCTGATGTTGATGCAGTTGTGTAAAACACATTTACACTAAGCCTTGTGACAAACTTGTCTTTATTTCAGCTTGATTAAATGGCAATGATACAAACCTCAAATCAAACATTTTTTTTAACAGAATACCAAATGAAAATGGCACAACTAATAAACAAAATGAAGACAAAATACCCACTATACATTTAAGTATGTACAACTTTGATAAATAAACCAATACTGTCTAGAATAATGATTGTTTTGCATTTTCCTTATTTCTCTAGGATTAGTGCACAGATAGGAGCAGAGAGAGAAGGAGAACCAGGAAACAGAACAGGCAGGGAGTAAGGTTAATGACCAGCAGGCACAGATGAGAGAGGAGACGACTGGAGACAAGAGTAGAAAAGACAACCGCTTGATGTGCAACTCAGACTGTGTTTGCAAAATTGTACCTCGGTATAGTTTTTGCTGTTCCACAAACTGTCGTTCCACTGCGTCAGCTTGACCAATCAGCCGTCCTGACTTCCATCTTTTGGTTCACCGCAGCACATTCCTCCCTACAACTATAAGTTTTGTATTGTTTCACATCACACTTTGGATCCTGAGATGGGGACAACCCATTCTTTTCCAGACATAGCTTCAAAGAACCACAAGTTTATTTAAAGCCTCTACAACAATATGTCATATATTATGTCTTATACATAAACAACCTGAAGCACACAGTATAGTACAAAGATCAGTGAGGTTGGGCTGATGCCTGAAAATTATTTGTTTTACCATCAAATAGGTATCAAGAAAAAGCAGATTATAAAGGCAGAAAATAAAAGGTAAATCAGACTGGGAGAAGCAAACTGTGAATTACTGTCGCTAACCAGCAGCTTTTCTCATCACAAATCATCTAGAGCGCCAGGCACTGTGCAGCACTAAAGTAACTTTTCTAACAATAAAATGAAGAAATAGAAAGTGGTGATTTAGACAAAAACGTATGGGAAGAGAAAAAAAATTTTAAAAAGGGGCCACCTGTTTGAATTTCCAGACAACCTAAGACCTCAAAAAGAAGCCCAGGGTGATAATAATCACTCGTCCCTTTAAAAGACACTAATCCCCACAATGCATCTCTAGGCCCTTCAGGAAATGACCAGCGAGATCCAAAGCTGAGACCCGGTCCAGACAAGCAGACACCCTCCTCTGCAGCGGCACGTCTCCCACGCTGCAGCTTCACATTTACAAAAACAGTTCAGTCTGGGACAGATGAGGCTTTCATTCCTCACATGGCTGCCGTGTTGTGAACAGGATCCATGTCAGCGCCAACATGGAAAGTTTCAGAACATCGTAACAATCTCCTGAGTGGCAATGTTTGTTTTTTTTCTGTTTTTTTTTTTTCCTATAAAATCACTAACAGTTGGCAAATCATACCATCCCTCCCACACCCAACCCGCCTGTTGCAGGACCCTTTCATTTTATTACAAAAGCAAAAAAAAAAAAAAAAAGACTGAAGAGGAGTTGACATTTAAAGCTGTAAAAATAGACACCTATTACATCTTAACATATTAAAGCACATCAGAAAAGGTCTTTACTTTTCTATCAGAAAGCGAGGAATATTTTGGTTGGAGTGCCACACTTGGTCAGACCTGCTGAGTTTCAAACAATGTGTGCTACAAAGGGGGGCTGCATGAGTGTATGCATGTTGTGTATATGTGCAATGTATATGGGAATTTTCTTTAAAGCATTTTGCTGAGTTATACAGCAAGATTTCCTTTCGGCCTGGTAGACAGAGAGCACACACAAAGCTGAGAGAGAAAGAGAGACAGGAGGTTAGAGGACGCTTTGGCCCTGACTCTTATCTAGAAACCCCAGCATGCTTCCTGTTTTTCTGGTCTATAGAGTCCCAAAGCCAGGCTTGGTATGTATCCTAGAGAAATCCCCTGGAGAGGTCTGGGGCAGACCTTAACCGTGGCCTCGGCACCGACCCAGACAGGGCGAGCAGACACGCAGACCCCTCGCTCTGTCAAGTGCAACATCCGGAAAGCTGAGCAGCTCTAGTGCCTCTTCATGGACGACACCTTCTTCTTTCTGGCTGCGAGCATCTCATAAAAGGGATCCCTGCTAATGGCAGCTCTATGGGCAGAGACGCAGAGGAAAACGTCAGTGAGAGGAGCATAATGGCAATAGTGTGCAAATTGCTGCACTTTACATGTCATTCTCTTAGAAATTATTGGAATTGCGTGTGGATGATTGATTAAGGTCCAATGTGATTGTAATATTAACCTTTTTTAAATTATGTGCTTATGTGGAACTGCTCAACATTATCAGCACTTGTGCCATCATCACCCATTTTACTCTTTATGCTCTATGGAAACTTGCAGAAGCAGGGGCATAAAATAAAAGGGAAAATCTGTTTAACTAACCTGCTCCAAGTGAAACGACAGTGGAAATGAGAAGACAAGAGGGGGCATAGATAATTTATTTGTGTGCTGAATAATCAAAATTTAAGTCAGTGGTACCGTTTCCAAATGTCCATCGCAAATACTGGAAACACCTATATAACCGTTTTGGAAATAGTAGGGAAGAAAAAAACATCTTTCTGACTCGGGAAGATGTCTAAAAACAAAAATAATGTTTTTAACAATCTCACTGACAGTTTGGGCAGTAATCAGTCATTCGGTCATCCATGGGTACATTGGATGCAAACATTAATGGTTAATAGCTATTTTTAAAATACTTTTTACAGCAATGCATAATTGCTGAAATGTATGTTAATGCCCCCATAAGCCCACAAATAACATGAGCTGTAGTTCCATCATATATAGCGTGATTATCCTTGAAAATCCAGGACAAACAGGAGAGAATTTGAAAACCTGCAATGAGTCTTACATGCACAAGAGAAAGAAAAAAGCATTTACTTGATGCTGTTCATCCATTCCTCCTTTTCCTCAGCATTGGGGGCGGAGATACGGTAGAAGGTGTGGTTGCCCTCCACTACGCGTCCATCGGCTTCCGTCTTGCATGCTTTAATCACTTGGTCCTTGTTGTCAGGAATGAAAAGCTCAAAGCAGTTCTACGAAAAGAAAAGGGATGACAGTAAGAAATGAAAGTATAATGACAATCTACAATGATGAGTAATTATTGACTCATGTCCCTGCAGTTCCTTATATGTACACTGTCTATATACATTGTTCAACTGTATATAATGTGTTATATAATGTAGTGAGGACGTAACAGTTTTAACTAATGTCTATATAAATGTCAAGCAGTGATTGTCAAATAAAAGTCTACTTGTTTCATCATTCAGTTTGATTGATTTCTCGATTGTCTTTAAATGTCAAAGCCAAGCATGGTGAAAATCAAAGCTATGGAAATTCCGCTAAAATATTCCCAGCAGTCAATTTTCTAAATGGGCAGCACTGATGCGAGTCCTTCCTTATTGCCTATTTATGAAATGGGTTGTAGAAGAAATCCAAATCCCAGCCCTGCCAGTGCGTAATACCAGAATGAACCAGTAGAGGGAGCTGTACTCACAGGCTTTTTATCCTCTACCTCCTTGATGCTCAGGTTCTCCAGTGGGATGATTCCTCTGGGCTCTTTGTCCTGGACAACACACAAAATATGTGAGTGACAGAGTGCCACACATGAGCAATAACAAGAAAATAAGAAGCAGATTCTCCACTGTGACTGAGAACCTGAGCTGTACTCACTGTGGTGAACTCAAAGTAGTAGAGACAGTTGTCTGTGAGGATGAACCACCTCCTCTTCCAGGTTTTAACTCGTCCCCCTGTGGAGCAAACAGCCAGGATGAGAGAGGCTCAGCGAGAGGACAGAAAGAGAGAAACGAACACCGAAGCACCGGGTCGAGCAGCAGACGAGCAGACAGATGTATGGGCAGACAGACAGATGACGGCTCCACAGGACTCCTTTTACCCAGAAAATCCCGCTTTTCACCCGGATCCACTATTGCACCATGCACTCACCATCACCGTAACTGCATAGCCTCCAGCTCTGTGGGCTCTTTAGCTGCTGATTCCTTTCATACTTTCATTTTTAATATTTTTAGCTATGTTCCTAAGTAAATTTTAATTACAGTTACAGGTCACCTAATAGTGAAATTGTTATCAAATCCCTTTTTTAATTAATGCTTAGTGTTTAGTTGGGCTTCACAAACATTACAAAATAACAAATTAACCAATCAACTGAGGTAGGGGTGGACCGTCGACTCCTGTGTTCTGCAAGGTAAAATTACAGTGTATTTTCTCAAAGGAGTCTGGTGATTTTGAAGTAAGATAAGGGACTTATTGTTTACTGCAGCATTTCATTGTCTAAGTCATAAGATCATACTACTTCACCTCAATAAATCAGAATTATCCCTTAAAGACTTGTTCCAGTCGATGTCAGGATGCAATAAAGCTACATGAATGTCTCAGTGTGTCTGGAAACCCTCCTCACTTGGCACTGTTTCTCTTTCTTGGTTGCTGACTCTGAGAAATGAGTGTGGAAAGCCAGGATCGATAAACAGGATACAGATCTATGTGCCTTTGCACTCACTGAACTTAATGAACTTCTACCCAAATGAAGTAACTTGAAGACAGTTATAAACATGGAAAGCACTCCAATGACTACACAAAGGCTGGCTGTGGAAACCACAGAGTGACTGAGGATTAAGTTTCCTTTCATGCCCAGTAGGGGCTCTCTGGTTAACTCTGCGCTTGCTGATCAGTAGCTGACCTCTGATCCCCCCCTTTGTCACCCATACTTCCTGTGAGGGGAAACCTGATCACAGTAACAGATGGCACTCTCAGTCTGTGAGGATGGGATACCAGCCGAGTGCCTGGAGCTATGCTTGGGTTCTCTACAGGCATTTCAGACTTGAATTTCCTGTTTTGACTTTGTAAATTAACTTCTCATTCGTCATATAGAAGCAGTGTCCAGTGAGTGTGGGAGGGTGAGCTTTTTTCTGAACATGATATAAAGACCTTCTCTAGACTAGCCTATCCCACCACCAGTGTTAGTAACAAGCTGCATTGTGAAACCCATCTTCCAGCATAGAGGAGGCTTTGAGGATGTTTATATACAGACATGTAGAGCACACAAGTTTTATCATATAGCAGCAGTAGCGCCGTATATGATATCCCATCATTTCACAAACATCATGATAGGTCAAACACTTCAGTCTATGCTTGTTATAATCTACAGACGCCATCGACACACGCGTCACTCGACAGGCAAGAGATGGAGAGCCCCTCCGCCGCATCTCGACTCGTCAGCGTGTTGCAACAGAAAAGCAGACAAACAGAAAAACACAGACGCCATGGCAGAATCATCACACAGCTGACGGCTTGACAGTTGACTGGGTCGGTTGCGACTGGTTTCATGGTCATGTCAGCTCCTGTCACTCCCAGCTAAGAGAGGTGACCCCGTCCCGTGCAAGAATGTCTGGGAGGAGGCGGGACGTCCCAGCAGATTGTTGCAGAGATGTGTGGATGGTGCTTGGCCGGAGTGGAGCTGAGTGGAGGTGGGCACCCATGCAAGACGGGACTGTGGGAGGCTGGGCGAGTAGAGGTTAAGAGGGAACAGGTTTTGCTGTAAATGATATCTTGTGTCTGAAGGTTTCTTGATTCCTTTGGAAATCATTTACCTCAATAGGATTAATTAGATACTGTTTCTCTTCTTACCTTGAGGATTTTTTTTTCTGAATTAATAGGGAATAAATTTAAGAAATGCACAGTTGACTACGTGACTGTGCAAGTGAATCAGAATGCGTAAATCATGCCTGAATCCCTCTCGGCACACTCTGCCCACACTTCTCTCCCACAGTTTGGTCCAGTCCGGTCGAGCACCACACGGGCCACAGCCACACTGTTACCCTTCAGATCCATTTATAGCATAAGATAAGGAGAGCAGAGCCACATTGTTGAAAAGGTGCAGTATTCCCTCTCCATTCAACCAGAGAGCAACCAACAATAAGCCAATGGTTAAATAAATGGGTTCATGATCAATTTAGAGAGTCAAGCAAAAATCCTTTGTTGTGCTCACTGTATGGAAAAAAGGTATAATGCAGCCTCCAAAAAACAGAGATCAAAGAGAATGACCACCACAGTATACAGAGAAAAGAGGGTCAAACTGCTCAGTAGAGTGGTCACAAAGCATCAGCTCCCTGAGCCGAGCCCACGGGGTGGCAACCGCCCGGCAACCACCCACAGAGATAAAAGAGAGTGGACAAACCACCAGCTCGATGAGAGACTGAACAGACAAACATCTGAAGTTCAAATGAGTTGATGGAGAGACAAAAAAACAAAACAACAAAAAAAACAAACCTCTGTCAACGCTTAAAAAAAATGAGGAAAAGAACAAAAGCATGGCGGACCACCAAAAGCACCCATTAGCTGAGAGATGGACTAGCGTTTGGGAAGAGCAGGTGTACATACCTCCTGAGGAAAGACAACAGCCAAAATCATGGGAACAAACAAACAAACGAAGAGGAAAAGAAAAACAAAAAAATCAAATTAAATGATAAGGAATTATTGCACCACAGTCCTGTTAATCCTGTTCCAGGGAGGCTTTGATGCAATGCTTTACAGCTTTAATTTTCTGTTTTCTACAATGAGAGGCAACTGTTTTAACATATCTGCTGTTACTATATCAGCCCACAATGGGGAGCTCTTCTCAATGACAGCTACTGTAAAGCACCACATTAAATATGGCCTCCGCTTGGTCCATTTCTTTAGTATATCCACCATTTACCTTACACCATGATTGTTTTACTCGAATCTGCCAATTTTGAGTCATTGGAGACAGAGTAATTCTTCACTTTCTTGTTGTTGTCAATTGTAAAGATTCACATCAACAGGAAGGCTCAATTCTACTTCAACGATCATGCATTTTTTTCTTTTGTATTGAATTCATTGTGAATCTGTACAACAGACAGAGATCTCAGAGGAAACAGAGGATGAAGAGTTCAGCCGTGTGCTTTTTCAGTTTCTAAAGTGAGGGAGACCAATGAAAGTAACAGCTGACATCCTGTGAAACATTTGAAATGATACAGGAATGTGAGTATATGCATGTGCTTTTTCTCTGAATAGCATACAGTATTGTGGGGTTGTAGGAATACTAGTTATTCTTTACAGCGAGAAATTACAACAGAAATTACAAACTGGCGGCGTCCCAATCACAAACCTCTGTCGGTTATACACTGAATATGCAAAAGTAACTAGAAAAATCCCACTTCAGAAAATTAGAACTATCTATTGAAAAGGCAGAAACTGGCCTCTTTGTCTTTAACGTTAAAATTTAATTAAGATAAGAAAAACTAATTATTAACTCTAAAACAAACTGAAGTCCTGCTTGGAGTTCCCACAGCGGGACCAAGAATGACCTTAAAATCTCCAATAACATTATGATCTAAATGTATGAGCAAAAACAATTTGATCAAGACAACAAAAAAAAGCCCTCTCAAGTAAAGTGTTCTAAACTTTGTGCAAGTCTGCGTGTTTGCAGACACTTGATTTTCAAGCTATAAAAATCAGTAAAATGTGTGTGTTGGTGTGCATGTCAGAGTATGAATATGCCCCGTCTTAAATAATTCACAGTCCTCCACATGTGGTGGTCTGATCTCAAGGCCACATTCATAATACATGAAAGCGAGTCTTCAGATGTCTCTGGTCGAGTGTGTACAAACCTTTCCACTCACATACACCTAAACACACTCACACACAGTTTATTGACCTCAAGGGGAAACATTGGTTATCACTTTATGAAGCCTTGAGATAATCTACCAATACTTACTGCAATGAAAATATTTTGTCAATTTATTTTGTGCTCGAGTAACTGTGTCCATGTATTTTCAGTGTCACTCACCCAGTTTTAGCAGCCAGCCCTCTCTGTCTGGGTTGAAGAAAGTGTGTGTGAGGTCGTTGCCGTCATCCTCTGGGATTTTGAAAGGCTCATTCTTGATGCTCTCATACAGATTCTACAATAAAGACAGTTGACTATGAATATAGAGAGGGTTTAATATATTTGAGGGAAGCACTGTGAGTTTAAGAGGCATACTGACCCTGAGCAGGTCTTCGGGTAAGTCTCCTCCATCATTGATTCCTCTGTTCATGGAGATAAATCGTTCCACAGTAGGCTTATCCTTCACATTTGGGTTGTGGAGGCTGGTGTTCAGCATGATGATGGCAAATGACAGGATGTAACAGGTGTCTGTAACACACACACACACACATACACACAAGATCACACCATAAGAGGAGAAGAGATGAACAAAAGGTTGCTTTTCACAATAAAAAATGCTGCCAGTGTTTAATTTCATGCTTTAATATGAATGTAAATTAGCTGAGCTGAAAGGACTGCACTTAGGGGACCACAGTCAAACAGAGAGGAGCAGATAGGCGAAGCTTCGTTAGCGAGGAGAGTGGGTGGGAGTGAAAGGCTGCGAGTGGGCAGCTAAGTATGCATGTGTGTTTCTGGATGTGCACACTAATGTGTATGTGTGTGTTGGCTGAAAGACAACAGGGCCAGCACGCGGCTGACGCAGCAGCACTTTATCTGGCCCGTTAGGCTGTTGAGAAGTTCCATGCATTATTCACATCCATCTGCATCCATGTTAGAGGCAGGCGGCTGTCTGCTATGGGCATTATTTCCCAAAAGCCAGACACTCTTCCAGAGCACAGTTCACCTCGGCAGACTTTGTGTCTGCTAAACAAAGCAGTTTAGATATAAGTTCCACTGACGTGCCATTAGATCTTAGTGCAATAGGGAAAACTAAGTGCTTCAGGGAGTCAAAAGTTCCTTTTTAAATTAGAAAAACTGAGTGATATTCATGATGATCTTTAATAATCTAGTCAGAAATGAAAAAGAGTTTCAATTGAAAAAAAAAGAAACACACTTTCTTTTATTTGTTTGTGTTTTGGCAGGACTGACTGCAGCAGATAGATATTGCAAACACTAAAACCAAGTTAAGTTTTTGGGCAGCCCTGCTAGACACGCGTAATTTTGTCTCTAGTTTCCCTGTGCACACATTCACATCTCAGTGGCTTATTTTGACACCAATGGATTCAGGGCTATATGGCATGACTGTGCTACCTGTGGACTGGAAAACGCCAGGGTTGCATTGGCAGTAGCGCTGAGCGAAGGCCTCCATCATGCGGTCAATCTTCTGAGCTTCTCCTGGTAGTCGAAAACTCCACAGGAACTGTCTGTCAGGGGACACAGTTCAGGAGTCAGCGACAAACTTACTTCCACTTTGAAAAGGCTGAATGAGCTCTCTTAAAGGCAGACCACTGAAACTGACAGCTGCATCTTTCAAACTTGCAAATAAGGAGACTTCTCTCAAAAAATGGACTGTATCACAGATGATTTCCATAAAAACGGGGGCATAGCTGTGAGGATTTAGTCAAAGACTTGGTGGATATGGAGCAGACTCATTGAGAGGTGGTGTCTTACCTAAGGGCCTGAACCAGGTTGAGGTCTGTGAACTCGTGAAGCTCCACAAAGGCATGAAGGACTTGGATGTTGAAGTCATCTCTACAGGGGACCAAAAGAAACAAGATTAAGGGTGCAACAAATTTAAGTATTCTTTATCCATCCATCTGCTAATTAGTTTAATAATAACCATTCGTCTGGTCTATAAAATGTCGGAAAATAGTAAATAATGCCCACCATAGCCCAAAATGACCAAAACAAAACTATACTAATAAAGTTCAATCACCTAAAATATTAAATTCCTTATAACATAAGACAAAGAAAAGCAGAAAATATTCAGAATGAGAAGCATATTAATTGGAAAATTTTTAAGACTTCATCATACTTCAATAAGCCCTTCGTGAAAGCAATGCTGGCTTTGTTTTGGTTGGAAAAAATTGCTTTTAGGATGTAAGTGATTTGACTCCAATTAAAGCCAACAGAAGAAGAGAAACACCCCCCTTTCATTTATCATATAGTCTCTATCATGACTTCATTTCTGACCTTTATGCCCTTCAGAGTAAATAATCTGCCCCATGGGATCATGGGAAGGCTCTAAGGAGCTCTCGCTGACAGAGTCATATGCAGTCGCTACAATTCCCAGTGGATGAGTGACCAATTGTGTCTCATGGCTCTCACGTTTCTCTGGCCCCTCCTTACAGAATCAGAAACACTTGGAGAGCTTGATAACAATCAAACTAAGAGCATCCATCAACGGCCTCAGCTCCATTTCCTGGTTTGACCTCAACAACCACACCCTGACTGTAACCCTGCCTGGCCTATAGTCCCTGAGCAGTGCATACTGTACATCAGGCTGACTACCATTTCCTGTAATATGTGTTCACTCTAACGAGAATGGTCACAGCTCTCGAGTGAAATCTTTAATGGTTTCATGAAAACATGTGAAGTCCTGAGTTGTCTCTTCATGGCGTAACTTATGAATGAGTAAGATAATCAAAGACAGATGCAGGCTTAGAGTAACGGACATCGTCTTGGGAGGATGGTCTAAATGTGGGACCAATAAGCTAGAAAGGATGGGTGTGTTCCTGACCAAGAGGAAACACAGTAATATGGAAAATATTCACTTGCTATTCGATGCTTTTATCAACCACATGGTCGGGTGTGAGTGACTCATTACAGAGCAAGAGAGGAAGATGGTTAGATAGTGGGAAAAAAGCAGTAAGTCGATCTTCATCCTGACCTCTCTCCGAGGTAATCTCCAATGGCTGTTTTGTTGAGGCCCTCGCCTTTGTAGAGGAACTGAGCAATGTCATCGCTGGTATTCTTCAGCAAATCATTCTCAATCAAGAACTGGATCCCCTAAGAAAGAGACAGAGCACCATGTTACTCCCTGCTAATGAGAACATGTCAGATATGTTTCTGATAAATCACAAAAGTTTCTTTCACCTACCTTTTTGGGGTCCATGTTAAATTTCTTACGGCCCATGGCCACCTGTTTATTCCTCTGCATATTTTTCCTGGAACATGAGAGAGGATGTTTTTAGATATTCTTGATGTGGACATAATGTTATATATGAACAAAGTATGGTATATAAAAATGGATTCTAAGAAGTTTTCAGCTATTTGTCTGATTATCTCTAGAGGCACTAATATTTCAAGGGTTCTTGTGTATCAAGCGGACATTCAGATAACAGATACCCAGGCCAAGACTTGCGCCAGCCATTTTTTACACTCTGATTAGCAACTTGAGACTTGACAATGGAGTTGGAGCAGAGAGACAGCCAATGACCACATTCTTTATCTGTATATGAATGCAGATACATTTTAATAGGTAATAAAAAGCCTAATCACTGCGAGAAGTTAGCCAATGGGCTCTATGATTGGATTTCATCTAATACTTTTATGCATTTTTCTCTTAAGACAGACTGCTTACTCGAATGTGACCAAAGGCCACTCAACCATAATTGATCAATACTCGAACTAAAAAAAAAAGATTTTTAGCTGGAAGCTGAAACCAGTGATGTTTGGCATTTTTCTTGCTCCGTCTTGATTTTTTTTGCATTTAAGGTATGCAAATCCAAAAAACTGATTCAAAAAGGCTCTGTCCGTTTCAATAAATGCATTCACTTCATTTCCTGAAAGTGTCTTTTCCTATTAACATTTTTCATTTGTTTGGCAGAGGCGGACCTTTCCTCCCCCTCCACCATGATGACAAAACATTGATAAAGCGTGTAACATCATGCATATGGGAACGTCTCATTTCTCAGGCCTTGAGTTATTCGGGGTCAAAGTGCACTCAAAGAGTCTGCTGTCACCATGGTTACATCTCCATCTCCAGCCGGTGAGAGGTCACCACTTCTTCCCACTGATTCACTCATTCCAGCATTCCTTCGGCTCTTGTCTACCAAAGTCCGACACTCTACTAAACAGCTGCTTCACAGCAGCACAGACCAGACCTTCATGCTTCTTTTTCAATAAATAGATTCAAGGAAACTGATCACAATAAGGTGCTGTAACCCTTAATGGGTTAAGATCCAAGAAATAGTGCTTTAGGATTACTCGGTAGCTGATGGGATCCCTATCCACTTGAGTAGACCAAACCTAAGCAGTAACTCCCCTGGGACCATCCATTGTCTGCCTCTGCCCGTACACCCACTGCATTATTCAATGAGGCCTCCCATCATGGGGGGTGTGCCTGATGAAACATTTAAACTGCCTTAAAAGCATAGCCAATTTGGGGAGCATATTTGGTGTGACGGGATTGCCCGACCTGCCCATCAAACATTAATAATTGACGGCTTCATTTGCTAAGTTAATAGAAGGCAAACAACTACCCAACTTAGGCAAAACAGAGATGGAAATGTACGTGTCTGTGGGGGAGGGAAGGGTCAGATCCCTTTCTCTTACCTCTCCTCAGTGGAACCCAGGTTCTCGATCTCACTTGTCACTTCTGCTATCTCATCCTTCAGCCGCTGCAGAAGAGACATAAAAGTTAGTCTTAAAGTGTCCTGAGTAAGACGCGGGGATGAATTCATAATCTTCCAACTAATTTCCCTGACACCAGGAGGTGTGGACGGGTGTGACCAACAAAAACAACATGCAAAGTACTTGTATGACTCTATTAAACAGTGATGAGGGAGAGGCCATCATCTCTGAATCACCTCTGTTTGTTTATGTGCCAGGTGGCCTTTTATCACATCCAGTAAATAGTCAAATCAGAACCATCAGCTGAACAAAGAGAGCAGACTCATCGCTGATGAGATGAAACTTCAAACACTTTCCCATATCCAGCTCTCCTAAGTCCTCTCAATATCTAAATCTAAATCTTTTTTATTTTTTAAAATGTACAAAAGTGATACCTTTTTTAATATCATCAAAGCTTAAATTTGTGACATTTCACCAAAATTATTTCAAATGTCTCATTTGAAATTCTGCAAAAAACAATAACCAATTGGCACCAACCAGATCCTTTAAAAAACATTAAATGACGAGCGCCTTATTTCAATTGGAAAACAATTAATAACTTTACATTCACGAGATAAAACATTCTGTGAAACTGCAACAGAATTACAGGCTGATTACACTGATAATGACAAATCCTCTGCCCTCTTTTCAAGTGAATTGACAGTGTAAAGACAAAATATCTAATGTTTGAACTGGGAAACTTTCTAAACACATAGTTACTCTGAATACATTTTTATATCAGAGTTTAAGTAATGGTTGGAAAAATGTTAGCCTAGTAGGTCAATATGTACAGCATGTCGAGTCCCTGATCTTTCTTAATATTGATAACATTTGTGGACACTTGAAAATTGAGTTTATAAAGCACATATCAATCTTTTTTTTTTTTTTTTTTTACCCATTATGAGTTAACAAAGACATTCAACGTATGTTTTTTTTTCTTTTTTTAAGGATTTGTAGCGTTGCAATTATGTTACACTGCACTGACATTGCCTCTTCTGGCAATGATTGTGTTGCTTTTAAACTTTTATATACCTTACTGATAAAAACCAAGACCACAGCACCCTGAAATTACTCAGGGTTCAGTGGATTAAACCAAAGATTTAAACTTAGCAACTGTTTATATTTCATGGATGCATGTGTTTGCGTGTGTGCGGGCTGTCCTAAACAATCCTCTCATTCTGAATTCGATTAGGTGGAGAACATTTGGGGATAACCTCAATACAAATAGAGTAAGAAAGCGTAAAAGTGGATTATATTTTGTGCAGCGTTTTAGTGATTAACGGCCTTTGAGGCAGATTTAGTCGATCAAGCCGGGACTGCTGGTGCCAGACTGGCGCACTAAGGGCATTATGGAGGGTAAAGGATGGAGAGGTTGATGTCAGCTTGTTGAAAATGTGAAATAATAGGCTGTAGCATAAGAGAAGCTCTGTATACAGGCTGCAACTCTCCAAGAAAAGGGTTACAATCATTTAGGGTCACCATCCATATTCAGCTTAAGTGTTAGTTTACAATTTCTCATGCATAATACCAACTCACTATAGGCCAAACCACAAAGGGAACATCTGTGTTTTCAAGGCCTGCGCAATCACAACACATTCCTCAGATGCTTGCCTCCGCAAACAAAGGCTGAGCTCTTACAGGAAAGTGGGTGGTTGTGGTGGTGGGGGCCTTTAAATGTAGGACCAGCAGAGGAGGGTGTGGGAGGCGAGAGGGAGAAGTGGGGTCATTCTCCAGTTTGCACTGAAGGTGAGGAGGAGAGGAGAGGCTGGTGGAGGATGCGGTGGTGGCCAGAGAGGGGGGAGGGGCGGCGACGCTCATAAAAGAGACGGTGTCAGATCATGCCTCCAGTGTTTGTCTGTCAGTGGAAGTTGAGTCGTCCACTGGGACATCTGGAGGCCAACTCTCCACCAGGCACGACAGCTCTATCACCCCTGTGTGTCATTTGCTTGTGAAGCTGGTTATTGAGTGACAGAACTGACGGCTTCGATAATCAGCTCTGCTCTTGGGTCAAGGCAACAGCCTAAAAAATTATCCCGGCCCATGGACAGGAATCAAACAAACCACTTTAGGGAAATTCAGCCAAGCTGATTTGAATCCTGGCTCTATTTGGAAATCAGAGAGGTCATGAGGGATATATGACTAGCTGCATGAGCACATTCCTTGTAAGAGCAGTCTGCATGCTTATTTTTACTTTTTATACTTGCTTTATGGTGAAAAGCAGATTTCAATAAAAGTCACCAGAAGAGATAACTTGTATCCATAAATAGAGGTCCACTTTTGACACAAAAACACAAATTGCTTAACAGTAAACAGAAATGTTTAACAAAGGAAGTGAGCACTTGGCAGGAAATACCTCAAATTCCACTCGGGGTGAAATGTTTTAAAGACTCCTTAGAAAAGGAACATTTGTACAACTGGACAGGAGGTAAATTTTTAACCAAAAAGCAGAGGAGTTGGACCTAAAGGCAGTGGAAGGGAGGCAAATGTCTGGAAGGTGCAAAAATCCAAGATCCTCTTGCCCTGTGAGCCAATTCATCTTAAGACAGGATGTTTTACAAATCAAATCACTTAAATAGTTTATTAAGATTTGCCCAACTGTGATATCAAATTTAACTGGATCCAGGCAGCCTTGTTGACATTAAATATACAAGCCATTACAGCCAGTCAAAGTTACAGCATCCTGGAAAGTGTTGCAGTTGGGTAAAATACCTGAAAATTACTTTTTGAGCAGTTTAAAAAAAAAAAACTTTAAAATTGAAAACTCAAACAATGCTACATGAAAAATGTGTCTTCTTTCTACAAAGATTACAACTCTGAAAATTTGACTAAATATGCTCAAAACATGAATCCGTCTGTCTCTCTAGTCCTTCTGTGTTTAAGGTTTTCCAGTTATACCTGAATGTCCTCCAGCAGCTCCTGCTTGCGCCGGCGGATATTCTCCAGCTCCTGCTGCTCCTCCGGGGTGAGGTCGTCCGGCACTGCGGAGAGACGAGAGAGAGGATGAAGGGTTAGGACAGATTCGCCCAAAATATAATGCATCTTAATCCTTCTCTATGCATATCTATCCCCTGAGGCGTGTCCCAGAGGGTTCCTCAGTGCACAAAAATAACATTGTAATTTTCCTGGTTATCAGAAGGTGATTGAATGCCCATGGCAAGGGGTGTGGAGTCTTCCACATGAAATATGACTGTGGCACTCTGTGACAGTCAAGAAAGATGTTTTTGCAGCAGCAACCGATATGTGGACAGAGAGAGGAGAGGAGAGGAGAGTGGAAATTTTGGGTGTAACCTGCTTGACTAAATCAAACAGCTCAGGTCAGCCAAGCAGCACTGAGTATGGCGCCAGAGTAGCACAAATGTGACAGGTCTCAAAGCACTGTCAGTCCTCCTGTCACTCACACTATAGGCTGCTATAATTAGCTTTGTCTGTACTAAGGGGTGAGAGGTAAGAAATGTGTCCTGATTGAAGGACAATACGTTTGCATGTCTGTGTGTTGAAAGCATTAAGGGACACCGCTAGTAATAGAGCGAATCATAACAGCAGTCCAAGCAGTCTGTTTCAGTTCCAACACCCCATTGGAAGCACTTTCTTTTTATCTATTAAGCCATTTTTTCTTATAAAGATTCTTAAAACTTGGCTGAATCAGTCTTTAAATCAAGTTGATCTTTCATCAGAAGTACTTGGCTCCCCTAAAACTGGGCTTTTGTTGATGGCTTTTTTTCCAGAAGATTTTTAATTAATACTGATTAAATACAACTCGGTGTGTATTTGCAATGCTTAGAAGGAACTTATTCCATCCTCATTCACAAAAATTTGTTCTCACTTACTGAAGAAATGCATGATCCAGTATGCTACAGCCATGGTCTCATTTAGTGATTACTACATTTCTGTTGAACTTCCTGTGAAATTAAATTAAAGCATGTGTCCTCTAAGGTACAGATACTAATAGTTGCTGTTGTGTTGTAAATGTTGTTTAGTTAATGCTTTCAATGAAAAACTGTTCCATCACCACAAAATCAAAAAGATGTCACAAAAACTGAACAAGAGATATTTAGCATGAGTGGCAATTTACCATGGTGGCCCTGACAGCTTCATGAGCTGCTGAAGTCACAGGAGTAATGTTGGATCTCTGTCACTCAGTGACTCTGATTCCCCACAAGCCCCCCCCTGTGACCTTTCCTCCTGCCCTCATTACCTCAGCAACAGGGTTCAAAGGTTAAAGGGGTCTAGAATATAGGATTGACTCCTTGGATGTCTGCAAACGGTTAACAAGGTAATGGTTAATGGAAGCGAGATAGAATACAGAGGAATCTTTAACAGAAGGTTTGATATTACTTATTTCACAATTCTTTATGATTTAAAATATTCAGGAAAAAAAAACCTCCCTTTATTCTCCCTCTTTTCTGGACTCTTCTATTCAATATTGTCTCTGTTACTGTGATAAAACCGCACAAACTCACATACAAATGTGAGCAGCTAAACTGTGGACACAGTGTAACTGCACTAAGAGGTCAGCAGAAAGAACATTACAAAAGCTAAACAAAAACTGGCACAGCAATCAATACAGCAAGGACAAGCCAGTCATCCAGAAATTATGACCCTCAATGCACTTTAAGAAAAACACAAACGTACACAGTTTCACAATAAACAAACTACATGATCAGCTCAGATTCTATCCAAGCATATGCATCTTAATAACTGACATTGTAAAGAGAAAATATATGCTGCATTGTAGAAAGCAATTATTTTAATAACATAAGCATCTTGAGGCAAATTACACCCATGACATTCACTGGAATGTCTGTTAATATTTAACACGGGATAATAGACAATGGAAATCCAAAACAAGAGCCTCATAGCGGGCTGTTAAGGCACGCCAAAACAAAGCCATGTTGTCTTCCTCTCTTGTTTTCAGGCAGCGTTGGGGGGGTGGGGCAGGGGCTCCACAGTCCACTCCAGGTTGACCTTTCACACATACCTCACATCCTACAGTAGCCCTGGACCGTATGTGTCTAAAATGTTCAGGGTAACCATGGAAACACAACTGTTCTCACTTATAAGGGGAGTTGACAGTAAGATAAATAGTTACAAAACCTTGTTTTCTTTGTAAGACATATCGCTCGAGAGCAGCTCATATGGGGGAGAATGAATGTTTTTATACAGACTGAGTTAAGAAAACTGGCATAAAAAAAACAAAGTGCTGAGAGGTTTGAGAATATGTGTTATCGCATTTAATGACCTTGTCTCCAGATCGGCTGCACGAGTTAATGTCAAGCTGAGTAAAACCAGAGCAGAACGTTCATTCAACAGCACAAACAAGAGCCATGGGGAGGATGAGTTAAAAGCAGGAAGCTCATTCCTCTTTCTGGAAATATGATGTCAGGTTGGGCAGCTGGTGGACACTGAAGGGAGCCACGCCACACAACACAATACCAGCCAGACCCAACACAACCAGAGCATTCCAGTCTTATAGAAGGGCCACAAAGCAGAGGGACTGACAGGAAAGAAGAGCTGCAGAAGATAACTATAATTAAAAAGAAACTTTGCAAAGGAATGTTATCATTTGAGGAGGGAAATCATCTGTTCACTTGCACCCTCAAGAGCACAAACAAGAATCAGTATCTTTGCTCATCAGCAGGGCAGATTCATGATGACACCCTAGTCTTGGGATTAAAGGGCAGCATTTCTACCCTGCCATCCTGTATGTCATTCGTTGTAACCCACATGATCCGACATAGTCAGGGAGCCAATCGGGTACCTTCCCGATTCCACCCAAAATAATCGAGACCACATCAGGGAAAGGCCCCACCCATGCATGGGCCTGAGGTGGGTACCAAGTGGGTGTCATTTCCAGGAACACAGCAGAAGAGGAGGGAACCCATTCACTTAAGTAAATGCTGAGCGCTGCTCCTTTCCTCCTCTGCATGCGAGCACAGCTTGGCTGTCATTCAGCAAGCCTCTGCACTGGTAAGGCAAATAAAAAGGGGCTGTCATCAGAAACAGACAGGAAATGACAAAGACAGAAAGGGCAGACAAGGTATAGAAAGAGTGATGGAGAGGATCTGTTTCTGAGAGAGAATAATGTTGACAAGATGGATTAAAGAGTTTGAAGAGGAAATGATACAAGAGGAAATATGGCATTTTTCCCTCCATATTCACCAAACACCCGTCCTTCTCTGCCCTGTCTATATCTGACTGCAGATACCTCTCAGAAGCAGAGGGCCCCTACAGCAATCTGACTGGGACGACCCTGTATGTAGTGATTTCCACAGACTGTTAGAGAAACACGGGCCGCCCACACTCCTTCAGGGACCCCCGTTGCCTGGAAAGCAGGCCATTCAGTGGAATCACATGCACATGGAGGCGTGCATGCAATGAGAGAGGCCGTGCATATAGACTAGTGTACAGTCACATGCACTCGCGTAGGCATACAGGCACCACCACACAATACCCACATACACACACACCAACGCTCAGGGACTGACACAGTGCATCCCGCAGTGCCTGGCGCTGTGACAGTGCTCAGAAACTTGCTTTTTGTTTCAATTTTCAGCACAAACAACATTTCACTGAAACTGTCCAAGCTGTGAAATTCAGATGAATCCATTACGTCACAACAGACATGTTTCAAATAGATTGAAAATTAACCAGAGTCAGTATCGGGAAAACAAGGGAGGACCTTTTTAGTTTCACCATAATAATACTGAAATTTCCCCT
>JAOWBC010000458.1:11249947-11260032 GCA_028566105.1 Hypoplectrus providencianus
CTCTCTCTCTCTCTCTCTCTCTCTCTCTCTCTCTCTCTCTCTCTCTCTCACACACACACACACACACACACACACACTAAACTGTTGCTGGGACAGGGTTGAGTGGGGGCAGGGACAGGAACGTGATTGACACACACAGACATAACAGTTCACTGCTGCTGAGTTTGCGCTTGTTGCTGTTTTGAATACCCACATCCGCTGAGAACAGGCTTGTTTGCAGTCAGACTTTTTACTTTGGAAAAAAAAAAGCAAACCGCTCTTGAGAAAATAGCAACAACACCTGTTTGTGGCGATGATGCTTAGAATTACTTTCAAACACCTGTTCCATAGGCTATTCACATTAAATCAAAGTTTTCCTTTGCTATCAATACAGAAGCTATCCATGTAGGCATCACAACAATATTGGTATTTATGTTTTTTTCCCACTTGAAATTGCACACAAACATTTTGACAGCCACCCTCCTGAACACTATAATAGAAATACTGCAACACCTTTTATCATTCCGAATGCTCGGTGGCTCCGATAAAGGCCTGCTTGTCATTACACTTTCATTATTACATAACTAAAACCGTCACTGGTGAAACCGGTTTCACCAAATCCAAGCGAGACTATTTGAATATCTGATTCAATTCACCAGATACCAGCATCTGCTGAGAAATAAAAACCTCATCTTTTTTACTTTTTTGAACAGTATTACTTTCATGTTTCATCCTGGCTCACCAACACAGAACATTCACATTTTATGTATGCGGCCTGTGATCAAAGGTGCATCTGGCGCTTGCTCTGGTAGGGAGACATTTCTTGGCTGCATATTTTAAAGCCAGCAGCAGAGCTGCCTAGCTTTCCATCGTCTTGTTAAAAGTGAATAAATCAGCCTGCTGTTTGTACAACACCTGCTCGAATGTGCTGCTGTCAGATTGGAAAGGGCCGAGCCTGTCCCTGCCTGTTGATACACACAGGAGGAATGCTGCGCTCACAGCCAATAAAAGAGGCCAGGAGATAACACCTCCTCTCTGTTTTTCTTTTCACCTCCTATCTGATGCACTAGGAGAGAAAATGTGGCTGGATATCTGGCTGCATTTTAATTGTGTTGAATATCCTCAATTGTACACCAAAAACCTAATAATATCATCAAATTACCCTAAAATCAGTGAGAAATAAATCCACTTTGAAAAAAGCCCTCATCTCAACTCGAGGGGCTCAGCTTCAAGCTGTGGCTCATGAATGCCTCAGTTGTCCGGCCCAAACTCAACAACAGTCGACAATGTAGTCTGTGTGAAGTGAACCCTGTTCACACAAAGTTTCAATTCATTGTCAAGAGTTCATCCATCCCCCCGAGCAATGCTATAAATCTGTGCTAATGAACCCAGAACAAGTGAAACCAGAGAACTGTTTGACCTTTAAATGAAAAGATATCAACACTTTGCTGTCTGCGACTTCCTGATCTACACAAAGACATGTAGAACTGATCTTCAAGCGTCAGAGCATCGTCATACGAGACTATGGAAAGTAAAGAGGGTTTTGTTCTTGCATGTTACAAGATACAGCTGATTATTAGTTTGGATGAATAAATTATTTTCCTTTAGTTTCAGGGCCCTATAGTTTGAACATAAAAGAACCTGACACTTTATAGTAATTTAATGCAACAACACAAAGTAAAAAAAAAAAAAAAAAAAAAACACACCATGCATCAACACCTTTATGACACTGTTTGAACACAAATTATTAGATTAATCTATCAGGTAATAGAGGCCAATGATACTATAATTTTGCCTGTATTTGCACTATTGTGACTCATTAAATGAATATTCTCTGTCTACAAAAAAGAAACAGGAGGTTTGGCTAAACAATCAACAAAAGACAGAGCTTCTTTTGAAAACACCCCAGCAGCTAAATCTGTTTAATCTGAAAGCAGCCCACAAACACCCTGGAACATTTTAACCTCACACAAGCCCTGGTCGTATTATGAAATACTAGCGCTTGTTCAGTCTTAGTGTACTATGTTAAGCCTTTGGATTACTGTGCGGTTGCAGGTGATAGAGCCAGTTCTCAAGAGCAATCCTGGCTCTCATGTTGGAAATCTGCCTCCTGTCTTCTGTCTCCTGGCTGACCTGCACTGAGAGTGTGTCATGTTTTCTACCTGGAGGTCAATGATGTTTGTCTCTATTGAACCTATAGAGAGTTTAGTAGGAACATAGACATCTATGGAACCTAGTCTTAAGGAACATTGTAAAATAATGGATTTGTACAGCAATAAAGTGAGGGGGGGCTGCAGAGAATAATGGCCGAAACTGTTGCATCAGAGGTGGAGATATCCCAACTTTTAGTCATTAGTATTCCAAACCCAGTTGTTCACCCGAGTTGTCTTGTTGTTGCATCACTATATTTTTTTTTTCCACAGCTCCTTCAGCCAAATCTATTCTAAAATGAACACATTTTGACCCCAATCACATTGTTTTAAATAGCATCTGATTATAAAATGTTTTCTCACTTGAGCCCTCATGTCCTTGCAACCATGCATCCAAGAATAATCCATCCATTCAAATAATGCATCCATTCAAAGTCAGAGAATACATTATACTACAAGTGAGTTTGGTTCAGCGTGTTCCAGATGTTTGTGCCTAGGACAATGCAGGGGTCAAGACTATACAATAACTCACATTATGACTGTAACTGAACAACAGGATCATACCTGAAACCAAAAGGCTCTGTTAGTATCTATTCAGCCATAATAACACAGTGAGGGTTGCAATAGGGAATTAAGCTGCAAAAGGAAATCAATTAGGTTTAAATCTGTGAGAAAAGACTCTTTAACATGATGATGCCAAGGGTGACCCCTGTTGGTGATAAGTAGACACTGCAGAAAAAATTAAATATGTAGGGCTACGAGGATATCTGAGTTTCATAAATGAAGTCTGGACACACAAATAGGTAAAGCAGTCCCTAACAGCCAGGCATTATTACATAATGACCCACAAAAATGCATCATGTGTCCAGAAAATAGGCTTACTGAGAAATAGGTGTTTAGTTTCGGCACACCTGTGTCAAGGAAACAACCACTAAGAATGAAAAATGGCTCTGTTACTGTTACAGGATTACTACCAGCATTGCGGGCATTCTTTGGCTTAGGTTGTGGCTGTTGCTCCATGCATCATGACTCATTGCACAAACTTATTCTGAAACCACCTTAGGTGCAGTCAGAGGTAATGAGACCTTTGGATCAATCCATCCTATAATTTTCTAAGTAAGAGGGCAGGCGGACCTGAGCAATTATTACTGACATCAGTCACACAAGAATATAGCTCCTGTGTCACTTCTCTTATGCTCTGTGAGCACCCAATCACTGGAATTACAATTTTACAGCTCTATTTTAGTGCACAACATGACCTCTGGTCATCGGTGATATTTTTTTAATTTCAATGTAGCAGCCTACACCACAATCCACCTACACTTATAGTTATGCATACAGAAATAGTGCTGTAAGTAGACGTGACTTTAGGAAGAGGGTGTGAAATGCAGAGAGCTCCTGCTGAAGTAGGACAGCCTGTCTAGAAGTCACTCTTCCTCAGGCTAGGCTCACAGCATTCTGCACTGCATACATTTCTGCAGTTGACATCACCCCAACAAGCACAGGCTGACAAAGCATTTGTTCATCTGAAATCCATTATGCATCAACAAGCAATCTTAGGGAATGACAACATAAACCCCCTTCTGCTCAAAGATTGATTGTGTCCGTAGGCATGGAAGCTTGATGAGTCGAGGCCAGCATGTATGCACACTTACAGCGCAACAAAAGGAGTTACAGTATTCAGGAAATGACAAAGATGGAACCAAAACATAGTCGAAAACATTGTTTTCCAGTTCACCAGGAAACCTGCTCCCGCACCTGTTCATTCGATGCAGTTTCATCAAGATAAAAAAGCAGAGAAAAACAAATCCACCCATGCAACCAGAAGGATCTTATTTGGCTTTGGAGCTGTGTGGATTTCATCTGCCTCTGTTTTGATTCCCACACACGCCTCTTTGAAGCAGCTCGCTGGCAGAGTCTGTCTCGCTCAGCATCCAAAACACGTCAAAGTGTGTTCTACCAGTGGAATGAAGTGCACGTGAGGTCTATCTCACGAGATATCAGCTTTATGATTACATGCAAAGCTCACTGATCAAGTCGGCCTTATAATCAGCGTGCATAACTTTATCACCAGTCAAAGTTAGAGGTTGGCGTCTCATCATCCAGGAGCTCCATACTTGCGGTTGGGACGCTCACTCTTGCATTCCTTCAGCCACCTTCTTCAAAGGGATGTCAGCATATTCAAAAAAGTTAAAAAGTTTGTATCTCATCTGGTCTAAATATGGACTTTTCTCCGGGAAATACTTCCAGCACATCCCCAGTTGTTGAATCTAACTAAACACATTTACTAAAGTACTGTACATTATTACAGCTTTGTGTTATCTGAACTTTACTTGAGTATTCCTGTTTATGTAACTTTATACCTTATTAACCCTACTTTACCTTATTCTCCACTATATTTTAGAGGCACAAATGACACTTTTTACTCTATTGCATTTAGCTGACAATTTTCAGGTTGAGAATTAAAAAAAGACACGATCATTTGAAATTAGAACAGTTAAAAAAACAAATACAATATATGTGATTAAAATGAGCCCTATCTTTAAAAAAAATGCTTATATAAATGCATCAATAATAATAATGACAATATTAGCAAAATTATGAGATTGTTGCTAATGTCACGTTCGACCTTGATGATTTGCTTCACCAGTTCCCCGTTGCAACTCTTTCCAATGGAATCTTGTGGTTTTCTGATTCATAATGACTGTTAATATTGTCCAGGTCTGTTTTCCCAGTTTCACACTTACAAACAGTAAAACCCTCAGAGGCAAACTGCTGCCTTCAGCCAAAATTGAAAGTATATTTTGTTCGCTGCATAGCTGTGCACCTGTGCATATATGGCAGAAGCTGTCAGTTTTATTAATCCAATATATGTTTTTATGCATTTAACTATACAAGTAATTTATTATTAACCCAACAAAGACGTCCAGGATGTCAACCATAATGTTCATCATAGGTTGAAGCTTACAATCCAAACCATAATCACATCACGAGCCACAGTCACTATTGCGCCCTCCTTTACAACGAGCTGATTTAGCAGAAATTCTGATCGCTCGCTCCTGCTGACAGGCTTGTTTGTGCTCAGAAAGACACCACTTTGTCCTCAGTTGCCCCTGGAGCCCACATAGAGTAATATCCGTGACAGAAAATCAAGGCAAAGCCCAGACACACCTGCTTCACAGCGCAGACATCCCCCTCACCGCGCTGATATTAATCAGCTCAATTACTACCACGTCTGCTTTGGCGATACACTGCCTGCTATCAGTCCCAGTCTGAGCCCTGTGAAGTTTAATTGGGGCATGTTGAGTCACACTCACAGTGACTGTGAAAGTAAGACTCACAGTAACATTTACAGCCTGAAATGCCACTGACATAACGCGGCACATGTGCATTTAAAAGCAAAGGGAGAGCCACTGAGGAGTTCAGAGTTTGGGAATAAGACGCCACTTAGCCAATAACTTTTTCACTCATGTTTGCACTTGTTTTGTTTTTTTTTTTTAAACAGCATTTGGCTATATTTCAAGAGTGATTTAATGGTGCTGCTGATACAATGTGAACTGGACGACCATTCGATGAGTCACAACTGAATCACTTGCATGATTCACGATTAAAAACAGAAACACCAACACTCACAGAACACGGGCCAATCTCTTCCCACCATCAGGGGTCCAGAATGTGACGGATGCCATCACGACATGAAGCTTTACTTTTTTACATTTAAAAACTAATTCAACAAGTTTTTATCTGGTAATGAAACAGTTTCAACTTCATGCCTCTATATTAAATCTATATGTAGATTCCTCTATATGACTTACATAAGAAAACGATAACATCATCAAGATAACTGACCGTTTGTATATAGTCGGTTCATCCCTGTACAGATTCAAAGTAAAATCAGATATGTAATATTATTTTTTATTCATGGAATATATTGTAAGATGTGATTTTACATCAGCCTATGCATTTACATTAGTGGCTAGAAAAATAAAATGTAGTTTGTGTTATTGCCATAGTATAGCAGACAGTCTCAAACAGACACATTACATTACATTACATTACTGAGGAAGCTGAAGAAAGTTAGAATTAAGAATTAAATTTCAAGACTGAAATGATAAGGAATGTTTATAACAGACAATTAGTGATAAAAAGTGATTTTAAATTATGTGTAAAATATGGAAAATATATTCAGAAGCTGAATATTCCTTTTGATCATTTTTGACAACAAAATGAACACAATGCAAAAAAAAAAAAAAAGAATGCAACAGGGGGGTCCCAGACTTTGGCTGATGCTGTATCTGGTCCTGGCATGGCAAAGTTTGGGAGCCCCTGCCTGACCTCACCACTAACCCTAATCAAAAAGGTCCTAACACCTTCACTTTTTTAATTTTTAAAGTTAATACATCTACTTTTTTGCCAGATCAAGATCTTTAAGACAAGAGGAAGTGGTTCTCAAGGAAACATTACCATTTTTGTCCAAAGGGAGCGCCAAAATTCACACAAAACCTGTTAGCAAAAGGATTAACTGGGGTCTGAATATTCAAGTGACCAACCAGAGTGACATCTAACTAAAATATCTGACTGAAAGTTTTTCTTCACTTCCATCCAGTATGCACAAAATGGCATTTTTCTTTGCTTGACAAGAATCTGCGGAACTCTGCTGTCACAATGTTCTTCATACCAGAACAACCCAGATCACTTCCCTCTTGAACATCTAAAACTACACACAAAAAAAGTTGTCTCTTCTTCACGCCTGACCATAGTGCTGACTCAGGTGTTTAGAAATCACTGAGACAGCACCGTTTCCCCCTTGCTACGCACTCAGTCAGCTGATTCACCGCCACCCAGAGAAGCTGCTTTAGTCATGTCAACACTGACTGCCAACGGTTTCAAACACTCCCAATGGGAACCTGTGCCACCACCCTGCAGTGGAGTATAAAGCAGTTTCAACACTTAACAACCAAACCTAAACAAACACACTATACACACACCAGCTCCATTACATCTCAGATCCTGTTATTACTACAGCGTGAAAGGATAAATCTGGGACCAGATGGTGCGTATAAAAAAACTCCTAAAGAGGCCAACGTCTTAGCCAGCTCTCCTCCATCTGTGATTGAAGCACTGAGAGTTGTTTATCCAGGTTTAGGAGGTGCTCTCCAGTAAACACAACCATGTCCCCGTTATCATAAGACACAGTGACTAGTAACAGGGACGAGAGGAGACGCGTCCACGCTCAGCCGAGCAGGTTAGGAGCATGCCACCGCGTGCTCACCTGAGACTTGAATGTTGCCATACAGTGCATGGATCTGTTACATGTGCCGGCAAGGATGTGAAGTCACCACGAGCGGTTTGGCAGCGCATAGTGTGTGAGACCTGCTGGAGATTAGGTCTGCTGAGTAAGTAATAACATTAGCGCTCTCTCTTTCAGTGTGTGTGTGTGCACAGAGGTTTAAGTTGGTGTGCTTCATGAGAGATCCACAAGAAGCTCCCTCTATTTCTGTCCACCTGTTATCATCTGTGGTGGAGCCATGTGTTGGTGGCAGAAGTGGTACTCAGAAACCCATTCCTCAAGTTAAAGTAATAATACCACACTGCAGAATTATTTCATTATAAGTTAAAGTCCTGTATTCAAAAGTACTAGTTATACACTCATTAAGGAACTCAGTAAGAAGCTTTTTAATGCTGTCCAGGTAGGAATCATTTTAACTACTTAATAAACTACTCTGTGGTTTAATTTAAAAGCATGTATTGTAAATAAATTCTATGTCTTCGTGTTAAATCTTCAACCAAAAAGTAACTAAAGCTGTCAGCTTATTGTAGTGGAGTAACAGTGTAAAGTTATATATGTGGAAATACTTAAGTAATGGTTAGGTACCTCAAAATAAGTAATGTGGTCACACACACACTGTCAAACAACAGCAGTGTGAGAAGTGTTTTATCAGTCATACAACATTATAGTACAAGACATGGCTTAATTTTCAATGATCAAAGCAAAAGCAGCATCAGCAAAATCAGACTTTTAAGCAAATGGCATTTATATCTCATTTGATGCTTTTTAAAGAGTTTGAATGACACCAGAGATCTGTAGATCTTTAGTTTCAGGACATTATAGCCAAACAAAGGCAATGGCTGAAAAATACAAACAAGTTAGATTAAAAACAAAACTTTAATGAAGTCGTGACATCACTACCACACATGCCACCAAGTATCAAACATTGCACAGTAGAAGGCCCACAGCTGTGGATTTACCTGGAGCTTGCTGGAGCGGCTTCACAGCCGGACACAAGAACGTCTGAAGGCTGGACACGCAAAGTTCACTCACTGACCCCATGGTTTTTTCAGTGTGTAAAACCTGAAGGTGTATCTCCACTCGACGCCGCTTGAACTCTCCCTCCTGACGATTCAGATTGAAACGGAGGAAAATGGGAAGTTGCAGAGGCCCGGGCTCCCCCGCTGTGGCTGCTGAGAGTCACTCCCAGCTCCCAGCCGTTCAGTCCATGGAGTGACTCCTACTGTAAGGTCCTGCTCTCTGCTGTCACTCTGCTTCACCTAATCCCCCCCCACCCAGCTGGAGGAAGCGTCCTCCAATCTCTCACACTCACCTACTTTCTCTTCCCCCTCGACTACAATGTGCAACTTACCAGGGAGCTGAAATCACTTCTGCTTTCTCCCAGTTCCCCTTTGTGCTGGTGTCTCAGCCTCCCTCTATCCTCCTCTGCTCCCTCTCTCTTTCTCTCTCTCTCTCTCTCTCTCTCTCCCTCTCTCTCTCTTTCTCTCGCACTTGCACTCCCTTGCTACTTTCCATACTAATTCAAGCAGATATTCTTAGACATAGCAGATTGCACACACAATCGGAAAAGGAAGGTTGTGTTTTGTATTAACACAGCCCTCTGTTTTCTACGACTTTTTGCTGAGACCAAGTTTGCCAGATCAAATGTAGAAACAAAGAGAAAATAAATTAAAGTACCAATTAAGGAGAAAGTTTCACTGTGTGTTGAACTATCAGCAACGCATTGCTTTGTTTTGTGTGCAGTGTTTGAGTTACATCTCTACCCTCTGTTGCTTTTCAGCTTCTAGTCACTCATCATTTTTGGCTTCAAAAGCCTTGTACATAAAATCAAGATTTCATTGTTGCTTGGCAACAGGGTGGAAGAAATGATTTGCTCCCGAGCAAAACACTGTGAGCCATTTGTTTTGATTAGATTATATCTTCACACCTATTGAGGTTATTCACAGTGACACAGTCACAATTTGGGGGTCCGGGAGCCACATGACAGCGAAAACAAAATAAACTGGTCTGGTTCTGCCCTCGATGCGCTTTTAATTAAAGTGGGTTGGTTTTGGATTTTCACTACCTCTTGTGGAGCAAAGAGGTAAATGTTTACCTCCACTCTTGAACCCCTGCCACTCTGAATTAGCCTGCCTGTCAATCCCACAGCCTCTCTCATTCAGTGACACTCATTAATTAATTATTCAGCCCTGCCCTCCCTGTCAATCAAGTGGCAATTACACAACACAACAAGGTGGCTTTCACTTCCTTTCTGCAGCCTGCATGGCTATGACATCACCAAACATCCAGCGATCACTGCCTAGTTCATTGCCGGAGGGCGGATTGTTGCAGAGCGACCCCTGCATGAACTGCAAAGTCAGTCCTGACCACCTTATAATGCTGCAGCTGCACATCACCCAGAGGAGCAGCTCTGTCACAGGGGGAGCAGCGGCACGGCACACGGTGAAGTCAGCACAAATGTTTCTCTTCTCTTTTTTAGTATGCATATTACTACCCTTCCGCTTGGCTCCACGCTACCTCTCTGAACAAGAGTGTGTTGTCAGCACCTCACTGAGCACCTGCACAGAGCATAAATAAGTAAACAGCTGGATACAATAGATAGATAGATAGATAGATAGATAGATAGATAGATAGATAGATAGATAGATAGATAGATAGATAGATAG
>JAOWBC010000458.1:11260789-11276208 GCA_028566105.1 Hypoplectrus providencianus
AGATAGATAGATAGATAGATAGATAGATAGATAGATAGATAGATAGATAGATAGATAGATAGATAGATAGATAGAGTAGGTGTGTAGAGTGCACTTGCTGCATCGTACCTGGTCCTCCCTGCTGGAGGGGTTAAAAACACACCAGTTCATGGCTGTAAATGGAATAACATCAGTGTAATGTCAAGTGGCCGTGCCTGAGTCCACACTGCACACTGTTAGCGCCATAATGAAAGACACAACGGCACATTAGCAACAACGGTAACAGTAAAAATTTAATTAATTATCCTGAATAGCGCCCAATTAGTTATTGCAAGTTATTTTAGGTCAAATGCAAACCTACCCCCACCACATGCCAAAGTCACATAATGACACAGATGTAGACCAGTTAAGATATAAAAAAATGAGTCTTTCTTTGGCTCCTATCCACAGCAGTACATTGCTTGGTTTCAGTACCAGTTCTCTAGCCTGTTTCTCCAAACTGGGGGGTGTTCTGACCGCCATCTAATGCAGATAATACACCGACTATGCATAGGTACCTCAACCAACCCAAGTTATAAATATACAAATTATCCATTCAATATTAAACATTAAAAGATAAAAACTAATTTGGTGCATTAATATTCTCAGACATTCAGTGAAATCCTGTATAAGCAAAATATTCTGCTGTTCTGCAGCCGATTCTGCATTCCAACTCCAGGTGGAGCACATTAATTTAAAAAAAAGCAATCAGCAGCAGTAGCAATCAATACATTTTCACATATCTGTTGCAGCCACATGTTGGTGGTTTAATGTGCGCTACGAGGCAAATATCTTCACTTAGCACAAAGAGTGTTGGGAGTGACTTCCTGTGCACAGTGCTGCAGCTGGAGCCCCAGCCTTGAACTGGACCCACACTGAACACTTCACTTGAGCTGTATGATGCATCCATGCCACCAGGTGGACACAGCATGGAACAACACTTCTAAAATTAGTTGACAAACAGGCCAGAAGTGAAGTTAACCATACAGCAGATTAAATATCTTAGTGAATTCTACATATTTGAACAACTGTTGTGCAAACACTGTAGGCAGAACTCCTCAGCACACCGTCTACTGAGAGACTGTGATAAAAATCTGATTCCGTTTGTCTTCAAACAGTCACGTAGGTAGACAAGACTTCTGCATGATGAAAGAAAATCCCCATTTGGGTATAAAACCTACAGAGAGCTCGCTCTTTTGTGTTGGTGGAACTCCTACATAGCTGCACAAGGTAAGCATCACCTCCAGTGACTAACAACTGGCTGGATGGGAGCAGAACAAGCACCTCTGCTGGAAACTGAATACTCACCAGAATAAAGCTTAACAGGCTAAATATAGTTTGAATCATCCAGCACCTATAGCACACTTTTCATTTCAGCCACCTGAAAGCTTTAATATTCTCAGTTTGTGTGCTTCTCTTTGTCTAATCTCTTTGTAGTTGGTGTTGATTTAATGATGGGAAACAAAGGGGTAATGTTTTTATCTTGTGTCAGCTCACTTTTACAATAATTATTTGTATCCAGGTATCTTACGTGGTTAAGCAAGTAGAACAACCGAAGCGCAAGAGCAGCGTTGACTTTGAAGTGACAGATTTCAACTTCTCCTTTTTATCTTTTGATTTTCGTGTCACCCTTTTTTTTTTTTTAACAGGATAGGATATGTCTGTGTAAGTCCACTGAGATTTCGCTGCTTCTGCTTTGACAGTTTACTTTGAACGACCTGGAGTAAACCTGTCTGAACACACGGGAGGAGCGTGACAGTATACAGTAGAAAAACATCATTTTCCAGGGCCGGTCTTAGTAGCTATACTTCAAACTAAGTGAAGAGATGACACCCATAACCACAGCAACCACACGTACCTGTCGCTGTAGCGCACCACACCTATAAACCAGCACACTGTTTCCTTTGGGTGCACAAATTTCACTATGCATAGGGGAGCTGAGCTGCACTGACAGGTGCAGGTCGATGGCAAAAGAGCATGAAAAGAAAACGAAAAAAAAGATTAAACAAGGTGATTTTGACAACGTGCACCTCCATGCCTTTGAAGTGAGTCTTGCAACACCCAAATGAATCCCAAGATAGCAGGTTTGGGCCAGCAACATCACAGGAGTGCAGAAACAGAATAATCCTGTCATAAATTTAAGGAGGTGGTGCTACATATGACACCGCAAAGGCTGAAAAAGAACAGATTATCCTCACGAATATAACATGCTTTTGTTGCATAAGTCCACATTAATAATAAAACAGAGGAGGAGACACAGCTGTGCCAAAAGAAAAGTCTCTTCTTCTCAAGTCTTGACAGATTATTTTCTAGCCTCTTTCCCTCTTAGACTTCAATTATGCTGAACAGTCACGGTGCTTAGGGACAGAAGTGATGATATGTCTTATACTTACTCATTCAGATCCACAAGCCACTGATTTGACTAAGGAGGTGCCAGGGACAGTGAGGGTGTTATTTGAATGCGCTGGGAGCTTCGGCATGTCCCTTCTCTTATGCCTCACACTTTAACACATAATTACATAATCGTGGAGTGATTCTTTGGCTAAATTGCAAATAGAAAAGCACTGGCATGAGAAGATGACTGCAAATAAATGCGATTATGCTGCTTGGGTGACCTAAGCAAACACGCCAGAAGTCACTGCAGGACCCCAAAGGGCAAATACTTTAGATTAATGGATGCCATTACAATTTTCCTATCACACATCTTTTATCTAGATTTTTGCCTTTCATATGTGACTCATAATGTGGGGTACCAGCACTCCCTTCTCTCTACTGAGCATCAGTTTTGCAATGAGGCCATTGCTGCTGGTTCTATTTTGAGATGCATTAAGCACACAGAAAAACTAAACTGCTAAATAATTGAGATGAAGCTTCTATCATAGCCTAAGCTGAGCCATCAGCTAGCTCATCATGGTCTGACATCACTGGGGAAGACGGGGGTGGGTGGGGTGGGGGTCACCCTATACATGATGTCAGGACATTGGACTTCCTGTAAGGATGGATTCATAGCAATGAGGACACTTTTAGATGAAGGCATTTCGTGAAACTGTGTCATCCGAGGAGCTTCAGAAGAGATGCCAAGTGGTATAAATAAATCAGTTTGCATGTTAATTCCCCAAAGAACTGAAACTTTTTCTATCGTTCTCTGAATGTATTCTTTTGTGTAAAAATGTTAATTTCTACAGCGCCGACCATGCTGTCATATATGCAGAGCAATTGTCAATAATTCATCATAAGGATCATTTTTTTTATATTCTATGACAGTAAATACTAAAGGAGACACCTGTTTTTAAAGATATTAAACCATTCAACTTCCTGTGAATGCTTTTCAATGTAATCAAAATGAGTAATGAGCCCCTCTAGGTAATTATAAATGTGCACAATACAGTCAGTCAAGCTGTCACTCTGACAGTCCCACCAGGCAGTCAGACTGGCAGCAGTATGAACATCTATGCTTAGTAGAGCTGTCTGTCATTTCTGCACACTTGGCACAGCAGAGCACGAACACTGTAGACAGCAATGCTAAAAGAGAAGAAGGAAGAAAAAAAACAGACACTAGTGGTGCTGTCAGAGGCTCGGCTCAAAGCGTGCAGGAAAAGCCAAACAGACAATGTTAGAGTTCAGAGAAGGCAAACCTTGATTCTCCCCCTCCATCCTGGTGGTCCTGATGCTGCTGCAGGCGTTACAGCCCGGGGTAGTCTCTCGCCAAGAGCCCGCAGCAATCCGGATACCTTCTTCCTTTCCTTTCCGGTCTCTTCTTCCTCCTACCGCCTTCGCTCACCTCCCAGGTTTCTACTTAATGACAGCTTCTCACGGTATTCTGGGAGCTATCACTCCGGGGGTGGGGGCTACTTTTCAGCTTGTTGCTGGTTTGTTTGTCCTCAGTTGCCGGTTTAAATGTGCGTGCCGATGTTGGCTGGCTGCTGATATGCACCCAGTGAAGCCGGTGCACATGTTAGCCCCGCCCCTCCCAGATGTGATGTCACGCTCTAACTTATTTCTAACCAACAACTTTCCTGAGCTCTGGTGGGGCTTAAGAGGTTTGTTGTGTTAAGGTAATTGCTCCGGAAAACACACATACCGGTAAAAATAGGTTAAGGCCTAAACAAAGATATTTAGTATTTATAGTTAATGAGGGAAATAGGTAACTCCATTACAACTGTTTACTTGATGAGGATATAACCTAAGATTTTTTATTTAGCGAAATTAAAAATATTTATCAAAATCACAATCAATTTTACATACAATAATCACATCAAATAAAAGAAAGTAAAGGAAAAAGGCTGCTGCATTGCTCTTTAGACCTGCAATAATTAGTAATATTTTTGACCACTTGGGGGCAGCAGAACCAAGTTGTGCATAAAAATCATCACCTTTTTTAAAGGGAGCTGCGTGTAGGAATATAGAGGATCTATTGTTACAAATCTAATATAATAATCAGAAGTTACTGTCATCAGCCTAGTGTATAATCATCTGATATTAGGAAGTGGGTTCAATTAATAGGGGTTCAATTAACATTACTTGTTTCATCAACAGGGTGCCTGAATTACACAAATGCAGTGTGATTAAAAACTTTGATAACCTTTACATCTGTGCATACTCTCATTTGTCCAGGTCAAAATATACTCAAGCCAAATGAATCAGTCAATTGGACATAGATTTTAGAATAAAAATCTAAATCTATGTCCAGATTTTAGAACTAAAATCTATGTCCAGATGACCTGATTCATTTGACTTGAGTTTTATAACCACTGGGTACATAATAACAAATCTTAAGATATATCATTAATTGTAGAGACTTTATAGACTACCTGGACACCATTTAGAGAGCCCTTATCATTAGATACTAAGGCATTATTTTGTTAGCTTCTCATTATAATGACTTGCAGGATTTTCTTTTTCATCACAGGCCTAATAAATGTCCATCTTATTTATTTTCTCTAACTGGGGGAAATGTGCTTTTATAGATAGACAGGATACAGGAAGTCTTAACTACATGGTATCACATTACAAGATATAAAAATAAGTCAAAGCAGAGACAGAAAACATACACAAACCTCTCACAAAAGTCACAACTTTATTGCACCTTTTATAGTTAACTATAGTGTGGTAAGAGCCAATTTCACTATGAAAGGACTCTCCCCTGGTCAGAAAAGGTGGTGCAAAATATAGAGCCATCAATGCAAACGTGGACCGTCCATTCACACCGGTAAATGTTCCTGTGTGTCCGCTTGAGAGTCCCACCCTACGTCGATTTCACAGCTGACAAACACGTCCTATGGAAATTAGACTGCCGTAGTCTCTCTTGTACTGTACACACTACAGTGACATAGGGAAGGTCTTGCATGAAGACGGACATCTCCTACACAGACATGAGCTATCACATTTGCAGATTAGTTCTCAAGTTAACATCCACCAACTGATCCAAGTATTAGTAGCACATTAAAGATCTGTGTCTTTTCTTTAAATTATGTATTTATAACATTAAATCCTATACTTTTTTAATAGCCAATTCAAGGCAACATCTCTAGAATGAAAAGAAATGCATGGGCAGATCTTTACAGCGTTGGAGGGAAACAGGTAGCACAAGATGGACTGTACAGGCTTCTACGCTGGCAAAGCATTTTGTTACGTTAGTTTCTCTACGCATCTGTGCCCGGACTGGTGCAAGATGATCCCATGGTTTCCACACCTGAAATACTTCGTATAAAACAGTTTCTACAGGATGTACAGGATGCAAAACAGCGGTCCCGGGAGAGGGACTTCTCTTATCTGAACTAGGGGCATCTGATCAGAGATGAAGACGGGACACAGGATGTCTTGGTTCCTGAGTCTTAGCCCAGATTCTAGGTGACCAGCATGAGCATCAGAAAAATTGCATAGAGGTACAAGATACAAGGGGAAAAGAAATGATTAGCATGTGGCAGTTCCATTCCAACACAGTGCCTGAAGTATAAAACATGACCCCTTTATTTCAGTACATTAGTGAAGAACAGTTTGTGAAAGTTTAAATCTCCAGACTGAGAGCTTTTGAACACCAGACTGATGAGATGAGCTACATAGTCAAACAGGTGCATGGTGGAAAACAACTACCTAACGTCCAACTGTCAACAATCCCAACTTCTACTCTGGAAAATGCCCATTGCACTGTGAGTTTTCAGAAAACAATAAATTCCAGGTAAATGCAGAGATACAGTATGATGAAACTGATACTGTCCAATGTCAACACTTCCACAAACAGTTAAACGCTTCTGTATTTTTAAAATGTTTCCACATTATATCTGAAAAATGAGGAAAAAAAAAAAAAAAAGTACACAACCAAAAAAATAAAAAAACCTTAGAAATCTTTTAACCAATTTAGACATGCATAATAAGGAGACTGTGGCAATTTTAAAGCTTAATTTTACCAACAATATGCAGGCAAAATTTGGTCCTTAAAAACAAGCCACATGGCACAGACACCGCAGCAAAATAAAAGATCGGCAGATAAAGATAAAATAGGAAAATCATACAGTAATCTAAAATAATATATGTTATTAAAGAGTTTTGGATCTTTGTCATTAGGTATTAAATAATTTCAGGAGAATATTCTAATATTATGTTCATAATGTCCAACTGAGCCCTTATCTCTGCAAAAGTCTGCTCTAAGAGTGTTTAGAATTTCAAAGAGTATTGCAGATATACTTTCTCACTCTCAGCCAACTCATTTTAAATATAGTAAATCATTGGGACAATAACCAAGCATCAAAGGAGACCAACATATAGTCATTCACTTGAGATGGAGCTGTAGAAGATTCTGTTAGTACTGCATGCATAGAAAAACGTGGTTTTTAGATTAAAAGGGGATATAATTGGTCAGTACGGAAGCCTAAACACAAAATTTCATTTAAAATTGAGGTTGAAGGGAATTGTCTAATACGTTTAAATTTGGCTCCTAGCGGCAGAGAGAGAAATTAAAAAAAAAAAAAAAGTGCAGATGTTTGGTGTACAGTATTGTTGTCTCAATTTCCAGTCAGCATGACCTCAACAGGAATCTGGACTCTCAGCGACGGACTCCAAAAACCCTCTTCCCTCCAGGTGTCACAGACCACTTGCTCCGCCTGTCCTGGATCTTCTGGAAGATATTGCTGCCACTTCTCCACTTCTCTCTTTTATAGTTTTTCATTTTCTTCACCTGTTTGTTCAAACAAAAAATGAAGGAGAGAAGTTAGAGCTAATGGGCCTGATTGTGTTCAGACTACACAAGGTTTCTGTTAGGGATGCCCAGATTTTTTTACACTGTTTTTCAGTGAAAATATGCAATTTTCATTTCAGCAATTATGCTTTCCAATAACCAGTAAGGCCAGTTTGACAGCTGGAAATACAGTAGGAAAACAATTCAGCTTTTTGGAAAAGCCTGAACCTGGTTAGAAAGGAAGTATGACATAATCGGGCTGAAAGTCTGTATTCTGAACCAGGCATAAAGATCACAAGTAAAACTGAAGATGGAATTGTTCTGCTTTTATTTTCTTTACCTTTCCTCTGTCAAATTCTTCATCCCACTCATCGATCACAGTGTCACACCTGGCATTGCGAACATCTTCAGCAGCATCTCTACTAATAGCAGAGACCTCTCCATCCCAACTGAGGACTAGATAAGACAAATAAAACCTATGAAATGCATATAGATCCATATTTTGCTATAAATAATCAAAGTACTGCCAGTAAAAGGAACCAGATTTTCGCTTAATGTCTCACCGTTGGCTCCGTAGGCCTTGTCAGTTGCGTTCCTGAGCAGCTCCTCTACGACCCCACTCGTCTTCTTCCCGTCCCAGGATATAGGAGCGGCCCGAGCTGGGGTGTCTCCTGACTCACTTCCATCAGCTGCTGGCGGCTTGCTGCGTTTGTAGCCGTCCTTCACATGGCTGTCCCACAGTACCACTGTGGCTGGAAAGGAAAATAATTATAAAAAAGCTTAAAACTGGCATTCTCAAAATGTAGTGAGTCATGCTCCCTTTGTGTAATTATGAAATGCCTGGTTAGAAATGAGGCTGTAGTAAAGCAGGCATTTTTCAGCAAATGGCTAATCAATAGAGTGCTATTGTGTGTTAGGTTGGCATGGGAACAAGACTGCATCTTTCTCTGCAGTTTGTATAGTATGAATGCATGCTTATTTTTTAGCCCGACCACCATGTGCTCGCCCACATACCTGTGCTTTGTCTACTGATTTTGCCGTTCTCTGTGGCAATCTTTATGGAAGGGGGTTCCACTGCTTCAGGCTCGTTCTTCTGCCCATCCGAGCACCGCCTGCTCTCCTCCCACAGTCTCACCTCTTCTTTTAGCCTCTTCTTCTTCACTTTTAATTTTTTTTTCAATATTTTCAAACTCCCTGTAGCATTCTGACCAACAGCAGCCTTTGTCTCAGAACTGCTGTCGAGAAAAAGTATGTTCAGTAAGTTTATTGTGCACTAAGTCAACTAGGGCTCAATCTAACACAGAAAAATAAACAATCAAGCATTTTTAAGCACTTGAAACCTTAAAAACACCACTGATTAATTTTTATTTTCAAGAATTCCCAACACCTGTAAGAAGTCTGTGCAGGACTTGCCTATGTAGGGTTTTTTTTATGAATAAACAATATTTTATTAATTTGAGGAACATCACTTTGCAACTATGAGCTAAAACCTAAGTTCCAACAGCAGTTTCTGAACAGAAATTATTTGAAAACAAAACACATTTGTACCAAAAATAATCAGACATTTCTACCCACCTCTCGGGTGCAGAGTGTGATGAAGTTGTGTCCTGCTGAACCACCAGCAGCTGCATCTTCTTTTTCTTCTTCTTTTTCTTCTTCAACTTCACAGAGTCCCCTCCCTGCTCTTTCTGATTTGACTGGCAATGCAATGTGGTAGTCGCTGGTAACTGAGGCTTTTGCTTGGACTGCTCTGTATCTGGATTGGATGAAAGACTCCACATGCCACCCTGACCCCATTCCTCTTCCTGGTTTGATGTGTCCAGGTGAGAGAGGACGCAATCCCTCCCCTTAACTTCCTCTCCGTTTTCATGCTCCTTCTTTCGCTTTTTCTTCTTCTTCTTCTTCTTCCTCTCACTGGCTGATTCCTCTGGTTTTGCCTGCGTTACTGTAGCAGGCGATGTTACTGGCTCTGGGTCAGCCTCCACCTCAGAATGCCGACGCTTCTTCTTCTTCCTCTTCTTTTGGTTGAGCTTTTGACCTGGAGCGCTGCTGAGGTCGCGTTCTTGGACCGAGGAGGAGCTGAGGTTGTTGGAAGACTTGGGGCTCTTTGGGACGGCACTGTGAAGCCCGTTTGTTTTAAGAGAAAGGCCGGCGTTTGGTTTTTGCAGTTTGGAGAGAAGGGACTGTTTCTGAGGGCTCTGCTGTTTGGAGGATCCACTTGAGTGGGCAAAAGGCGATGACTGGACTTTAAGTGAATGGAATGAACTAGCTCTGGGAAAAGAACATGAGGTAGCATCTGAATTTACTCAGCCATTTGCATTTGATATGAACAAATCTGCGTTTCTTGGGAATTTCTGAGTTCATACCTGTGAGTGTGAGGAGGTGAGGCAAAGGTGAGGGGGTTAAGTTGATTTTGATGTGTGGGGTCACTGGACAGCTGGCGTGGCAAAGGGGGCAGAGCATCAATGCTGCTCGGACTCCGGCTGCGAGCCTGCAGTTATCGACATAAATAAAAACTTGGTGGTCTAAAAAAAATAGCCATGAGTGTGACAAAAATAAGGAAGAGAATCAAATGAGAGGAAGATTAAAAGGGATGGCAGGAAAAAGATGGAGGGAGGAAAACAAAGAGGAGAGGGTATGGCAGAGAAGAATTAGAAATGGTTAGAAAAAAAAGAACAAACTGAAGGAAAAGAAGACAAACTCTAAACAAGTGCTGCCATGTGGTTGATTAGACGGGCACACTGGAGAAATAACACATTACACACAGCAGAAGATAAACTAGAGAAGGAGAGTTTACTTGCCTTATTAAAACTACTTAATGAAATCAATGGTCAAATCTGGGATAGCAGTATAGAGTGAGACAACACAGTATCATGAGCTTTCACTAAGAGAGGAGGTGCTGTTGCTCTGGATGGGAATGAAGTTCACCTTCTTGGCTGACAGGGCCAGTTTCTTGGCAGGTGGAGGTGACATGGTGCTGGTGGCTTCAGTCGTGATGTTATTGAGGGCCGGGGGTTTTATTTTTGCCGTCTTCTGCTCCTCCGTGCTCTGAGAGCGCTCCACGCTCTTGGCTGGAGACGCCAGGCCGTTAGATCCTTTCCGTGGGGTGGATGGGGTCTCTCCTACTGGCGCACTTTTGGTTCCCACGGAGTCCTAGCCGAAGCAAAGGCAATCACAGGCAGCAATCGTGTGGTTATGTTTTTGTAAAGCTACTTCTTGACAAAAAGACCTATTATCCAGCTTCTTGAACTTCTTAATAAATCCTAAAATCTTCTTTCAGCACATCTGGGTTGTAAACTTGTCATTTTTTACTCTTGACTGAAAAGTAAGAGAACATATAAGAGAAAGATGCTATATCAGATAAGACGTAATATAAGAGAGTATCGCTGCATGAGGCCCAGTGGGAGTCTTTAGACCTTCACATCTAGTTCATTGACTCAAATTCTCTATTTCACATTTTGTGCACATCTAAATGAGATGAAAGGCAAAACTGCTGTAATCCTGCCTTTGAACAAAGATTTGTGTCTCTGTGCTTTTCTTTTGCAAGTATTACCTTTGAGTCAGTGGTGTCGGCAGAGGAAGAGTCAGACAAAGACTTAAATGAGGTAGACGCTGACATGCCTCTGCCCTCGCCACCTTGCTTTTTATCTCCCTCCGTCCTGCTGAGCCCGTTGTTGGAAGGGGTCGGCGTGCTGCTGCGGGACTGTGCTTGGCTCTGGGGAGACGGCTTCTTCAGCTTCTTGAAAGGCTCCTCGATAACCGTGGGTCCACCTGGCAGCTTTGGCGGGCCGTTGGTGGATGACGTCCAGTTGGAAAGTCTGGGCTGTGGCTGAGAGCTCACACCGTTCCTGGAAATGGGCAGGCCCAAGCCACCGTCCATGGACTGGATCTTACGCAGTTGTGCAGGCTCAAGTTTCTGAAAAGAGCACTGTATTGAGAACTCAAAATCTGGGGACGTACTTTCAGTCCACATGTCCAACAGTGAGCTAGACGACATCTTGTGTCATACCTTTGTGACCTGCGGGGAGGACAGAGGCCCGTTCAGGTTGGCCCTCTTTATCTGGTCAGAGGATGCACTGTTCTTCCCAGAATGCAACATCCCCTGCTTGGTGGTCTGTCCATCTGCATTCTTCTTGGTTTCAGGGATCCTTAAACATACACATAAAGGCTTTTTTTAAATTATATATTCAGACACACCTTGTTTGATCTCTTACAGCCCTTCACAGCATCTTACCTCAGGTAGAAAAGCACATAAGCCTGCTGGTTCAACACCACTTTGATGTTACTAGAGTGCACCATTGAATCATTCATTTGGTACCATTGTCCATTGCTTGCCTAAAACGAAACAATAAGGAGATAAACTTTTAAAAGAAGCAGGACTTGAAACGATTGTACATTTATTTAGCTATGTGGGAGGAGACCCTTTGTTTCAACTGAGATAAGCAGCCTTAATGAGACCACCACAGGTAAAGGCAACAGACACTACAGTTCATGATAGGACAATAAACACCACTAGACCAGAGGAGTTGGTTCACCAGTTATGAAGTTAAAATTAAAATTAAGACACCGGGCATGACAGAATGAGACAAGAAACTTCTTGGTAAATAAATTAGGCTTAAACAGCCTCTTCCATGTTTTCTTTGACATGTTAATGCACTGGAAAAAAGGCGCTCATGCCATGATGTTTATAATCAGATTTTGACTTATCAATAAAAGTCATATTACCTTGACATAGCAGTAGTAGTGGCCAGCGTGACAGCTGTAGCCAGAGTGCACCAGAACGGCGTAGAGGCCGTACATTACAGGATCGCCTGAGCTCTGAGACATGTAGGGGCGGATGTTCAGGAATTCTGGGTAACCAACATCCTGAAAACAAGAAAGACAGACAGAAATATTAGATCACAGCTAAAAAACAGAACTTCTAAAAACAGCAACACAATTATTTTTTGACCTTTGTTATTTTTCCTCCGCTGAAGTTGGCGAACCTCTTCAGTGAAAGAGTCAGTACGTTCGATGTTCGATGGACCGTGAAGCGCTTGGTTGCGGGCACCTTCTTTTTGCACCTGGAGAGGAATATTATAAAAAAGATAAATGTGAGTAAACAAAGAGAAAAATAAATAACCTGCAGATTAAAAACTGGACACTTACTTGGCACACATGTAGGCATTCTCTCCACTTAGAACATCTGGTTTAACAAACAGTTCCAGGGCACGCACAATGTTTGCTGCTTGCTGCCAGACCAAAGCAGAGAAATATATGGTGTTAAAACAAACAAAAAAAGTGGAATATTTGCACAAAAGAATATACAGAGATCTTACATACCCGAATCTCCACAGCGATGTCCAGGTAAGGGTCATATGTGTCTGACACACTTTTACAAATAGAGCACTTCACTGAAAGACAAAATGAAAAATTTAAATTAATGTAACAGGGTGGTTAGTGAGTTTAGTTATTAGTGACTAGACCACGTTGCTGTCTAATTAAGAATTGCTGTGTCATACAAACAAATTTCGATTGAACCCACGTTCCCTAATCCCCACAGCAGAATTTGATATATTCAATTATAAAATATCTACTATTAAAAATCAATTGGAATTTTAGAGAGACCTGCAGCTTTTTCATATTTCTACTTTTTTTGCTTGTACTTTAGCAAAGTACTTTCTTTGCAGCAGTGTTACCACTGCATTAAGTTGGTCTAAGCAATATGTGAGACCGTTATGCGATTACTGATTACAAGCTATTTCTCAAATATGGAAAAATAGCATTTTTTTTGCTCTGTCAAAAGGTTTGAATACTCATTTGAAAAAGTAATGACAACCAAATATGTGGTTTGGTAGCAGTAAACTAAGCTCGCAGGTTTACTACAACAAGGCATTAATAACACAGGCCAGAGCTTGCTGACTACATCGGATCTGCATGTGTGAATGCAGCGTGAAGATTGGACATCAGCAAGCTGTTTTAATTTTGTTGACACTGACATTAGTGAAGTCTTCAGGGAAATAGATCAATACGCAATATCAAAAACAACAAATGTGGAAATTTATAAAAGTGGCCATCTGTAGAGGCTCTGGATGTTTTTTGTTGTGGAAAAAGTCAATACCTCGTGACCTGAGGTAACCTCCAAAGATCTGGTGAACCAGCGTTGTGGCCTGGGTCTGCCTGTCAAGCCTACGGAAAGGAAGAAAAAATGATCAAAATAACACTCGCATAAAACCAGCTATCATCCATTTTCTGCAGCTTATTCTGGCTTGGCCTCAGAATCAAGGAAGTCAAGATGTCCCCCTCCCAAGTTCCTCCTCGGGGATCCTGAATCAGATAAGATATACAATCTCTCCATCGTGTTCTAGGTCTATCCCAAAGTCTTCTACCAGTTTGATTTGCTTTGAGGTTCCCCTCAGTAAAACCAAGCAGTTTTAAAAAACTTAAACACTTAGGAAACAAGCCTTACTTAGGGTAGCCATTGAGGCAGGCTTTCTGCATGGCATCGATGGTGTACCGCAAAAATTCATGGGCGTCCTCTTGGCTTCCAAAGCGAAAATGTCTGGCAATTTCTGTGGGAGACAAAAGAGCTTGTTAGCTTTGTGCTAATGGATGTTTCAAACCCTGAGTGCATTAACCAAATTAAAGGCTTTGCAACAATTCTTCATGTATTAGCCACACCACTTACTGAAACAGGACAGTTCAAGTAGTAATGACCGCTGCTTTAACATTAAAGGGGTTTTCTCTGCACAGAATTTAATGTGAACTGAATAAACAAAAAAAAAAAAAAAACCCCACATTTTTATTATTTGCATTATGTCGGAGACAATCCACTGACATACTGACAACAAAGGGACAGCAGAGCAGCTGGAGGAAGCATTAACAATCCTTTGTTCTGCCAACATTTGTATTCTCTAAAAATAAGTTTCTGCAAAACAGAGAAGAGGCTCAGTAAAAGACAAGTGCTCCAATTTATAACCAGAAATCTTCTTGACAGCAATAAAGGATTCAAGGATGCATTAACAGGATACAAACTGTGTGTTTTAACAACTCCTGCAACTAGACAGTTTCATTTTTTTTTTTCATTCATAGTATTACAGAGAAGCAGATTATGCCATATGTGCAAATCTTGGCTATTAAAGTTAAAACCACATAAACACCCATGTACATACAATTTCTTAATCGACAGTGAAAATTATTTACATTACTGCAGCTACTATGAGTTCTCTCCTCATGTGTCTCAGACATGTCACAGTTCAATGACCATGACCTCATAAGCAGCTTACGGTCACTTAGTGACTTCAGCAGACTGACAGCTCATCTAGAAGTCTCACATTAGAGATAATGTGAGCCTTTGCCTCGACTGTTATTTCCTAATGGAAAAAAATGGAAAGTGTGAGGTGGTAGAATTATGTGGTCATACCACATTCCCAGCATAGCATCCCTGCACATTTACGACAATGAGTCACCCCTGAGTGGGAAAGAGGAATAAGATACCATGCTCTAATGACCTGTTCAGGGCATTTCTCGGAGATGGAGAGAGAGACAACACCAAGAAAATATGAACTCTGCAGGCATATAACTGGATGGTTGTGGTTTTAATTTGGTGTGAGGGGTTTGTACAGAGTCTGAAGAGAAAAATGTAATTCCAAGAACTTTAAAGTAACTAAAACAAATCATTTCAGACTCTCAAAGCCATTATTATCAAGTCTAACTATAAACTATAAATGCAGTACTTTAAATGCAGTTGCAAAAAAATATGTACAGAATTCCTTTTTATCTACAGCAAACATACAGTGTCATCCTGATCATTTAAACATTAATGTTAACTTTGATGTTTTGATCATGATCAAGCTGCTTCATTAGAATAAGGGATCAACAAAGGACAAACCCAGCTATAAATGAGGACTGAAGACCAGGAGAACCACTTTTTTCAAATAAATATGAAGACAGGCCAGTTTCATTCTAGCTAAAACACTAGTTTATGTTGAAAATTAAGCTTTTTTGCCAATAAATATTTAAATTCAAGTATATTATGAACCTTTGACTGCAAGCATTTTCCAAACACTTTATAAGAACCCTGAGTAAGCCTATTTTATTTGAGTGTGATGACATTGTATTACTGGCGGACCGTGCATAGCATTCATGTTGAATTTTCATTCAATGGCTTTTAAATGTTGTAGCTGTGGAGGGGCTCTTCTTAGACTTGCCACCAGTTAAATGAATTTAAAGAGAAACCATAAAAAAA
>JAOWBC010000458.1:11276308-11304980 GCA_028566105.1 Hypoplectrus providencianus
TAAATGTTGTAGCTGTGGAGGGGCTCTTCTTAGACTTGCCACCAGTTAAATGAATTTAAAGAGAAACCATAAAAAAACAGACATCTAAGTCCTGGTTGAAAAGGAGGGAAAAGAGTGGACTGTACATTTTTGTGCTAAAGCTGCTCCTCTCGGCCCGCAGTCACAAGGAGACAGAGAGGGCATTGGGGAAGGAGCGGGATGAAGGGGGGAGGGAGGGATAGAAAAAGAGGCGCAGGAGGTGGAGACATGATTGCAGCAGCACATAAGGAAGTAGCAGGCAGGTAGGGAGGGGACGGGTGGAGGGAGGGCTCCTGTGAGACTACAGCACAGTACTTCTCCATGTCAAGGTGCAACTCACACCTCGTCTCCACTCTCTACATGGTGTTAATTCACCGCCTGCAGTGTCACCGCTCCACTTTTCTACTGCAGTCACTGGCTGTTGTCACATGGGACACTGTGGCCAGAGTTGCATCATCACGCCTCTGGTAGTATTCGACGGAGAATCAGGTGTCTGTGACTCCTGACAAAACCTACATTGAAACTAACGGCACAAAGTGTTCACACGATCACACGGTGTTGGAGGGAGCTTGTTGTCTTACTTTTCAGGTCTCTGATGAAGGAGACTGGCTTGATGGCGTTGCCTGTGTTGGCAAAGGCTTGGATGATATGGTTCTGCATTATACAGATCATACAAAAGCCTGACTGGTGACCTGAAACACAGACCACAACAAAGCAGAAAATCAGAGGCATTAACAAAATTAAGACACAGAAATGCGTTACCGTGATAGTATTCAGATTCAAAAAAACATTACGTTCATAACAAATTCAATGTAAAACACAAGGCGATTTAAAACTCGCAGAGTTCATCAGAGGTGCTTTGTTATGCCTCAACATAGTAAGAATAAAAACACATTTAAACAAAAGCATCATGCTGATTATTGTCAAACAGATTTTCAGGATTTTATTTTTGTTTGAAGGTGAAAATCAGATGAAAAAAATGAATGAATTTGGAATATTTTTCAATTAATTTGAACAACATACCCTTGTACTGTTTTTTCTGCATTTTGCCTCAAATCCCTGTAATATTCTATTCGGATCTGTTTCAGGTAGTTTTGAGTGAGCATTTCTTATAATTAGCAATAAAATAAAAATTACAACTGACAATGCAATGGTTTAGGGATATCAACAGGATTTGTCCTTCATACCCAATATTGTCCTTATATTGTCTCGCAGGCTCAATAGAATATTCTTAAAGCCTTCACCACCAGTAATATAACTTAATTCTCAATGAAATAAAAACACTCAAGGCTATGCATCTGCAGCTGGGTTCAACTGGTTTGAACCTAAGTACAATTTCAGGGGCTTATTATTATACAACTTAACCTACAACATGGAAACTTACAGGTCAGCAAGTATTTTCTTTTTCTGCTTGTTAAAAAGGTTAAGTCAGTAAATCATAGACTACTGACTGTCTCACATGAATAAAGCTTAGTGTGAACAAACCACCCAACTGAAGCAGCTGCTTTGCCTACATTCCACAGTGACATTCAGCCACATGTGTCGGCACACAGGGTAGCAGTAGCAGGGGTTAAAGTAATTTCAAAACGAGATATCATGTGGGTGTAAATATAAGTGAATGAGAGTGTAAATGCTGCGAGTCTGGCAGCATAAAAAGAGCATGATTCAAATACTCACAGGCACGGCTGTGCTCCTTTGAGAGTAAGTAGTTGGCAAGTGGCGGGGTGTAGGTGAGACACTGCACTGTGGAGTTGAGGAAGCAGGTGTTTCCTAGGTTGTGGAGACCGGCTCCCACCCTGTACACACGCTCCCATTTGAGGGTCAGCTTGTTCCCTGGAAAGAGCATCTTCTGTGGGGCAGGGATCCCATCGCTCTGGCCCCCAACCACGTTCTCTGAGACTAAAGAAGAAGTGCATTGAATTTTGTGGCAATATTGGAACAATGATGTAGAAATGTAACTTTTTTGGTGGCAAAGAACACAAGTTAAATGAGGAAGAGGTTTATCAAAATCTTTTTTTTTCCCATTTCAGTTTGAGATCTTACCTTGCCTCTTTATTTGGGCAGGCTCTGTGGCCTTTTGGCCCGTAGCGCCCTCATTCCTGGGATTGAGGATCACATACTTGTTCTTCAGGCTGTCCAGTTGATAGGAAAACCCCTTGCTGGCAGGCTCAAACTCTATCTTCTGCAAGAGCACCTTCTTGGCAGAAGAGGCCAACAATTTGTTAAGGTCACCCTCATCACCCGTGTCCTTTCGACCAGGTTTTAATGCCTCCTTGAGTTTATCCACTATCGGCATTGTTGGAACATCACTGCAGAGAAAGTTGGGAATTAGTGTATTAATAATTTCCTCAAAGGAATCAATCACACCATCTTATTAGGCATACAGCCTTGTTTTTAAAGTACCTAACTGTGTCTTGACTGCCTTTTTCTATTACATGATCACTGTGCTGGGATTTGAAACTGCCACCATGACTGTGTTAATGGCCCTTTGAGCTCAGCGGGACCAAAAGTAAACCTTCAGTTAATCAAATAAATGTTACATTTATCTTTCAGATAATCACTTAAATGGCAAATAACACCCTCTTCAGGCCACATATTCTGACGTGGCTCCACAGGAGACATAAGCACTGTATGCATCTGAGGAGCCAGCTGGGTCTTGGCAGCTGTCCCCACAGTTATGCAAGACAGCAGACGTTGGTAACACAGGGCGGCGGAGAGTGTATGAGATAGGAAAGGACAAGCATTTAGAGCACATGAGGTGCAAACACTCACTGTTAACTGCCAGGTGGAATTGGTATCATGTATTTTGCATTTATCAATGGTTTTGTCATTTTTTCATAAAAGCTGTCAATAATTTACTGCTGGAATATCAGTGACATAAGACTAAAAACGATAATATTAAAAACCTTGCTTTGGTTGTGTGTTATCCCTTTAAATACAGTGTGGTTGAGTGCACTTAAAGGCCCATTTCAGTGAAGATAACAAATGTCTGCCAGAGTCAGCCCAGTGAATGACTTCTGACGTGTTATTTTCTACAAAAGGCAGCAGGCTGGCAAAATGTGTTCAATGCTGACCGAGGAGTGAGTAAACCAATCATTCAGTCTTCTCCTGCCTCAGTGTACTCCGGATGTAGCTGAGGTGCCCTAAACCTAACATGCCCTCCTGAAAGTGAAGGCATTACATCATGTGGATGGTACAGTGCGACACTAAAACACCAAAGGCTTGGAGCACCATGAGAGTCGTGCTCATCAGAGTGGGCAGTGACGTCACGAAGAGGGAAGGAGGGCTGAACATGCATTGTATGCACAAGGGCACCATGACCTTCACGTGCGGCTGATACAACTAAAAACGACTCAGCCCAGAGGGACACAGCAAACTGCAGTGATGCAACTGCAAGGCCAGGCAGTAATATTGATACACTGACCATAATCAGATCATTACCTCACGACAATCAGTAATTAGCATTTTAGTAAAGCATCTATGTTTGCATTTGGAATGTCTCAGCAGCAGCAATAAGCAATTATCTTAAAATCCACTAATTTAAGCTATTTGGATTTTTGTTTTCAGTGCTGTTCTACATACGAGTCACTCACTAGTAGTAGGGGTGGGCAATATATCACTATTATGTTATGATATATTGGTATCATGGTGTAAGGCAGGAAAGCATCTTAGATATTGGATTATGATATAGTGTAAGTGGTGTCTTTTCTATGTTTTCCTTTATCAATCTATTCATTCATTCATTCTATGGTCTTGGGGTGCACAACTTTTAATTGCAGCTTTTATACAATATAAAATTACACCAGGTAACATGAGACACCTTGAGATGTGAAAATGGATAAGAGCCATCAGGTGTAAGATCGGAGGAAAACGTCAGAATCGCATATTACATTGCAATTTTAAGCTGGTCTGTATTTTTGACACCATCTGTTGTTGTTCAGTGTATTTGCTGGACATCTTTATATGTAATTCTCTCAATATATAAATACTATTACCAATGAGGACAACAGATGATCTTAGCATTCAAATATATATATCCCTTCTCTCTAGTTAAACTATTCCAAGCAATGGCTGCGGGGTAAATATGTAGAACTCAGGATAAAAATAAGAACATCATCACTTTTATGTCCTCTAAAATCTTAAACACTGGCTATAAAAGCTATAATGTACTTCCCTCATTTTTGGGGGTAGTGTTCACACCAACATGCTGAGATCAGTGGGGGTGTCAGTGCTTCCTTTAACTTGGAGAAATACATGTGGGCAAAATCTGCTACATTCCTCTCTGAGTAAATATAGATATTAATAATTAGTGAAAAGATGCAATAGAAGTCATATAATGACTACACAAAAACAGTAAGAAAACAAATAAAGAGGACTTGAGAAATTCTATATTAGAGACAGGCTTATTGTAACAAAATGTTTATTTTAGGTGGTTGTTGTTTTCTTACCCTGACCAATATGTCCGCTGTCCAATCATAAAATCCATTTAGTGTTAACGGGTTTATTGTACACTTTCGATTCTAAAATATAAAATAGATTTAAGTTTCCCACTATATCAAGTTTATTGAGCCTGATCTTTATTCGTATATTTATATCGAATCCGATAAAATGCAACTAAACAAGCAGGTTACTTGGAAAGTGCCAAAATGGGGTAATGGTTTGCCAATCTAGAGGCTTGAAAAAAGAATCCCTAGCTATCTTGTAAATGCAACGCTGGGTCGTAGCAACTACAGGTGCACCATAACACAAATAATTAGATAACAATTTTTCATAGATATAGACAAAACAATTTCACCTCTGGTTATTATTATTAAACCTAACAAAAACATGGGGGACCCTGTGAAGAGATATGTCGCATTGTAAGGATGTACCATTTAGATATAGAGCGAATACAAAGTAACAATGTGCTACACTTATATATAAGATATAACTTTCTTTTATCAAATTATTTAAACAAAAATGTGGTGCTGGTACAAGTAAAGCATGGCTAGGACGGCATGGAAATTCATGGAAATTTCATCAAATAAAAACAAGTGTGATGTTTAATTTCAGAAAGTGCTTGATTAGTTAAAGGCGAAATTAATGAAGGCAAATTAGATATTGTTATCATTATCGTTCAGCCCTAGTGCTGGACCAGTCAATGTTTGAATTACGACTACAGCAAATAGAAAGGAAATGCTATTTAATATTACATAATAACCAATAAGCACCTCCAATCACAAGCATCCACTCGTGGACTAAACATGCGAACGATGGACTTTATCGGGAGCACCTGAAGGCAGCACAGATTGCTGTCACTTCTAACATCCCTCGCTTGTTACTGCTTTATAGGACAAATGCTTTGCTGCCTGATTTATATGGATCTTTGGTTCTACTTATTATAACATTCGACTCCACTCAGCCGTCAGCCTCTGTACACCAGCTGGAGTCAACTCTTCGAGCCACTCATCATAGCTGAAATGCTACCACGCTAACATTGACCACGGCTAATGTTAATGTCGACTCTAACGGTGTCAAGTTTGAAGACAAAACAATGTCATTTCGTTGATATAAACCCAAATTATTCTATGTTCTATTTTCATTATTTTCTACTACACCATGTATCGTTTTCTGCCTTTTCACGCGTGACAGCAGCAGCGACAAATTAGCCAGTGAGCTAACTTAACGTGGCGAGAGCGAGCCTCTAGCCTCCCTCAATATTGCAATGTGGGTTAGCATCTCAGCGCTTAGGTGGCTAACAACCTCTAACCGCTGCATCCCGGCTACTTGTTCAACTACATCTTCCTGGAAATATATGCTAACAAATATTACGTGTATCCAACAGGCCTCTGTTCGCTCACCTTTCGTTCAATCGTCCAAAAACGTTAACAGTACAAGGGTCTGGTTCCTCAGCTGTAGTTCTTCGGTCTGGTATTTTCGCCCATGCTGCATTATCAAAGGGCGGTGACACCAATGATTGACAGGCAAAAAGGCCAATCAGAGGACAGGCAACACCGTAGCTGTAAGGTTCGGCCAATCAGCGCCAGACCTGACGCAGCGTTGCCGAGAGAGAATCACACGTGACTTCCAGCCAGAGCTGTTTACCGTTGATGCTATCAGCGCGATACATGTTAAAAAGAAATAATATAACAACAAAGAGCACCGATAAATCACCGATTTAATACGAAACTTATGTTGGGTTTAAGTCAGTGGGATGAAGCGAAGCACTTCCTACTCACATGAAAATCTCTGGAGAAATTAAATCGCTTCGTGTAAATTTCTTTATGGATTTCATCAAATATCTCAATAAAGCATAATAGCCTACGAGCATATTTCACCCATAAGAGTTATGCAGGCTTGTAATTTAACTGTTTGATGTAGAAGTCTTGTTACATTTGCATTTAGCTGCATTTCCTCCTAAACATCCCAGCACATCTAAATGAACGCAGTATGTAACTGCACTATATATTGTAATTACCTCTATCATTTCAACATTGTGGATTTCTGACAGTAGCCTATTATGTTGATAGCTGCACAGTCGTGCACATGGATAGACTCGTGAAGGAATGTCTCTGCATGCCCCATGTTAGTCTCCAATGTCTCCACTAAGCGGCAGCAGACTGCCGCATTAATGTCGCGGGCATATTCCAACTGCCCCTATCTCCATTAAGTTTCTAAAATACTGAAAATTAAAGCCCACGTGTACCTAAAGTTTATTATGGTGTACACATCTATGTAAAATAACCAGTGCAAATCAACAAAACAGGGTTTGGCATTTAATATAATAGTCAAAATGTACAGTATTGTTTCAGCTGAACATGCATGCAAAAATCATCCCAAATGTCTCATGTGAAACCAGCACAAGACATCATACTTGACTACAGCTAAAACGAAGACTTTTTACACACTCATATTAATTATCAAAGTCACATGGCATTTGCTCAACACTTTTATAGTCATATCAAAGGCTCCCTAAGTAAACTTGTGATTAGTTAAAAAATGTTCTTCAGCCCACTTTCCTTGAGAATGAGCCATTTAGGCAGTTAAGGTTTATGCTTACAATTTGACCTTTGATGCACATAAAATGTGTGTAGGTTTTTGAATACTGTTAAAATTTCATATCAATGGTGTCATAAAAAGTATCAAAATGTGGGCTTTTTCTAATAGATTATGATGATGAATCATACAACCTTCTTAAATAAAATATGCTCTTACACTAAAGCATTACAAAGAGAAGAGCTGTAATATAAAAAATACAAAATGAAGGATTCAATCCTCTTTTTCAGACATTTTTAATATAAGACAATATGACTACTGTGGTAATTGTGTTCAAAGTGCATTCTTGTCTATTCAGGATTATTTAAAGAAAAAAAAAACAATGAGCAAAAAAGCACATATTGTGCTCACTTGAAACAGGTTTACCACACCATCTAAAAAAATCAGAGGGTAAGAGTTTTGCATACTCAGCACAAGAAAGAATCTGAAGCAGGACAGACAAGTCGGGCACTTGTTCCTTGTGAAAGCTCTGCTGTCACAAATCAGGGCGCCGATTGCCAGCTAATGTTAATGATCACACAGATTCACAGAATTATTAAACTTTGAGTTATAGGTGTATGTGTTGCATTATAGAATTATAGTTCACTTTAAACAATACCTTTGGTTAAATTAATAGTTCAAGAACAAAAATGCTATGAACAGTAATACTGAAGTGTGATGATTATCCCTTTATTTCAGCTGAGGGACAAGTGGTTTATGAGGAAGTGCTTTGGATTTAGGGGTAGAAGTGTCTGAAAGTGCTGAATTCATAAGACTGTTAATTAAAATGTATTGAGTCCTGAAAATAAAAACAACCTCGCAAAGAGCACACACCCTTTCTTAACAAAAAAAAAAAAAAAAAAAAAAAAAAAGAATTTGACTTGTGTATTTATATGTGTTTTTGTTTTTTGTATCTTAGACATCATAGACATCCTCAGACTGCTGGACAGGGGTGGAGTTAAGGGTCTTCGATGTCCAGGAAATCGTTTTTGGGTAGTGCTGCTCCTCTGTACCAGGCACAAGAGTCATCACTCCTCTTGATACAAGCAAAGTGTTTAGCCTGATTTCCATTCACTGTCTTCTCAATCACCCAGTCCAACCACAGACACTCGGCCGGGCCGCTGATCACGCAGGGGATGGAAGTGCAGCGGGTGATCTGAGGAGTGGAAAAGATATCAAGATCAGGGTCTGATATACAGCAAACAGGGATTCACAGGAACAGACAACAGTGTCTCACCCTTTAAGGGAAATTCCTATTTTTTACATTTAAAAAAAATATAGGGACAACAAACAGCTTAATATGCACCCCCAAATAAATATAGATTTTTAACAATATTTTTTATATTTAAAGACACATATTAATAATAATAAAGCAAGAACTGGAACCTTGTAATTAAATATTTTATTCTTAAATGCCACATTGTCATTATTAAGTTGAGGTGTATCTTAATTGCTCAAAAATAAGGTGACTATAAATGGCAACCATATATTTTGTTGTTTTACCCACATGTTTGTTTTGAGATTATTTTAGTTTGTGGTTATTTCCTACCTTGCAACCACAGCCCATTTCATAGCGCTGAGTCAGGCTCTTCTTCTGGGTGGCACTCAGGTCGTCCCAGGGCTCAATGAAGTCACACAGTGTGATGTGCATTGTCCCGTCAGTCTCCAGTTTGCCTGTAGAGGAAGGAAAATGTATTAAATGGTATGAAAACCAGTGAAGGAATAAGTATTTTTCTAAAAAGATTAGGTTTTGGGAGTCATACTGCTTCTGTATTCCTGTGTATTTAGCATTTCACTGCTTAAGAAGCTTAAATGGTCATTGTCCATTTTAAGTCATTTATATGCTATTGGGTAGATGAATCTACAGCAATGTGTCATATTCAATAAGATTATCATATATTTGTAATGTAGTTGTACTTGAGACTTAATTTAGCTTAAGAAATAGGAATAATTTTAATAACACATGGAGGGACACTTCATCCTGGACAGAAATCTGATGACAATCTGAAAAATGGGAAGTTACCAAAGCTGGCAGACAAATATAGTGGAGTAAAAAGTGCAACATTCTCTGAGCTCTAGTGGATTAAAGTATTGAGGAGCATAAAATGTTAATGCTCTCGTAGATTGTGATTAATATAACATTTGTGACTTGTAATGTAGTAAAAGTTGTACCTGTGATAAGATACTCCTTGCCATTCTCCAGAGTCACTCCGCACACTGCCGAGGTGGGAGCTGTGTAGATGGCTGCAGTATCCTGGGTGGGACCTTTGAACATCTGACAATAAAAACATTAGGAAAGAACATTCAGAAACATATTGAAATGTTAACCCAACATGAAAATGATAGCTCTTTCCCCTCATACCTTGATCTGTTTGATGTCATACTTGATACGCTTGATGGGGTTTCCATAGATGTCATTGCCAACGTCAACCTCCTGCGATCCCACAACCTTTGCTCTGATTACTGGAAAGAAGCAAAAACAACCCACATTTATATTCATTGTATTCAAAGACAGAGTTTCAAAGTCAAACCTCATTGTCATGTTAAAACTCAGCAGGATCTGGGTCTGTCTGTATCTGATCTAAGCCCTGCCCAGGTTTGGCATGCTGGAGTCGGCCACAACACATTGCTGTGGCTTGGATCTGAGGAGTTTGCATGTGCCAGGTGCTGGGAAGACAGAGGCAACATGAGTGTTTCATCAGCTGCAATCAGGGGGAGGAATGTGTGCTGCCTGCTCCCAGGCTCCTGAGCCGACACAGGAGGAAGCCAGTCAGCAATCTTTGAAAAGCTGAACTAGAATGCTCCCCTTCGCCCCCCCAGGCCTCACTGCCGGCCTGCCTCTCTGTCTGGATAAGGTGCTGACATGCAAATCAACCTCTCTCTCCCTTGCTTTCGTGTGCAGCCTTCCTTCTCCTCTCTCTTTCTAGCACGCTGAAGGTTTAGCCAGGGAAAAAAATATAACAGTTCAAGTGGAAAAACATCATCAGAGCCATACGGATGAGCCTTTGAGATGGAAAACTGAGTATTCAACAAAAAATATGACTCATGTGTTTCACAATCATTGCCTCTGCCATGGGAATCCAAGTATTTAAGCGCAGTATAACATTAAGCATAAGCCAGTCGTAGCTAAATACCTGTGGATTACTGCCATCACACAGTGATTGCTGCACATTCACATGACTATTACACTTCATACTCGAAATCAAGCTTTTAAGCAGAGGAGACTAGCGACAGAGCTAATGTTAACCAGATGTTTTTTCTCTGAAGTTCCAGTTCAAGTCGTTGCTGTCTCTCGGTGGCAGCTACTGGCTGCCTCGCACCATCGCTAGCCCGCTTCCTTACCAAATAAGATCAAGCCTTTTCATTTGCTTTTTATATGACGAAGGTATGAAGCTGCGAGCCATATGTGCCCTAATTCGATGACAATAGAGGCTTAGAGAACATCTCCTTTTAAGGGTCTGAAGTCGACCCTTTGAAAAAAAAAAAAAAAAAAGAAAAACAGGGAAAAAAGGAGAGTGTGTGCACAGATGGAGAGAGTGATGGAGGGATGAGGATGGTTGCATTCTCCAAGCAGGGGAATAGAGGAGAGATCGGACAGGAATAGCAGTCAGATTGCAGAGGTAGCATAACAGTGCCGTGTGTATACAGGGAGAAGACAGCCCTCTAAAGTAACACTCTCACAAACATACATGTTGACGGAGAGAAGAGGAGGTAGACACAGCAGGGGGTTTAGTTTGCAGCCAGGAAAATGTGCAAAATACAGAGTTGTGCAAGCTGTGCTTTTATGCAGACGTGCGGCAAAATTGGCCGATACACTGACAAACAATCTGTGAGCCTACAGAATGACAAAATGCAATATAAGAAAGTGAAGATGGTTTTGTTTTACAAACCAAACCTCACTTCGAGCGAGCAGTGCTATGAAACTCTCCAACTTCTCAGGCTTCAAAGTGGATTAGTGGTAATCCCCTTTGCCTGAGTGTGCAGAATCACACACAGATCACTTCTCATTCTACTACTGTAAAGTAGGGCAGGTGAAAATAAAAACAATATGTGAAAAACACTGGAAATGTGGGCTTATGTGAATGATAAATATCACTTGAGTACTCTGGCTTTAAAAACAACACTGTGCGGGTAATAGATAGCTCTTTAAAAGCATCCCGCTTGCTAAAAAAGGGAAATGCAGACTGTTGTGATGAGCCTGCCATCGGCCGTTTATTTCAGATGGAATTCTCCTCCAGTCATTGCAGGAGCACCATCGCTGCATCCTGAACAATGACTGGTTTAAAGAATATAAACAAGCCAGAAGGTTTTCCCTATAAACCCAGAATGACAATAAGAGTCTGTCTCCAGCTCTGACACAGAGCTGTGGAGAAAGGCCTGGCTTTCCCAGACTAGCCTAAAAACAGAAAAGTATTATTATTTGTGTTTAAACTGACTGGGTTGTATTATTACAAAGTCTGTGGGTCAGTAGGCACCCTTGATATCCAAATGTACATGCAAAAGAACAGATTTTTTCCCAGTAAGCCCCATTTAAACCATAAACAATAACCAATTAGAGCAGGTGCACTGAAGAACTAATTCATAAGCTATTGCTTGAGGCTCTACAGTTTGTTTAACTGCTGAAATTAAAGTAATTTTGATCTAATTTCCTGTACTAACCAGAGTATACCTAATTCTCACAGGGCATGATGGAGTCTTCTGAAACAGGCTGACCCAGCCCTATAAAAAATCTTAAGTTTCAGAAAGCTGGGGACTGTAGAGAACCATGTAATTTTCTAGTTACTTAAACAATAAACACATTATTTTGTCTGTAGTATTGTGGTCTTGGGAGTGCTTTAGAAAACAAAGAGAGAAAGAAGAAAGCAAATGCATGTCATGTAATTGCAGGGCCTGAACTTGTATTTTCCTCTCTGAGCAGCCACAAAGCGGTCACACTTTGAACAAGACACTCAACTACAAATTCAAATCGACTTCTCTGCTCGACCTTTCCAAGGACACATCGGGTTATAATTCACCATTATTTATTTGTTTACTTTGTAAATAAAAGCTCCGTCAGCATTCACCAGTGCCAAAATATGCTCACAGTTTGTCTTCCTGGCACCATGTTTTTACTGTTTACTTGACCTTTTACTGTTTTCCTCTCCTTCCTTCCATGTGTGGACTGTGCAGGATGCTGTTGACTTACTAAAAGGTAAGTTGCTCTGCATGAAATTAAGAAATCAAAGTGTTTCACGCTTCAGCAAGCACATTGGATGAACCTGCCAGACGGATCGATGCAATGCATCATCTCTGGTCAGCTGGAGTTTTAAAACAGCTGCTGTGAGAGCGTGCACAAAGTCAATCTGGTTTTAATGGCAGCTCTGTTTACACAGCTTGAAGCTCAGGGCTGGTGTTTATACCGGAAGTCCCGTTAGAAAAAACTGGCTTTCATTCAGGATCTCAAATGATTGCTTGTTCACAAAAGCAGCGCAGGTACTATCACGGAGAACTGTGAAGTAAACTGCAGATGCATAACGAGCGCAGCATATGACCGCTCAGCATTCCTCCGCCGCAGCCAAAGACCCAAGGGATGGATTTCAATTTATGAGGAAAGATTTTTGTTCCTGCTCTGTCTGTCTTCACGAGTCAAATGGAACTACATGTTTACAACTTTAGCTGACCTGGTTTTTTCTTTCTTTGTTTACTCCAGTTTATGGAGAGAGGTTCTGGTAAAAATCCGGTAAGCTGAGGTCAACTAGGGGCAGAGGGGGAAACTAACCAGTTAAATCTACTGACATTTAGATTGATGGTTTTACTCGGAAACCAGCCACATTTTACGTCTGTTGTTTACTACATGTGGAATGTCCCTCCCACAATAGAGATACTACATGGAGTAAAACAGATCATCTTCAAAAGTGATGTTGCAAAGGACCTAATGATTAAATTTCCTCAAATAAATGTGTAGATTCTGCAAATTTTGACTGTTCTTCCCTATATTTGGTTTCATATGAGACACTGTAACTTTGTTTGCAAGCTACTCATGTTCTTGAGTAATTTTCCATAGACTCCCAGACACTAACTGACTCTACGTCTGTGCAACTTAAGTAATGCTTTCACTTCAGTAAACTGTCTGACAGTAAGTAGGGGTTCCTCAAGGCAATGCCTTACTGTGCAGTATCAGCATGGAAATACCATCAAACCAGATTGTTTTCTACATACTAATGCTGTATTTAACCCACATAACTGATGTTTATCTGAACAGATATGCAAATCACCTACAGTTTGGACCATAGCAGACCAGAAACTAGAATGAAAATTTAATAAGCCCGCAGAGAAAAGGTAGAGCTGGAGAGAATTGGTGGATAATGACCTTCATTTTGAATGTGCCAGCTCAGTACATGCATCCAATAATTTTGCTAAGTCGGCCACCCATTCATTTACAGTGTAGCAGCTAGCGACTCTGCATGCCAATACACCAAAAAAAAGAGAAGTTTTTTTTTTATTAAGAACTGCTTGGCCAATGGCAGATTTTCTTTGTGTTTTATGTTTAGTGGTTCTGACACAGGAAAGACCTGACCTTCAAAATAAAATAAATAAGTCCGGGTGTTCAGATGAATATATAAAAAAAAAAAAATTGGTAGTAGCACTATGTCCTTTATGATTAAGACATATTGGTGTAATTATTTCTTAAATATACATTGAAAATATTTTTAAATCTGATTTTATTGTTCATTATTACTTTATTGGATGAATTTATCGAATTGCTTTTACAAATCTACTGTTATTCTTTGTTATCATAAGGCATAATGTTTAGCATTGTTAAATAATGCTTATATCAATATTCATAAAAAATAATCAGAATTCTGATTTTAACCATAATGAAGCAGCAGAACTAGTAGCAGTAGTCTATTAAACCGTATACAGTTTAATATTGTAGTATTTACAACAGGAAATAGTAGTTAAACCTGAATCAAATGTCAACTTAACTTACTTTTTGAACTCTCTCCAAGTTTCATATAACTACCTGGCTGTATTTAAAAACTGGCAACATTTTTATGACCTGCATGGAAAAAAAAGGTCAAAGGAACTGCTGAAAAATAAAGACTTTTCTTAAGGTTTACAGTAAACTCTCCAGCGGGATAATGTGGTTTCTTCACCCTCCAGAGCCATGGAATCCAATGGTAAAGAGAAACCTTTGAATAAGTAAGCTTCTGTATACATACCACACACTCAGCCAGCTCACAACCAAGAAAAAAGACCCTCAGCAAACCACCAATTTAAATAGCTGCACAAGCTGGTCACTGTTGGGTCTCTCGTTAGCTTAAGGCCTGTGTTGAAGGCAGCAACAAGCACTTTTTTGTAATGGGTCAAAAATAAGAGGGAAAAGATCTACATGACCTTTGAGGAAAAGTGAATTAAAGTGACATTTAGTGAGAAAGTGCACCATAAATCTCTCAGCCACTGAGTTTGAGATTGTAGGATCATTTCTTTGCCTGGTCCTGATGATTATTACTGACTCCACAGTTTACTCACCACCAGTGGGCCAAAAATATTCAGACCTTTTGCTGCAGTGAAAGTAATAATACCACACTGCCAAAGTACTCCATTACAAGGAACAGCCCTGAATTGAAGACTTACTTTGGCAGAAGTATAAAAGTACCAGCATCAAAATGTACTCAAAGTATCCAGGTGAGGGTATACAGATTGTTTTAAATATATTCTAAATATATTACTTGTTTAGTTGTATTAATGCATTTCTGAAAGAATCATTTTAATTTTGGAAAGATAGCACTCATTTTAACTATTTTATATACTGTTATTAGGTTTAATTATAAAAAGAAAGAAAAATCAATTTAATCCAATTTAACTAATGTTTTGTGTTAAACCCTCACCTGAAATGTAATTTAAACTTTTGCTTCAAAAGGTGGTGGATTACAGATAAAAAAATTTTTTTCATGAAATGAAAAAGCCTCCAGTGAAGTTCAGGTACCTCTTAATCTACCACTGCTCCTCAGGATTTAATATAAAGACTGACAAATTGGGGAGAAAAAAATATTTAACTCAATGAAAATATAAGGATCTGGCCATAAAAAAGCTTCTGTAGGCCATCTTTTTCTTTCCTTTTTTTTTTTTTTTGCACTTGATGCTTCTGCTGGATCAAAAAGTAGGCTAAGCAAATGGCAAATGGGATGGAGTAGGTTTCTGACTCGAGAATATCAACAGATGATTAGAGAGGAAAAAGAGAGGAGGGCAGTGGAAAGAAAGACTGAAAGACAGAAAATTCCATCCTCCTCCCCCTGTAATTGTAAACACAAGAGTAGGGGAAGTTTCCTCCTCAGCATTTTCTTTGTCAGGGTATACATGAAATCGGATAATCGAGACAAGGTATTCAAACAAACAGTAGCTAAACACTGAACTCATTCATGAATCAACTTACCGATGTCTGAGTTGCAAAACGCCTGCTGAGGATGCGCCGGGGAGCAGCTGCAGGCTTCCGCTATTTCTTCCACCCGCCACAGAAACAGGATGGCCAGGGTGACCAAACAACTGTTCACCGTCCAGGTCATCTTAGAAAAAAAAACTGTTTAATTTAAGGAGATGGAGGTTGAGAAAAAAAAGAAGAAGAAGGAGGTGGGGAAAAAAACGCGATGGAGCAGCTGTGCAGTCCGGCAAAGCCTAAAGGAGCTGAACAAGAAATGTCCCCAGCTTTAAGTGAATTGTCAGAGTACGAGATGCACAAGGCATGAGAGGGAGTTCATTCCTGTTGAAGGCTGCACTGAAGCTCTCTGACTTCCTCCTCCAAATTTGTTTTCCACTATCGTCAGGAGCAGCCGCTTTTTATTAGCGCAGACTCCTCCCTCGGCCGGGGTGTCAGCCAGTGAGCTGCGGCTGCCCTGTGGAGGTCAGGGGGCTCCGGAAGGATCCAAACCCCCTTTCATCACCTCCTTCCGTCTCAACGCTGTCGCATGAAGAGGTGACATGTGTTGTGTGATGCATGCATCTGTTACCACACACTCAACCGCAAACACGATCGTCTGGAGGTTACTTAACTCTCTGGGTTTCCTGAGGCCGTAAGTTCAACTTTTACTTCAACAAATCAATCCCCAAACATAGTAATATTTAAATCTAGCAAAATCCTTCAAACCCAACCGTCAATAAAGACAGCATTACTAGAAAATAACTTGGAATGGGATAAATGGGACATTTTGTCATTTTATATAAATTGTATTTGGATCCTTACTTAAGTCAAAGTACTAATGCATCCTGTATTGAAGTTACCAGCATCAAACTTAAAGTATCGAAAGTATTTGCTATGCAGAATGGCCCTACTCAGATACTTATATCACAAATATTTTATCGTATTATTATTTTTATGCATATAGCTTTTAGATTTGTCCAGGAAGAACTTATTTAACAACTTAATAGACTTGGATGTGATTTTATTCATAACCATACATTATGATTTTATACTAACCCTTTATTTAACTTAATTAAGAGGAGTAAAATAACTATATGCTCATCTAAAATGTAGTGAAGTAGAAAAATATGTACATTTGTGGAAATACTCAAAGTGCAAGTTCTTAAGTAAATGTAAGCAACTTCGTTACATCCCACCAATGGTCTGAGGTATTAATCTATGTAACTACCTTTGAGAGAACATTCTTTAAAACTAAAAGCAGTGGGTTAGCTTAGCTTAGCAATAGGGTCAAATAGCTAGCCTGGCTGTGTCCAGATATTAAACAAATCAGCCTGTCGGTGCCTTTAAAACTCACTGATTAACATGCTGTATACTGGTTGTTTCGTCTATGAAAACCACACTGTAGGAAACAATAATTTGTTGTTTTAAGGGGGTTTATGTATCAGACTGTTTCTTGGCTGCGACCTGTAACTTCTTGGAGGCTCAGCAGGTTGCTTGGTAACAGCTATGAGGCGAGAAATTGTCCACCACCCCGACTCATAAGATAACAAACTGCTCATGGTAGCTTATATATAGCAGACACAAGAATCTTATCAATTCTTTCAAAATGTTCCCTTAAATGGAAGTTTGACCATAGCAGTGAGGGAGAACTGCTCAGGTCAGACCTCCATCTCACCTCCAACCTCGGGTCACACATGTGGCAACAGTAACCTCACAATATTTACAGCATGTTACAACACATATGGTAACACTACAAATTGGACAATTTTCAAACTGTTATGCTGGGATTTCTGCTGTTCCCTTTTTTTGCGTATTTTCTCAATTGTTTTGCAATGTAATGTGTGCCTTAATCCTGCAATAACTGATTTGTTTGGTGGTGACAGCAGATAGAAGCTGTAAACACAACGTATTATAGGCACATACCTACAAATATACCATCACATGCACCTTTTAGGTTGAAATAAACAGTCTACTGCGGCAGATTACATGAAAGCAACTCAATGCATTTAGTCATGTAGACATGGTGAAGACAACGTGAGCGTCAGGATGGTGAAGAAAGGTGATTTAAGTGACTTTGAACATGTCATGATCGACGGTGCCGGATGGGATGGTCTGAGTATTTCAGGAACTTCTGTGATTTTCACAAATAATCATGTAGGGTTACAGAGAATAGTTTGAAAAGAGAAATTTCCAGAGAAGTTGCAGTTCTCTGAGTCAAAAAGCTTTCTTCATAGCAGAGGTCAGAGGAGAAAAGCCAGACTGGTTCAACAGTAAACACCCATTACAACTAAGTTATATAGAAAACAATTTCCAAACACTCAACAGCTCCAACTTTGAAGCAGATGGCCTACAGCTACAGAAGACCTTAATAAAGTGACCAGTGAGTGTATTTGTATCAGTTATGGAGCAAGATCATTTATTTAGTTGTCTTTCAGTTGTTCAATCAATATCCTGTCTTATTTTAGCTCTGGTTTTGGTCTCTACCAACTCTATACGGAAATATCTGGCTCTACTGGAAAAATACAGATGAGGGTCCTGCAGGGAAATCATCAGCCCACGGTGATAGTTATCTGTGGCTCACTTCAGTGAAAGTGCTTATTCATGCTCAGTCGGTTTCAGTAACAATTAAAACATTGTTTGTGACAGATGAGAATACTGTTAAAGTAGGCGTAAAGGAGGAGCGGAGAGAAGTGACATCACCCCCTAAACTTAATAGATTCAATCTGGTGGCGATTCCCCCAAGCGTAAGCTACCCAAACTCCTCCGCTCTCCTGTGAGGGAAACATTATGCTATAGTCAAATTCTTTTGTTATTTCTCATCCCTTTTTTGAGGCACAAAAATAGATGGCTCTTTTATTGGAAGGTTCACCGCTGCAGCACCAGCTCAGGAAACAGAGAATCTCAAGAGTTTGGGGGTTTTGTGGCCTCACGTGTTGATTCTGGCTTAGAAATGAGAGATCACAGCGAGGGCACGGTGTGTGTGATGATTAGAGCTGATGATGAATAATGAAGAGGACCGAAGCAGTGGAGAGACCGAGAGGGCTGTATCTGATGTGGCTGCCTCGCTCCCTGACATCATATTTGGCAAAGACTGTCTGTCTTTTGGCCACTCTGGCAAATATTTCCACTCTTTTCCATAGTTGAGCATTTTTGCCTGGTTGCTTTTCCACAGGTCTCTGTTACAGGCACAGAGAGAGAAAGAGAGCGAGTCAGAGCAGAGAGGAAAAATGGAACAACAAATTTAACGCCATCTCTGTAATGACTAATGTCCCGTGCATCTGGAAGAGAAATTTGGATATTCAGTCACGTTTGCTTTGCAGTAAGATGGCCATCAGCTCGATAAGGAAAATTCCCAAACAGTTAGAAATTTTGTAAGCCAGTATGACTCGTAAGCATGGTGGTAGTTGCCAGACATGAAAGACGTGACAGGGAAAACAACACAGATGTTGGGCGTGGGGCAGAAATGAAGACGCATGAAAGGAAGTGACACATTCAAGACCAAATGAGTAGAAACATACTTCCGTCTATTATCACAGTTTACCGAGAGTTTCAGAGAAACGTACGCCCTCCTCTGCCCTCTGTCCAAACGGCCAGCCTTTGCACTGAGACGCTGACTGATGTGGGTGGCTCGGCCCACATTGCAGCCATGTCCCGGCTCCCTGGCAAATATCAGTTACCTCACAGCCGCTGGTGGAAGACTTATCCAGATCCTTTATTTAACTAAAAGTACAACTGCAGAATTACTCCACTACAAGAAAAAGTTTGGTATTCAAAACATGCTAAAGTAAAAGTACCAAAGCCACAATATCAAAATGTACTAAATCTACCTAAAGTAAAAGTATTTGTGATGCAGAATGATCCACTCTGGTTGTTTCATATATTCTTATATATAGACTATTATTATAGATATAAATTATGCCATCAGTGTCTTACTGTTTTACTGCAGTGCCCTGTCTGTATTTTACCTATTTAATATACTTTTATTTGGTTTTATTTTTAAACCTATATAGACATTTTAAATTTAAATATGTTTTTCATGTTAAATCTTGACCTGTAATGTAACTACTAACTACAGCTGGCAGTTCAGTGTATTGGAGTAAAAATACAATATTTGCCTCAAAAATGTAGTGAATTAGAAGTATAGTGTATATATAGTTATACTGAAATACTGAAGTAAAAACAAGTATGTCAAAATTGTACTTAGGTATAGTTGCCTCTAGAAAAGGCTTTTACTCACCAGTAAAGACCTGGATTATTGTATCGACATTTGGTTTTAATTTGTCGAAACAGGGCGGATTTGTCAAAGAAGTGCAATGTAAGCAGCCCCCTGTGTGCTTTACCCACTACAAACTCCAAAAGGGGCTCAGGAATGGCCTGATCCCCTAAATTACAGACTTGTGAGGCCAAGAATACTCTCAACAGGAAGTGCCCAGCAAGACAAAAAAAGAGGGGTCTCATTGTGGGAACTGGTGGGTGCTGTGGCAGTGACCCACATCCTCTGACTCCTCCATGCCCTGGCTGCCCCTGTTGCCTACACACATCCCACATGACCTGACCAACACGTATAGCTTTTTAGCTAGCTATCCCCTGCTGCTGCATGTCCGCCCCCTCCTCGTGACCATCTTTGTTTTGATGAGACCCAGCCACGGCTCAGGGGTAATTCCCCTGCATTTTCCATTCATCGGAACTGCTATTTGCTTTTTATTGGTGACAATGTGAGACAATGAATCAGTGTTACCGGATTCACCTCAGAGAAAGGAGGGAAACATGTGTCTGGAATATAAAAACAAAACTAAAATCCCACCGTAAGACCCTGAAGTCAAACTGAAGGGATTGTCCTCAGTGTGGAGTTACAGTACCAGTTAGTCACAATGACGATGACAATGGTCACTGCCACAAAGCATTGTAATTGTCTCGAGTAGGTTTAAGTGGAAATAATAAATGGATTCAGGGGAACTTTCACTTTTGTGTAACAGGACCATACTAGGACATAACATGTAAGTTATTGTACAGTCATTTCCTCTGGAATACCACGAACCCATGACTACAGTGTTTTCAGTGATAGGGCAGCACCTTCACTGATGAACAATTTGAGCAGCAGGTTGGTGTTGTGCAAGTGTTTAACCTCTTCAACCTCCTCATTGCATCTATTGTATGTCCACAAAAAGACTGCTGTGAAGCTGATCAAGCCAGGACAACTTTTGAAATTATTCATTGTAATTGAAGATGTACAACTTCGCAGAAAACAGGAGTTCCTGGTCCTGGTACTGCTTCCTTAGTCTGATCATTTGTTTGTTTATATTGTTGGACTTTGTATTTTAGGATAATCTGATAGTTGAACTGTAATACTTTTCCCTAGAGCAAGAGGGTTGCCAGTTTGATTCCAGCCTGTGGCTCTGCTGTTTGGAGTTTCCATGTACGGCGTGGGTTCTCTCATAAGAGAGTGCAAGATAAAATCATTGTTTATGTTCATGGAGTCTGGTGGCTTTAAAGAGATGGAAATAATAACTACAGATCCCTGTTGGTCTATATCAGTTTATCCAAAGTTTTTTTTTGTTGTTGTTGTTATTCTTGTTGCTGAAAACAGCTGCTTGCTGCTGTTGAAAGATGCCAATGCTAATCTTAAAATACCAAAAATTAAATTACAAATGGTCAAACTCTTTGAGAATTGCATGTGGGTTCATCAAAGGGAGCCTTTTATATCACATTAAGTCATTTGATTCATCATTTATATGAAAACGTGTAACTATCATATTAAGTCCAGCATCAAGTGCTGGATTTAATGTAAATATACCGAATTTCATACATTAGAATGGTGTTTAATAACATCGAACATTGGACATAAGGTGTAATTAAAAATTTCGGAGAGCTTTGGAGTTCAAGGTGTTGAATAAAGTTACTTAAATCAGCGGTTAGTAGAATTTAATGGGTCTGGGGCAAACCAGACAAACAAAATATGTCATGACTTGTGGGCACAGCCAGATGTTACTCACAGCAACATCAACAAGTGACGAAATATCCAACCTTTCCTTGTTTTCCTCCACTTTACATCATATTGCACGTAAGCTGGCACACATTACTTGTGGATGAATCACAAGGCACTCTCTCCTGTGTCAGACTAAACCGTATACAACCTTGAACCATGAATGCATGTGGAGGAGTCAGCTCTAAATACATTTAGTGATCATGTAATGATTGACTGAAGCAACTGATCAATCATCTTTTGTCACGTCATGCTTCAGCGTGCCCACAGCCAGTCACTCCTCTGAGAAACGCATGAGTCACTGTTTGTTTTGAGGGGCTGTTTAACCCACCTGCCCAGGCATGTAAGCCTGCATATTGTCACTTCTGTGTAAGGACTTGAAGACAATCTGGTGTGTGGTGAATACACTATTTCATGGGAAGATTCCATGATTCATGAAGAGAAAACTTAAACCCCCGAAAACACAAACCCTTTCATATACAACATTTTATGTGATGCCAAATAAAGCCAGCAAGTTTTATTTTTGTGATTCTGTTGGGGAAAATTGTGATGAGAAAACGTACAATTTGCTTGCTGAAACCTGCTAGAAAATAGAAAACGTTTAACTTTAATGCCTAGAAACAAATCCACCTGTTAAATGACATACAAGGCTGTGAAAAATATAATTTGTTAATAAATTGAGAAGAAAGAAGAGATTGGATTAAATAGTGACATACCTGGCTCTCAACTCAAAACACATCTGTTTAAAACTGCATATTCCCTCTACTGATAATTGCCCTGCCTGTTCCATCCCATTGTTTTTAATATTGTGTATTTTATTGTTGTCTTTTGTGTTGTTGGGAATTTAATTGTTGTTTTTTCCTACCTGTGTACGGTGTGACATGTAAGGCGCCTTCCAAATTAACTGTATTATTCTTATTATTAAAGTTCTATAGAAGCAAGACCTCCCTTTAAGACGTGATTTGTTGTAATTATACCATAACTTGTTGTGAGCAATTGCTTAAAATGCCCAAAATATCTTTAATTCTGCATATATCCAGATTTAACTCCCTTTATACTTTATATTATCTTACATCTGGATAAACACCAGGTCACAGTTCATATTTTCTGATGCTTTTGTGAAGAACAAAATACTTCAACACAGAGATGTCACTTCTTTTTTATTGCCATTTGAACAGAGCAGGAATAGACACTTGAATAAAAATTGCTGCAAGGTGATACAATTGTAGCAAACAAGCAAAGATTTATAAAGAATCAAAAAATCACATGGATGAAATTGTGGCATCCTTGGAATATGTTGCATAATAAGCAGAAAAACTGATTAGGTGTGAGACAGCAGAAGCCTTGCCCTGCTGTTGGTTCAGGAGTACTCTGGTATCACTACGAAGCGGTAGGTGTACTTGTCATCAGGACAGGGATAGGAAAGAGCCTGGGTCCCGTTCGCACCGATATGAGCCAGGTTGTCCTTGAAGTCCTGAACCTGAGAGATGTACTTGTCTTGGCACATCAGGAGGAGCCGGTTGCGAAAGACAATGTTTTGAGGGCGCCTGTCATAAGTCATAAGCCTTGCCACAGGAAAAGACTCGCACCTCAGGCCTTGGTTTACACATTCATATTCGGCCCTGAAGACAGCGGCCTGCCAGTCTATGCGGGTGGTCTCAGAGATCAAGCTGTTGTGTATAGGTGTGGTGAACGACCTGGATGGGATTCCATCATATTGATTTCGTTTGCCATAACGCCCGGGGAAAGCCTGACGGCGTCCTGGGGCTGGTGTTATAGCAGCACTCCATGGCTTAGCGGTGTAGATCCGGGGCTTGTAATCATCATCTTCTTTGTTGAACCTGGGGTTGGAGATCAATTTGCTGAGGAGCAGAACATTAAACTGGAACGCTTTCAGGATGTTGTCCTGGTAGATACTTTTATGAGTGCTGTAGAGAGAAGATTTCTCCGCCAGGCCATACAGAGCATCGGCAGGGATCATAGGGAAGCGAACGCGGCTCAAGAGGTCAACCTGGGTCTCCAAAGTGGTGGAGTTTTCATGATCATTGATCCAGTTCTCCACACTCTGAAGTAGAAAATACTCATTTGGCACCACTAGGTCTGAACGGAGTAGGAGGGATCCAAGCACCTCAACAGAGAGATTGGTCCAAACAGGGGACCTGGTTAGATTTTGGAAGTTCCAGGCCAGATACTGAATACAGCTCTCCTGAAGGACCAGGTCCCCAGTCTCCACTGCATATTCATAAAGAGACATCTGGGTGTAGAACAATTCGTCTTCTGGGAGGATCTCATTAAACAGGCGGCCCACGTCCACCATCAGCTGCTTCACCCCAAACATGTAAGCCATCCAGTGTAGGCACTGTGCAGAGGAGAAGGTCACATCCAACTTGCGGGTGTAAATGTACCTATTAAGATTGTACAATATTTATTAGATGCTTTTTTAAAGGGCCAGTACACAAAAAGCAAAGACACATTTCAGTGATTTGCCATTTAAAATGGGGTATATCAGTATGAATTCAGCAACTTAGTTTCAGTATACCTGATGAAAGAGGTGAAATGCGGTTGGCAGGACTGGCTGATGTTCACTGTGATACCAGTGACCCTCTCTGAAGCATTGAAGCGCGGGAACTGTGAGAGGAATAATTTGTGCGCACAAACCGTTGTCCCAACCATCTCGGAGGTGTCGTTCTCTCCACGGTTTCCAGTGGCGCTCTGGACCAGGATAAGGAAGTCGCAGCCATTCCCGCTGTCAAAGAGCTGACCGAGGTCATCAGACAGACTGATGCTGTGATCCAGTGAGTGTGTGTAATTACTGACGGTCCTGTTTGTGCCTGAAACCACAAAGCATCACAGTCAGTCCCTGTTCATTGAGTTGCCCTAAAGACTTTCAGTAAAAGTATGCGAAAATGCTTTGCCTTGAGTAATATTTAGCACATTTACTCAGGTATTGTACTTAATTACAATTTTGACGTACTTTTACTTTTCTTGAATATTTCCATTTATGTTACTTTATACTCTTAATGTATTACATGTTGAGGCAAATATTGTGCTGATGATTAAGTTACTTTTCATGTCAAGATATAACAGAAAAACATAATCAAATGAAAGTGATTAGACACTTTTATGGTTGAAATAAGACCCATCTTTAGAAAATGAAAACACTGCTCACAAGAAAAAAAAATACAAATAATCTCAATATATTTAAAATATGTATAAAAATCTGGTTCCGTTTTGCATACCGTATTTTCCGCACTATAGGGCGCACTGGATTATAAGGTGCAGTGTCAATGAATGGTCTATTTTCGATCTTTTCTCATATATAAGGCGCACCGGCGTATAAGATGCATGAAGCGAGATAAGACAGTTTTACTGAACTTTAGCTCAGTGGTTTACTCGCCAGCCCTCCAAACCAGCGACTCGGGTTCGATCCCTGAGTCCGCCCTAACAGTTTCACTCCAGAACAATATGTAAGGCGCACCTTTGTTTTTTGAGAAAATTTAAGGCTTTTAAGTGCGCCTTATAGTCTGGAAAATACGGTACTTTTATCTTTGAAACTGTCAGTATTCATCCAAATATTTAATTTTGAAAATCAAGCTCAGCCCTTCTACTTCTCTTCTATTCTTCATATTTTCTCTGTTTTTAGACTCTAAGTATTTGTTACCAAATACTTGCATGTGAAAACCTTTGCAAAGATATGACATGGACATTTAACATCAACAGAAAAAACACAAAGGGACCTCTTTTTCAGATACGTACTGGATGTTTCACAAACAACCCCAACATCCTCTTTGTGGGTGCAATCAGTTACTCCCCAGCCTTTGAAAGCACATGCAGACAGATGCTTCTCTGTGCCTTCACATTGCATTTCATCCAGCCAAATAGGTCCAGTAGCTATGTTGTAAAATTAAAAGGGAATACATTAGCACATTGCACATTTACAGTGACATTTCTTTGTTGTAATCACAGCTCCCCACTCATTAGGATCATTACACCGCCCTCTGGTGGGGGATAAAGGGAAGTAGAGAGCACCTTTGTAGATCTTCCCAGTGAGAGATTTGGCTCCAGGGAAGTTAAGCTGACGGCACACCACCTGGGCCTCAGCCATGTCCCACCCGTCATCACACACAGTTCCCCATTCGCCATCGTGGTAGATTTCCACACGGCCCTCGGAAGCAGTGCCGTCAGAAAGCCTCACTTCTCCCTCCTTTGGCAGATTGTTTATTTCTTTTCCTGTATCTAAACATCAGTGTAAGATTTTAACCAATGCTATGAGAGCAGAGTGGTTACATAAATATTCACATAGTCCATTCACACAATCGGAATATGTTTCTTAAAAGCATTAAAAACAGGCAATGCATAGTGTATACAGTATACATAAAAAAATATTGTTTTATATTTTAGTACATTCATTTCAAGTGTAAACATTTTATCGTTTCCTTAAAAAACGATTCAGGCTACACATGACTCACTGAACAGGTTGAACTTCAGTGCGCTTGCAGAGACATGGAGAAGTAGCAGAAGCCACAGAGCGAATTTGTTTTGATGAGGTAGCATTTTCTTAGCCTGAGTGTGGGATTCCAGGACAGACAATGACAAAGAAGAAGACACATTATGAGACGTATGAATTATTTCACAATATAAGATTGTCTTAAATTACTTACATTCTAACAATGTATCTCAAGAATAAAAGTGTCAAATTGTTTTTGATTCTTTGCATATAACTCAGTATGTGTATTGCTTTTAAGTGTGGATGTTAATCCACTGTAGCTTTGCTGTAAAATGTTTTATCCATTAAAAAGTCAAGTTTAAAGACAAATCGTGCAAATTCCTTTTGTATGTAATGAAAGCACTTTACCTTCTCCTGTCTGGTTATGCCGTCGTCCAAAAGGGTGCTTCTTCCCTTTGGAAGTAGGACAAAAATCTCACCCCTTTTTAGAGTAAAAAACAGGGTTCACTTCTCGATTCCTACTCCTTCTCTGGGTTTGGTTTCACGAGTGCAATAAAATCAGGCTGTTGCACAACCGTTTCATGTCACGTCTTGTTTGATCTGTTGAGCTTGAATTTTTAACAGTACTGAATTCATCAAAACAACAAGACTCTGGAAATAGGAATCAAGATTTTTACTCAAGTCATCCCACCAAAAACATTACATATTCATTTTCACCAAAATGTCCTTCAAATAACATTTAGATTTTCTAAGAATACAAAATGGCCTTTGAGTTATTCAGCTGAAAAAAACATGTTCGGTGTGTACAGAAGGATGTTTACAATGGAGCAAAGGGGGGAAAAAACCTTTGGCCTTGTGAGAGTGTTCAGTATGTGCATGAAAATGTATGCTTCAGGAGATAAAATCACAGTCTTCTTTACATTCATTGTAAGAAATGCTACAGTACTGTTGAGGGCCACATTGGTCCTGGGAAGAAGATGATCCATCCCATGACACGCTAGCTTTGTTAGTGCTGAATGCTGTTTTCTCAAACCCCATAAGGACCTTGTTTGACAGTCTGAGCCCATAGTTCTTCTTCTTGAACTGAAGATGATCCTTTAACGTTAATGAGGAAGCAGCGCATACAGTAACTTCAACAGTGACTGGATTGTAAACAAAACAGAACAACAGTGCAGTGGCCTCAAGAGCGAGTCCCTCAGGCTATATGAACTCCACGCCTTCATATTTCACATCCCCGATCTTCGTTTCAGGTAAAAGAATGCGTCCGTCCAGCGTGAAGGCCATGATGTACGTGGCGATCTTTCCGGCATCTTCTTCTGACTTGAGAGCCAGAATGATTTGGTCGTCCGTATTGGGGACAAACTTGAAGGAAGAGAATCCATGAGTGGGGTTAAGTGGACCCACCCGACTTACAATTATGTCCTTGAAATCCGGCGAGCAGCTGAGTGCGAGGTTGGTGCCGCGGCGCTCGTCTGCCGTCTCTTCGTAGCGCTCCTCGCTGGCGCGGCGGGGGAGGAAGAACCAACGCTGCAGCGTGTCGCTCCATGCTGCTGACTCGTGGATGAGATACCCTGCGAAGGCATAGAAGACGATGGTAAACATGGAGGCAAATAGAAGCAATCAGAAGCGGGACCAGATTTACTTCCTCACCTGGAGATTTGATTCCCGCAGCGGACTTGAGAGCTTTGTACACGGGAACCCAGTTCTCGTGCTGTACGTCCCCTCTGAAGCCCACCACCTTTACCCACTCTGGGTTGTTGTTGACGAACTCGCCTTCGGTGGTCGTCCACTCTTTCCCCAGCCCGCCGATATACAGTTGCCTGTCTTTTACTGCCAGCCACTCGGCTTTGAAACCTATTAGGAGAAAACACACAGAAGAATACTTCATTACAAGATAAAGTTTTCACTTTGAGGATCAACTGACAGGTTCTACTTTTTCTATGAAATGTAGACAGATTTAAACTAAGGGACCAGTTAGCCAAGACGACTTTCTGAAAAGACATTAATCCAAGGAAGTGAGGAAGATGTATACATAAACTTTTTTATTTACATTTTACACAGCATGCCAACTTTTGTCATTTTTCTCTTTTTTTCCTGTCATAATTAGCGATGGTGATGCCATGTTTTTGTACACAGTTTGGTGTTTTGTTGAAAATTAATGAATTAAAGTTACAGTAAGTGTAAAAAAATCTATTAAAAGTAAGAGCATTAAAATACCTTGTAAGATAAAAAAAAACAAACAACCTTATCAGATAAATGATCAGCAGAATATTAGTTAAAGTAATAATGATACAGAACTGTAAATTCTGCTGTTGAAGTATTAGGTGACATTATTAGATTTTAAGTCCTGATGCATCGCTGTCTAACACTCCTCCTGCCAAACTTATTTACACACAGGGACCCAACAAACCAGCGTAACAATGGTAACAACCATCATAACTTAAGGTTTTTCCTGAGTTAGTTACACTTGACTTGATTATTGTGTAAATCGAAAGTTGACAGGACATGAGTCAATCTGTTTCTGCTGATTTTGCGTCTGTCTCCTTTAAATGATCAGCACAGTGCAAAAACTGTCATCAAAACAAAAATAAATCATATCCTGTTTTGTTTAACGCCTTTTTTGATTACATAATACCATATGTGTTTTTCATAGTATTGATGTCTTTAGAATTAATCTACAATGTTGAAAATAAGAAAAAAACTAAATAAAAATCACTAAATAAAAATATCTATTTTTTGACTGGTAGAATATTTCATCCATTAACATGCCAGTTATGGTGAAAAGTACCACAAACTAAGAGGAGATAGAACT
>JAOWBC010000458.1:11367869-11378269 GCA_028566105.1 Hypoplectrus providencianus
TAAAAAGGTTTAGTGGGACAAAGGTGCAAAAAAATAAAAAATCAGTAAGGGGGCAAAAACTTTCGCACAGCACTGTAACTATAACCCAAACTTCAATGAAGACCTACACTTATCTTGAGATTATGCATTTAAGAGACTGTTGGCCCCAAAGAGCATAGCCAAGGGTGCTTGGCTTAGAGCGGCCATGCAAAAACCTGTTGTACATCATTGTTCTTCCCAATGCCAACTCCCTCCTAAACAGGCTGGACGCCATGTGACTGCAGTTATGACGATGTCAGAAAACTTGCCGCAGGAAAACATCTCAAATTCATCAGTGAATAATGTAGGCGACATTGTCTACGATGCAGACCGCTCGCCTGGCTCTGCAGCACATCCACCTGTACTTCCATTCTTCTCGTCCAGGAGGGAGCTATGTTCCATTGCAACAGTCTTTTTAATGCAACGTATCAGTTCTGATTGATGTTATCTTGATTTTAGATCGGAGAGCTTGATATACATTTTTAAGGACATTGCAAGGTTTATTGCAAGTCTAACTGTACATTGTCTTGCACAGTGTAATCGCTGCCTTTACTAAATCATGCTATTCTTCGAATAAATGCTGCCCCCCATGTGGCCAGTAACTACACATTGCCCTTTAAAACGTTGTGCTTATTTTGTTTTTCAGGCTCAGCTTTTCTTTTCTATTTTTTTTTTAACTCCCTAAGAAGTAATGTAACAAACTACAATCCACTATAAAATTCATTTTTCAGCTCTCCTTGCCCAAACTGAAGCCCCTGAACTCTCCCCAAGTCACTGCAAAGCTGATACAGAATCAACAAGACAATTTCTTAGACAAAGCTTGCCAAGTTTGTTTTACAGCAACTTAGACTCTGTTGTAGACATGACAACAATCTGACGATCCTTTAAGATGCTTGAGAGTGAACAATTTGTTGTTTTTATATACGTACAGGTAGATTATCACTGCTTAGTCTCTTACAACTGAACTAAATACCAATGTCAGTCTGTGTTACATGGGAAGAATGAGCTCAAACAAAGATAAAAGTCCCCATGAAGTGTCACCTTGATGAGTAATCACTGTTATTCTTATGTAATCGCTGCGGGCTACGCTTGAACTTAAATGTGTCCTTAAAATGAGAGGTTGTTCGAGGGAAGCCTACCTCAACCGTAACGAGGCATTCCTGTGTTAAAAAGCTGGCTTCCCATCAGGATGCTCTGCTCGACTTAAAATATACAGTAGACCAGGAAAGTTTGGAAGAGACTGAAGTGGGAGGGAGGAGGCGAGGCGAGGGGGGAGAAAGAGTGATGGTTGCTTTGATCTCTGGAGGCCCCGTCTGGATTAAAAAAAAACAAGTGTCCAAGTCCCTTTTCTAAACCTTAAAAAAACAGAACTCAGAACTGAAAGTGATTCTTAAAGGGAGGTATGTGTTGGGTTTTTGTGGGGTGAAAAATACTTTCATCTGTAGAATGCTATACTTTTATTTACAATGAGCTTATGATAAAGACAATAATGCATTTACCTTATTAGAGCAGGTAAATCATTTTGAATGTATTTGGACAAATATTTTTTGGATCTCATGAGTTTGATCATGTTTAATTTTTTTTTTCCCCCCCCACTTGATTTTCAGGCAAGTGTGTAACAAGATGCGTATTCTCACTTCATAAATTTGTGGTGGAATGGGAAATGGGCATTTCAAGGCCAATAAAAGCCACCACATCAAATAAAACATCGCGGATCAAAAGAACCAAAGCATGGACATTTTTTTCCCTCTATAAATTAAAAAGGGGGGCAGTCTGCCACGCTTGATCATGCCCTGAGTCCTGCCCCGCTCCTGCGATTGGCTGGACGGACACACAAGGGGGGAAAGTTTGAATAAAATACAAGAGCATGGCACGAGTGTTGTCGTTCAAGCTTGTGCGCTTGGTCCAGCAGCGCTTGAGTAGTACTAGACAGATGGGCAAACAGTTGCAGGCGCACTCTTTGAAAGTTTGAAATATATCGCGAGCATTCAGCGGATGGCTGTGATTGGTCTTAAGGGACTTTTAATTTAGTTATACTTCATTTTAAGCGTTTCTGGGAGCGGGTGACAAGAGTTGCTGCGTCTTTTAAATCGTGCGTAATTGTCGTTTCTTTCTCAGCACCCATCCGTAAAAAGTTCGTGCTTCCCCGGCGAGACGTTGCATTTAGAGGAAGGACATCTGACAGCGGGATAAGATGACAGCGATCAGAATGGTTTCATCAGTGCTGGTGCTGGTGCTGATGCAGTCCGGAGCTGTTTGCGCACGGAGGTTCCGGGGTGGCCGCAACCCGCAACCGCGACGCTCACCACCTCCACCCACATACCGGGCGGATCGGGGTGACACCACGGAGAGCTTCCCTCTGGATTTCACCGCCGTGGAGGAGAACATGGATAACTTCATGACACAAGTGAAGAACCTTGCGCAATCCCTCTACCCGTGCTCGGCGCAGAAGCTCGACTACGACATGAAGTTGAACTTTTTGGAGAATACATCAGTCACCTGCAACGATGGGAGTCCTGCGGGGTGAGTACGGACTGAGAACACACGTGTACACTGTGATAGGTCAGAGCAGGGTCAGCAGTGCAACCTGGTGCGAGCAGAAATTGTTATTTTTGCTGCAGTAGGGCGCAGCTCGTCCTGCTACCCGAAGTAACCCGCATGCATCTGGCCTCAGGACAACAATGCTCGTCCCAGTGGAGAGTGCGCGCAAAAGGCACAATCTCGCATTATTCAGGCTGGTTTACTACAAAAGCTCGAAATAAGTGTTCGTTACCTAAAACATTTAAACACCACACATATGATACGATATATAAATTTAAAAACAAACAGAATAAATTGGAGAGTTTTTAGACTAGAGTTACAGTTTGTCCTAGGACAGAATATCGGGATGAGATAGACAGCTGCTTTGCGTCAGCGAAGCGTGAAATTTGCGGATAGCCGCATGGCCTACGCTTCATTTCCTTTGCTTCAAATTAGAATTCAGGATTTGTTCTGCAGAAAGTTTAGATTTTAAGTTCGCAGACCCCCGCCCCACTCTCTGCTCTCCCTCTCTGCCTGTGTCTCTCTGATGAGTCCACACTGCTCAATTATGATTTTAGAACAGTTTGTATGTGGCTGCTGTGCACTTTGCTGCCATGGCTCCTCATAGTTTGGGGCTAAAATCATTTTCAGTCTGTGATCCATGAGGTAAACAATGCATGGTAATGCCATGGTATTCACTGCTGATATTGTGCAGAAATCCATCTGGGAGCGAGAAAGCCTGCTTGATTTGTCTAGTAAAGCGGGATAAGCCATGGCACTAAAAGCATGTTAATATCAGACAGATCCACTGCCACTTATACTGTGTAATACACAAACAATGCTCAGCCATGTACTCTTTTATGTTCCATTTCGAAGAAGTAAAATTTACTAGAGTATATGTTAAACAGATTCATGTACAAATAATTATAGATAATTGGGTTGTGGAAAGTAGGAATTAAAAAAAAAAGAATAAGTTGCAGTGGATTTTACTTGTGTCTAAAGTTTTCAAATATTGTACAAACTGAACCACAATTAAATTAAATCAATTGCTTGCCCCTAATGTTCTCATAATATAGCAAACATACTGAAAAGCACAGATAGATCATTATGTCGTGTAGTCATTATTAGTCTCATTGCATAAATGCTTTGCTGTTAATGTTCTATAGCAAGAGGCTTTGGTGACTTAACTTATCCGGGACCAGTTCAGTGATGGGCGCCTTGACTGATTTTTTTTTTTCTATATACATGTCTCTTTATGGATTTACTATCCTGTCTAAGTCCTGTAAAACCCCAAAGCGCCCGGTGGAGAGAGCTGTGTGAGAGCGCGGTAAAGCTCTTTAGAGATGCAGGGGACAGTTACTGGCAGATGGCCGTTTCATTCACTGCTGTGTCTGCTGTCAGTTGAGATGCTAATCCATCAGCTGCTAACCAAAGAGGTGCTGTTACAGTTCCAGATAAACAAGGATGCCACGAGTTAAAATCATTCAGGAAGGGGGAACTGCGTGTGATTCATCTTCTGGAGCTGCACTTGTTAGAGTGGGTTGCTGCGGAGCCTTTGCTTTCCCCCTCTTGGCTTGCTCATCCTGCCAAACCCGCCTTCAATTTGTTGTTTTGGAAGTAGTAAGCAGAGTGCACCGTCCTCAGCCTACATCATTGACTGTGACTCGCAGTAATAGTACAAGACATAGACTGCAGCCAAAGTGTGATTCAGAGTCTGAGCAAACAGCCAAGTCTGTTTTCTTTAAAGTCACTGAAGTGTTTTTGGCAATCCTCGAAGTGTAGTCATTGGTAAAGACGGGTGGAAAAAAAAAATAATAAAGAAAAGAAGAAAATCTCTCATTGACTTTGAGGCTCCAGCTACTTCACACACCAGGAAGTTCTGTGATTTTTTTTTACTGGTATTGATGTTAAATAAAAATCCTGCTGGAAAAAAGGATGATGATATGAGAAGATCCAGCAGCAGGAGGATCATGATAGCATTGCCCTCTTCTGGGCTGACAACACACAGCACGTCTTGTATTCTAGACTTATTTTTTAAGCACAAAATAACTTTATCTCGGGCATATCTCGGACATATGTGGGTGTTATATGAAGAAGACAGACTGTCTACACACGTCCAATTTAGCCGCGCTCCTCATTATATCTTGTCGTGTCAATCCTCTGGGCCTTGATTTTATCCTTGTGTGTGTGTTGACTTGTGATGAGCTCAGAGTGATGATGGTACATTACCTGCTCTTGCTGCATTAAACATGAGGACCAACATCTCCTGGCATCTACAGCACAAACAGGATAGGGGACAGGATGACGTTTATCTCCGTTTTGATCGCTATATCAGTTTCCTAAGTGCAAACTGCACACACAAGCTCATTGTTCTCCCGCTGAATTTATGTTGGCGGAATTTCATTTTTGCTGTTGTGTGTCACCTTTCAGAGATAGGAATCAACAAAGTGACAGGACATCCTTGTTTAGATTAAAGTGATGGTGTTGTATGTGTTTGTATTTCATGCTTGGATACCGTCACAGGCGGCAGAAACAGTGCAGGTATCACTTTGCAGTGTTTATCTCATCATGCTGAAAGAAAGAACACCATAACGCAACTGTGGAATGTGGCTGTGTCTACCTGTCGTTTAGATATGTTGTTATGCAGGTGATACAAAGTAAACCTGTCAAATACATTTAATCCTCACTGACATGTTTGCATATGATGTGTTTTGTGATATTCTCCGGTCTCCTGTAGGTACTACCTGAAAGAATCTCGAGGCAGCAGGCGGTGGTTGATATTCTTAGAGGGTCAGTATTCATTTTATCCTGTTTCCTCTTGTCAATGATGGATTATTGTACATGATGTGTGTTATAAATTCTCTACATCTTGTGTATCTACGTCCAGGCGGCTGGTACTGCTTCAACAAGGAGAACTGTGACAGCCGATATGAGACCATGAGGAGATTGATGAGCTCATCCAAGTGGCCTCAAACTAAAACAGGTCAGCCTCAGTTAGTCTGGAGGACGGCTCTAATATGGAAAAATCCTGATTATTATTACTCTTTTACTTTGGTTACATCATGCATTTATTGTATTTTTAATAGGGGATTTTCTCAAGCGTAAAATGGAATTTAACTGAAAAAAAAAAATTAAATACTCTTTAATAAATAATATGAATATAATGCAAAAAAATATTACTGATAAATAAGATCAACAAAGAAATAACATTAGTGCTGTGCCAAACCTACTGAATAAAACTAAAAATATGTTAAAAATAATAAACAAGAAAAAAAAAAAAAACTCCCATAAACTCTACTGTTACGCCATCTGTGGCCTGTAGCAAATCCTGACCCTCTAACATGGTGAAAAAGTAGCCAGATCCCTCTGTAATGTCCCAGTAATTAAAAGGATCGGATGTATGTGTCACCCCGTCATAATGTAGCTGCAGTTTCGGGCTACCTGGCGCCCGCTGCTGTAGGAACAGAGGCGCTTCCCTCTCTCATTGCCGAGTAATAACTGTAATCCATGTGGTAATGATGATGAGGAAGAAGAGGATGTTGTCTGGGAGTGCCAGGATGGCTAATGATACATGTCGATCTGTCTCTGCAGGGACGGGGATCCTGTCTCCGCTGCCTGAGGAAAACCCTCACTGGTGGAACGCCAACATGGTGTACGTTGACTCATGTTTGTGTGTTTAGTGAAGCTCAGTGTTTAATCAGAGTTGGAAACTTTAACTTTATGTTGGTTGTGCAGGTTCATCCCGTACTGCTCCAGTGATGTTTGGAGCGGCGCTACAGCCAAAACCGAGCAGAGTAAGTCACTGCCAAATCATCAAAACAACCCTAACTTATATAAAGAAAAGACTTCTTCTACAGTACTGCTCTCTTTGTGCTGTGTTGTGTGTAGGTGGTTATGCCTTCATGGGCTCACTGATTATTCAGGAGGTTGTTAAGGACCTGCTGAGCAAAGGTCTCGACAACGCCAAAGTCCTCCTATTAGCAGGAAGCAGGTATGTGTGGAAATTTGTTTGTGATTTCAAATTCAAAATCTTAATTCCATTCATATTCCAGTATATGGTTAAATAAGAATAGAGTTTATGAAGATCAGTTGACTAGTCAATTTGTTGATTGAAAGAAAAATAATCAGCAACAATTTTGATAATCTATAAAACTGTGAAGTAAATTTACATGCAAAAATGCTGTTTTCTGTCTCTCAAAGCTGGATAGTTCCTGCTTTTCTTTGCTTTGTATTATATGAAACTGAATCTCTAAGACATTTAAAGACTAATCCTTGGTTTTAAGAGAAACTAGGATTAAAGTAAATATCTCTTTCTGATACCTTATAGACCAGCTGTGTAATTGGGAAAATAATCTGCATCTTCTTTAATCAGTAATGATAATAATAACCAATGCTCGCAGCCCTAAATACAAATTTGTCATATTTGTGTGTGCAGTGCGGGTGGTACTGGGGTCCTTCTGAACGTGGATAATGTTGCGGAGCTGCTGGAGGGCCTGGGGCACACTGGGATCCAGGTGCGAGGCCTGTCTGATTCTGGCTGGTTCCTGGACAACAAGCAGTACCACTGCACAGACTGCGTGGACGCTGTCAGCTGTTCCCCAACTGAGACCATCAAGAGAGGCATCAAGTATGGGAGCCAGAGAACAGATTCTGAGAGATAGTTTGATTTAAAAAAAAAAAAAAAAAAAAAGGTAATTAACTGAGACATTATGTCCTATGTTTTCACCTGGCAGGTACTGGGGAGGAGTGGTGCCAGAGAGGTGCAGGCAAGCCCATGAGGGAGAGGAGTGGAACTGTTTCTTTGGCTATAGAGTCTTCCCGTCAATAAAAAGTGAGTTTCTGGGCCCATGGGCACAGACATGCAAAGGCTACATCAATCGATCTGTAGTTGTAATGTGTCTTTTTGTAGAAGTGTGTCTCTACATAGTAATTTTTTGTTGGTTTCCTTTCATGTTCAGCCATAGGCCCCTGACACTTTTATTTTAAATTCACCTTTTTTTCATTCTCCCTGTCAGGCCCTGTGTTTGTTGTCCAGTGGCTGTTTGATGAGGCCCAGTTGACGGTGGACAACATCCAGCTAACAGGCCAGCCCGTGCAGGAAGGCCAGTGGCGCTACATCCAAAATCTGGGCATTGAGCTGAGGAATACACTTAAAGATGTTCCGTAAGGACGCCTTTCTGCATTTCAGGATAATTTAAATTGGATGATTGCAAAGATTGCACTAATTCATGTGATCATTTTTTGTATTTTCAGGGCTATGTTTGCTCCAGCTTGCCTATCACATGAAGTTATCACCAGAAAGTGAGTATGACTACATTTTTAAGGCCCCACTCTAAGCGTGTTAAATCAGGGAAAAGTGAACTTTGAGACTGTCTATACATGAGCTGACAGCGCCCTCTTGTGGTGTGTTCCAGTTACTGGCTCGACGTGCAGGTTAAAGGCACCTCCTTGCCTCGAGCTCTGCACTGTTGGGACCGCAGCCTCAACGACAACAGGAACAACAAGGCCCCACCCAAAGGCTGCCCCGTGCATCTGATTGACAGCTGCCCGTGGCCACACTGCAACCCCACATGCCCCACAATCCGAGACCAGTTCACAGGTCAAGAGATGAACGTCATTCAATTCCTCATGCACATGGGCTTTGATGTGCAGAAGATGGCCCAGCAGCAGGGCATGGACCCCAGCAAGCTACTGGGCATGCTCAGCAGCGGCAGCTAAAGGAACTCACACATACAGCATCTCCAAGCTAAGCCCAAGCAGGGCTGGCTGGTCCCTCTGGCCAGTCTGCCATGATACCTCCAACTCCACCTTCACAACCCGTTCTACCTATAGTTCAGTCCCCTCTGACCTCCGGTTTACTTCAGCCTCAGTCAAACACAGGGGCTTAGATTTGCCCCACAATCCCTTTCCTCACAACTGGTGACAAGTACAGGGGCAATACGCCATCACGACAAGGCACAACTCTCTGCTACTCTCCATTTAAATTATCTTTTGCTTTGTAAAAGAAAAAATATCTCGAATGTAATCCAGTTTTAAGGATGCTCATTGATGTTTTGTTTTTTATATGTTCATCCTTTCTTATTAGGGGTGTCACAATTCTTCCAAGGTCGGGATTCAATACAATTTTTGATTAGAATTTTTTTTTTGTCATAACTAAAGGCTGTCATTTTTAATAATTTTATATTTAATGTATTTTTTCTCCTTTAAGACAAAGAAAAAAATAGATATGGTATTAAATGTGATAAGACGGCAATAACCTTTTCAGTGACCTACCATAATTAATGCTGAATTTCTTTCTGTCTGAGACACATGAAAAGCCAAACTTTATCGCTGCTTGTGTGCTAATGGTGTAAATCCATTTGGTTAAATCCTCAATCCTGCTTTTGATCACATGAAATTAAAATCTAACTTATAATTCTTATCTTTTTAGAATTGAAATTGTGACACCCCTATTCCACATAAATATATATTTAGTCATTGTTAAACCGGAAAGGAAAAGAAAAGACAAAAAAAAAAAAAAAAATCCACAATGACTTAAGGATGCTGTTTTTGTTAAGTAGTCATTATAGAGTATATAAGGTATATCATTTTGTAAAACTGTTTTATAGTTTTTCAGCACACAAAAACACACATTAAGACACATACAGGGACATCTGATAAGGTGAGAAAGGCACTGGATCAGCAATTTTGTATTCATTTCTAAAATAATGGCAAGAAATAGCAGAAAGAGAAAACAGTTCATAGGATAACACCAGGTTGGATTACCATACTATTAGCTCCTGAAAATAAAGCTGCAATTACACAAATATCACACGCTATAAGGCGCCACAGGAATTATTTCTTAAACCCGGAAGTAAATTAGCGTTTCTGCTAACCTGTCAAGCACCATGAGGATTTGAATTGATTTGCGGTAAGATTGTGCTTAACACAAGCTGAACAGATGGTCGCGTTTTGTTGTACGACAGAAAATATGTCAGTAAATACTCCCACTGGTTTTAAAGTTTTTACATGTCCTTAAAAAGATGGTTGCTAATAAGTGGCTAAATTAGACTACATTTGCTGTCGGGGACATTAAGCAACAACTCTCATTACTCTGAGCCTCACAGCCACAAGTCGTGTTTTCGATGTTCTTGCATTCTTTTGAAGATTGTAAATTAGATTAATTAACAATTCTTCAGCCTTTTGCTAGCTTGTCAAAACCGCTGACTGGCTTGTCAGAGACTGGCTGAAGTGTGACGGCACGGTGTTAGTTTTCTACAGCATTACGTTAGCTTTTTACTTCTGTCGACTGCATTAACAATTCAAACATCGCAAGAGTGGTGTTAATTAGTGAAGAATATCCTGCTGAAAAAAATGTGTAACCATCTGAAACATGTTTGTCACAGAGGTTATTTTCTGCAATGATGCACAATCAAATACACATATCCCCATAGGCGATTTCTTACAGACGTCATGGCAGCGCGAAATAAGGGTTAGCCTAAAAAAAACTACGTCAATCTCTGTCTCTTCCTAATGAAAAAAAACACAAAATTAGAATAGGAGTAGAACAGACATGAAGCAGTTTGCTGTAATCCTTTGATTTATACAAAACACCCAGCTATGTTGATTTGAATTTGAATGTCTGGTCTACTCCTATGTTATAATTTGTCTATGCGAAGTAGCCAAACTGAAAAAGTAAAACAATAATGAAAGACAGAAAATTCTACAATTCTATTACTCTGAAGGTGACTCCCCTGACAGTGTTGAAATTTAAATATTCACGATGTGTTTAAAGATACCAATGATGTGATTTTGGTGCTAAATCGGACCGTGAACAGTCTGACAGTAGCTAAACACACCGAGCAGTGCCATTACGTCTCGTC
>JAOWBC010000458.1:11378369-11399196 GCA_028566105.1 Hypoplectrus providencianus
GGTGTGAATGTGTGCGTGAGTGTGTTTGTCTGTTTGTCTGCCCTGCGATAGGCTGGCCACCTGTCCTGGGTGTACCCTGCCTCTGTCCCAGAGCCGGCTGAGATAGGCACAGCCTCCCCGTGACCCGGGATTACCTGGATGAAGCGGTTCGGAAAATGGATGTCTGGTCTACTCCTTTGTTACAGTATGTCTATGCGAAGTAGCCAAACTGAAAAATTAAAACAATAATGAAAGACAGAAAATTCTACAATTTTATTACTCTGAAGGTAACTCCCCTGACAGTGTTGAAATTTAAATATTCACGATGTGTTCAAAGATACCAATGAGGTGATTTTGGTGCTAAATCGGACCGTGAACAGTCTGACAGTAGCTAAACACACCGAGCAGTGCCATTACGTCTCGTCAATACCTCTTTCTCGCAGGCCTCATTATCACAAGAAGACTGTTCAAACCCGAAACATCGGGTCCATGTTAATGCTAGGTCAGTAGTTCAGCAATCCTCAGATCAATGCAATGAACATTTAAAGGGAGACAAATATCGTGTATTGTATTTTTTTTTTTTTGAGTATTTGTATAGGTTCCTTCAAGTGTTCACTATTGTAACTCCCTTCTTATATTTCATAATAGAGATCACTTTTTTAATATAATGACAATGTTGTATGTAATGATGTCTTTATAAATGATGTTTTTAAAGGACCTCTATTTCGCATCACACCAGAGAAGGAAAGGTATTACTTGTAATTTTATTCTGTAACATATTTTTAACAGATAAAAAAAAAAAAAACTCAAGCTACATTGGTAATTTACATATTTATTTTGTTATGTAAATCATATTTATAAGTGCTATTTTCACAGAGAAGTGATTCTTTGTAAATTGTAAATACATTGCTGTTTTTTCTCTTTATGTTGATTGCATGTCTTTGTATCAGACCTGGAAGAAAAGACGCATTACATATACTACAAGGACACTGTCGCTGTGTAGTCTCATTGTTGTTATTATTATCAATAGTAGTACAAAAGAAATCAGAAGTATTTGCACAATTCTCCTTCTTATTTTACACTCTCTGCACAAAAACCTTTAGCTGACCTTAAGGTGAACAGCTCCCTCAGGCTCCCAGCACAGATTTCATCATTTTGACATATCTGATTATAGATATAGGATGGAGAGTACACAGACAGTCAGGAACCTTATAATTTATCAACTTTTGGTAAATCTCAAGAAATAAAGTAAATCTCCAAAAACCTGACGAACCGATAGAATAAACAGTCAACAATATAATTTCCAGTTGTGCAGCACCAAATTCTTCTATAAATTATGTCTTTTTAATATTTCTGTTGTTTTGGTGCAATCACTATGTTATGATAATTGGACTGCAAATTTGCCTTTAATAAACTGTTCACACGTTGATGCAAGGCTCTAGATTAACCATCAGCAGCAGTCGGGTTCGGTTTCCTGCTCAAGGACATTTCAACATGAGGTCAGAAGGAGCGAGTATCCCTGCCATCAGTGCATGATCCGCTCCACCTGCTGAGGCACAGTTATCTTTACACACACACTCTGATGTTGTTGCAGATCTGAATATGTCATATTTTTAGTTTGAATGCTTTAATGTGCCAAAAGTGATATAAGTGATGCAGTGATAAAGGATCTTTTTAAAGAGGAAAAGGGAGACTAGAGCAGTCATTCTTATTGCGTCTTAAAGACAGGACAACAGCACGTTGACTGAATATATTTTCCTTTGAGTCAAAATGTAAAGACTTAAGACAAACATATAGCCAAGTGTACTCCTGCTTTTGGATAATTGGTTCAGTGATAGCATGACCTTTCATCACATTAGAAACAAAAGAACACAGATATATCTTTCGCCAAACAGTAAAAAAGAGAAGTAGTTCTTTATCCATTTTAGTAAATTAAATCATGGTAAATTCAGTTCATTTAGGCCTAAAGGCTCAACTTTGTTGGGACTGAGATTGTGAATCTAATATGCCTGTCAGCAGAGCACTGAATTGATAATGTCAGCACCTCTAGCAGAGGGTGAATCTCACATATTAACTCATTTGAGTTATCACTGTGAGCCATCAGAAGAATGTGTCTGGTAAAGGGTTCCTGATGGATCATGGCCTCATTATTAATGCTGTTTTTCTAACATATAGGAAGCAAACACGTTTCATTTTTTTCCCATAGTAAAAGAAAGATAGTTGCCGTTGGAATTTGTTATTAAATTATATCGTGCCTTTCAAAACCCCACAACATTTTACAAAATAATGGGCATAACTTAATGAATGGGAACTGTTGAGGGTTATCATCATTATATCTTTTCCACAAAGCAATCTTGGACAAGAACGTGTTTTGAATTGAGATACAAAGGAATTTGTCTTCCTATACATCCATAGCAAGACAAGCAACTGATGGGCCAACAGCACTGCCCACCATGGGATTATTATTGGATTTTGTCGTTCGGCAGGCCATACAATACTGGACATCCAGGACACTAACACAGAAGGAATTCTTTTTCTCTTTCTGTACTCCAGCCATTTCAGAAGGCAGAGTCAAAATAGTCATCAGTTGTTTAAATTGTCATCTTCCCTCTTTTAATCTGAATCCCACATGCTGTAAAATGAATATGTTCACCTTGCACACTGTAACTCAATAATCACAGCATAATATCACAGGTTAAAGTATTTTAAGCAACTACTAATTTATTTCCACTTCCCTCTCACATGCATCGCTCAAATCTGCCATCACTCATGCATAATCATCCCCCTGGACCTGTATGTAATTTCTGCCTCTAATGGGAGTCTTAGCCTCCCTCCCTGTCATTACACTGCGCATAAATGCCAGTTTCATACCGAGGGTGCTCTGACTCAGCCGCTCTGGGTGCTCCCTAGAAATACGACTCCCATGCTGCCTGCCACATGCAGCCTCCCACCCCTCTGTGGAATATAGACCCCCTATTTATAGAGCTGGCGAGGCCTGTAACCCTGGGCTCGGCACAAACTTTCATTTAAACAACCATCCCCTTGCAATACACGCAGGAGGGAGAGAGGGTGTGTGTTTGTGTGAGCAAGAGAGAGTGGGAGACCAAATCCAAGTGGCAAAAGGAGACAGAAACAGCAGGACAAAGAGCAAGAGACAGAGCCAACAGTCTGAGTGATTTTGACGGGCAGTGAAGGGCCTACAGTGAAGAAATTACAAGGACAGAGACGCTGAATTATGGAACTTGACTGACAGGACAACAAGCTGGTCCACCTGTTCGGCACTAGGGGCTTTTGTTGGAAGATTGATCTCTGGATATGACTTTTTGAGGACCATACTTCACGTTGGACTTTTGATACACTGGACAACTTGGTGATTAAAGAAAGCAAAGGAGAGAAAAACAAGATTTTTGAGGACATACAGTACAGCTCTGAGTAAGACCAGGATCAAATTCTTAATCTCTAAAACATATAAAACACTATAATATGGAATGATAGTGTTATTTTATTTACAGAGACTATACTATGTGTGTATAGTTAATAAACGTGTGCAGACAAGCTGAAGCAATACTATAAACAAAAACAAAAAGGATATCCTATTTCAAGGCCTAATTAAATATCTTTTACTTTGAGAAGCTACTGTACAAAAGTCTACATAACAGTGTATAAATGTGGCTTGATCTTAGGCACAGTACTGTAATTACAAAGCAAGCTGAGGGAAGAATTACAGACATTTGTAATTAGGGATCATCTATAAAAAGCAAAGGAAAGGGTGAGGTCTGTGAAGAAAAAACAAAAAAGAGTGGGCCACAAGGACACCAAGACAGAGAACAGGACGTTACCAGGAAGAACAGCTGCTTCTGGAAGACAACACACACCATGGATTCTCATGGAGGACACTACCTCAACAAAGACGCCGTGCTGTCACCTTTAGGTGTAGCCCGAATGTGCCAGCTGCTGCTCGGCTGCACCATAATGGCCCTTGTGTCCCACAGCGCAGGCTACAGCGCCACCTATGGAAACTTCTGCATGTTTGTGTGGTGCTTCTGCTTTGCGGTGACGCTGGTGGTGTTCACCTTGGACATCACACGGCTCCACACATGCATGCCCATTTCGTGGGATAACTTCACCGTGGCCTTTGCCATGCTGGCAACGCTCATGTACATCACCGCCTCCGTGGTCTACCCTGTTTATTTCCTACAATCAGAGTGCCCTGATGAGAGCTGTGAAATCCAAATCTACCGCATTGCTGTCACCGTCATCTCCAGCGTCTGCTGCTTCCCCTACGGCGCTGAGGTGTTCCTGACTCGAGCCAAGCCAGGGGCTGTGGTGGGCTACATGGCCACAGTGTCCGGTCTACTCAAGGTGGTTCAGGGTTTTGTGGCCTGCATTATTTTCGGGGCTCTGGCTAATGACAGTGAATACAACCTCTACATTGCCACCCAGTACTGTGTGGTGGTGTACAGCCTGTGCTTCTCTGTCACTGTCATCGTCGTTATACTGACAGTTTCTGGTAGGACCGCTGCCCTGCGGTTCCCCTTTGACCGGTTTGTGGTGGTCTACACCTTCTTCGCTGTGATCCTCTACCTCAGTACTGCACTGATCTGGCCCATCTTCAGCTTTGATAGAAAATATGGCACCACCACTCGTCCAGAAGACTGCCCACGTGGAGAATGTCCCTGGGACAGTAAGCTAGTTGTGGCGGTGTTCACCAACGTCAACCTGATCCTATATTTTGTTGATCTTGTTTACTCCCAGAGGATTCGCTTTGTCTCCAGCTCTGCTGTCTGAATAACCTTTCCTCTTTTAAGACTGTTAAGCTTCAGAAAAAGTGTCCAGCCACATCCACTATGCTTCCCAGAGTCAGGACTCATTCCTTTAGAATCATAGATTCATGGTGTTGCATTTGTGTGTGGCATTTTTATTATCGGTATTTATATAGAATTGAGCCTGTGAGCACCAAAAATGAGAGTAGTACCCCATTTTAAAAACTTAAAGACTTCCCCCAGTTCTGCTGCAACTTACCAGGGAGACCACCAGGGAGACTACGAGGTGCGTCGATGAGCTGATCTCAGCAAAGTCGTTCAAAGAGGATCATGGGAAGTATGTCCATCTCAGCACCACATACCACCATGCTCCCTCTGTTCCAGGTGGCTTTGGTGGTCACATACAGGACGGACCTGTAGGTGGGATAATATTTACAGTATCAGAAGTGTTTTGTCAGCCAGAGCAAAAAGTCTTTTATTTATGTACTAATATATGTATTACAATATATGCATTGACTAAAATGAATGAAGTTACTCATAGTGATTAATAGCATATGTTAAGTGGGCAGTATGCACTGAACAGAGATTTTGGTTTCAGCTTTCTAGCCACTTTGCTGTTATGCTGTATGTTTTTTGTTTTTTTAAAACAACATTTTGTACTCAAATGCCAAAAGTTTAAGTTCATTCAGCTTTTTCTGTCTGCCACTGAATGTTATGATGGCAAAAACTTTGTGAACAGTATTACATTTTAAATGATTTTGGATAAGCACAATCATGTCATATTTCCCTTTGCTATATTTCTGAAATGTTCCATGTTTAATAAAATATAAACAGTATTTTGTTGCTTTTTTCTTTTTCTTTTTTCTCATGCTCCCCTTTCTTTGTCTGAATCACTGTTAGGTCTTGATTGTTATTTGAACCTTCACATTCAACTTTCAGATGACAGAGGACTCCTCTGTTACAAAGAGACATCATAAATCTGATTTATATATTGGCAAAGGTTCAAATCAAAATTGAAATTGCAACAATTATGTTGATTGAATTATTTTTTAAAGTACATTGATTCATGGCCTGATTAAATCAAATGAACATGATATTTTAATTTTTGATAGTGCACTAGAGTTATTTATGGATCTATTGAATTAAGTGTTATCAGAATAGTTGTTGAAAACAGTTCCCTAAAAAGCATTTATGTGGGAATTTAAGGCTCAAACTGGTAAAAGATAAAGCAGTTCTTTTCAACATTCCTATCAAAATGTTCTTTGTGGGGTTCCTAAAGCTCTTTTAAAATAAAAGTCAAGGATTTTTCAAATATATTGATGTTGCAATTTTTACACTTTCCAAGTACCTTACAACAATGGTAAATAAAAATTATCATACACAGTATATAGTATATCCCTTGCTAAAGACTATTTAAACTACTTAATACTCTATGTGATTTCACATAGAAAAAAAATATATAATGGAAGTAAATACCATAAAATGTTATACTCTGTTGACTACAGGAAGCCTACCTCTTCTCCATGCATTTGGGGAAGGTGAACTGGGGCTGTAAATCTCTACTTTACTTTTACAGGTGTGTTTTGTTGACATAATGTTCAATAACAACTAATAACCAAACATGATTGCTCAATGGAGGCATTTAAAAAAACGGAAAGTGCTTACTTATTCCAAGCTGTTAATCAGCCTACAGTCAGTTTTTTTGGGTCAGGCTAATTTGCCTGTCTCCCAGGAAATAGTCTACCATGCTTTCCAAACTTTCCACCAGCAGATGATAGTAAAGCACTGGCATAGTCACTAACTTTTTTCCCCCGCGGCACAACCTGATGCAACTAGCTTTTCAGCTTTACAGAGCCCGCCCAGTTATTACTAACCCCGCTGTGATTGGTCAATCGTATAACTTGTTGCTGAAACATGCAAGCTCATTGGCTTTCCCGCAAATCAGACAAATTTATCTTCCCAGGTATAGTCGAGGGCTGAGACAGCCGGGACACGTTGATCATGTTATAATTTAAGGAATTTCGGAGAAGTGGTTGCCGTCCGGTCGGTTAGTCGGTCAATTTAGGGGCTCTTTAGTGATTAGGTAAGTCTTTCTTTGAATTAACTGTACAACAACATGGCTGCTGTAACTGTTTGCGCTGAAATGTTTACTTCGCTTAACAAGGAAGTAATAGTTTGTTTACTACACCAGCAGAACACACTTACGTTGTAAAGAGGATGCGGGCTGTGCAACAGTTGTCAGACAGTGGAATTACTCGTCCGGGTTTTTGTTTTTAATAAAATGCTTTCATCCCTGCTTCCATTTTTTTTTTTACACGCACAGGTATAATGAGTGTGGGTTTCATAGGAGCGGGCCAAGTGGCCCACGCTCTGGTGAGAGGCTTCACAGCCGCAGGTGAGTTTTAAAACGTTCATGTTGGTAGACCTGTTATTCAGATTGGACCTGTGTTGTTCATGCATGATGATTGCAATCAGTCTTCTAAAATAATTTCTGGACATTTTGTACTCTTCAAGGCGTGATTGCCGCCCACAGAATCACAGCCAGTTCCCCAGACACAGATCTCCCCACAGTACAGGGACTACGGGTGGGTAGACAATTAGGGATCAATACTGTACTCCATCAGTGATTCTGAATATGTTTGATGCTTTCTCGGTGTGAAAATTCATTTGTTTTGCATGTTTTGTATCCTTCTGCCCAACATTTGTCACTGTCAACTAAAATATGTGTTTTGTGTAGAAAATGGGTGTAAATTTCACCACCAGCAACAAAGAGACTGTGAACAAAAGTGATGTTCTCTTCCTGGCTGTGAAGCCCCACATTATTCCTTTTGTACTGGATGAGATTGGACCAGACATTGAAGATCGGCACCTTATTGTTTCCTGCGCTGCAGGTGTCACCATCAGCTCCATAGAGAAGGTAAGTCATAAACATATCTGTCTTCCCATGGTGGTAACTCAACATTGATTGGTTCTTGCAGATCGGACAGTTTGGACAAAATTGAATGTATTTTCTCACTCAATATGTCAATATACAGTTAGTGTTGGAAGGTGATGTGGGTTTTTTTCAGCATCCACCATCACAAAGCAGAGAAAAAGTATTATTTAGCCAATATTTTTTGATAACAGTGTCAAAGATTTTTGCACAAAAATCAAATGAACATTTTAGAATCTTTTCAATTAAAATAAGAGTCACAGTCCCAAAACAATCTCTCCCTTCAATATTGTGAATCATATCGCAATTACTGGATCAGAATAATAGCAATTAGATCATGTTCCCAAAAATTTCAGCCCTAACTAATGCATGTGAATTTCTGATGTTATTAGGTTTAAAATGCTCTCACTGTATTTCTGCACTCACTCACTGCAGACCCTCAGGCAAAACAGTCACATGTTGTAACTTGACATGGGCTGGGTGCTAGAACTTTAAATACTTTGCAATAAAAAAAAGCTAGTTTTATGACAGGTATTAAACTGCTTGTGTAACTTTGATACATATTAGTTAAGTAAAGTTATGATTAGTAGATTGATTAGTTTGCAGACTTTAATTGTGCAAACAGACCATCATTTTAACACTACTGGGCCTTCATCAGAGTTTATAAATGATACTCTCAGCTCAGCTTTTCCCCCTTATGATTTCAGGACAATTCATTCAGTGCATTCTTACATTCCCTTGCAGAAGCTGCAGCAGTATCGCACTTCTCCAAAGGTAATGCGGTGCATGACAAACACTCCAGTGGTGGTACGCGAGGGGGCCACTGTCTACGCCACAGGTACCCACGCAGAAGTGGAGGATGGAAAGCTTCTGGAGCAGCTGATGGCCAGTGTAGGATACTGCACTGAGGTGGAAGAGGACCTGATTGATGCCGTCACGGGCCTCAGTGGCAGTGGTCCTGCTTATGTGAGTCATATAAATATTGTCAAGTGTGCTTTATAATTTTGCCTTACCTCTAACACATGTAAGAGGTTGTTGTTGTGGATTGTTTTACCAAATTCAATCATCTCAGTAAATGTGTTTTGTGGCCTTGCAGGCGTTTACAGCTGTAGAAGCTCTTGCTGATGGTGGTGTGAAAATGGGCCTACCCAGGAGACTGGCTGTGCGCCTTGGAGCCCAAGCCCTGCTGGTATTACCATTATTTTTTGTGTTACATGAATGTGTTTTCTTGTACCCTTTTGGTTCCCTATTTAATTTGTAACTTGCTAATCTAGCCTGAATAGTAAATATAATTTACTGTTTTTCCTTCCTTCATTTCACAGGGGTATACAGAGTATAATGGTATTTGTTTTACTAATAACTCACTGTGTAACACAGGCAGTACATGCAGATAAGTATCTTGCAGTATAGCATTATTGTATCCTCATAAAGCAAAGAGCTGGTTATGACAACAATAATGTTTTTTTGTGATGTTGATCTCTCTTTGTGTTTTTCTTAAAGGGAGCTGCTAAAATGCTGTTAGACTCAGAGCATCACCCTGGCCAGCTCAAGGACAATGTGTGCTCACCAGGGGGCGCCACCATCTATGCCCTGCATGTCATGGAGAGTGGTGGCTTTCGCAGTCTTCTCATCAATGCTGTAGAGGCCTCCTGTGTAAGGACTAGGTAAGTTTTTAAGAAGGTGTGAGACAAACAAACTAACAAATCATATTTCCTGTCACAGGCATACACAAGAAATGCTTTTAAGTTAATTGTCATATTCAAATTGCCAAAGGATGATATATTTCTTAATGAAGTTTATAACTCAGACAGTAGATGGAGCTACATGCAAATATTGTTACAATGAGAGTTTTGTCCTTCGCTTGTAACAAATTACCAAATATTATTAATACACTACATTACTATGTTGTGCTAAAATTGTGTATTTTTCGTATTAAATTAATGTTTCATGTGTTCTCTGAAAGGGAGCTTCAGTGTTTGGCTGACCAAGAGAAGATCTCACCAGCTGCTATAAAGAAGACAACCTTGGACCAAGTGCTGCAGCAGCCAGGAGTGACTGCAGATGCTGTTGGAGTCAGACCTCGTGGGATCAGTATGTTCACCAGCAGTAATCCCAGGACCAAAAAGAAGTGATTTTTTTCTGTCATGCTTGGAAACAGCATATTCTAACGTCTGCAGTATATGCTGTGAATAAAACTATTACTGGCAGATGATTGTTGGAACATAAGCTAACCTGGTAGATTACTTATATATGACGTATAAAAAAGCAACAGTTGGAATGATGCTGTTAACATTGTTTGAGCCATATTTTGACTGCAATGAAATGCCTCTCCTTTGTCAGGCTGGACTAGAACAGAATAATAATTTTCATTTCTGTGGTTGATATAGATTTTTAAAATCTTATTTCACACCGTCCTTTCTGATAGTAGCTGTCAAAGTTAATTAACAACAATGCAATTAAGCGATTTGCAGTGAAGTAGTCGGCTCTGCATTGGTTTTGGGGAAGTGGTATATCTACATATCAACTTCTACTTATGCAGTAACAAAATTTTTGTCGTAAAAGGGGAAATACATTATTTTTTAAAATGTATACATGTTTTTCCTATGGCCAAACATTGTTGAATAAATGAGTCTACATAACTCTTGCAATTTCTAAAGATTGTATTTTTAAGAAGTGTGAATCTGCAACTGCACAATTGACATTGATGACACTGTGCACTCAGATCCAGACAATATAATAAAGCTCATTTGGGTATGTGAAAAAATATTCTGTTGGTCAAAAAAAACATTCATCACAGGACAATAACATCACAGGTTCACTTGTGTGCTTTCTGGCTTTGAAAGAGAGTAGCTCATGTTCATAAATATTGATTTACCTTTCATAGGACATAGAAATAACATTGGATTTTTTAATTTAGGCGGTGTTCTTCCTTAAAATGGTCTTGAACAAAATGTGCAAACATTTTACATTGTGCCATGCAATAAAACTAAGGTATATAATAAACATTTACTAATTAATATATAAAAACAAATATTATGTGGGGGTTTTATTCGTTTGAATGCACAGTTAATACCAGCAGTGCTGTTATCGAGTCACTTAAGAGTCACTGGCAGCTACCACGCAACAATAGATGGTATATTTTTGGTTAAAATGTTTTTTTTTCTTGTAAGGAAAGAAGATCCTTCATGAATGAAGGCACGTGACCAAACACGATGACGTCTGGCTTCGATACAAGAGAAAGGAATCAACAAGGAGAGCACGAGCTGGCATTTGGAAGCGCTGTCGCTTCTGTCAGTGAAACCGAAATTTTAACTGTGCCTCTTAATGTGTGGTCCCTGTCGCGGCGGTGTAAGAAGAGGACCTTGACGGCGACAACTTCAGAGAGCGTCAATTTCAAGTCAGGTTGGTGCTGTAAACCAAACGGAGTCGGTGTTGTTATGCTGAGTGTGCATGCCTTTGCCTCGCCGCTGACAAGCTGGCCGCGGCTAGCTTCATGGCTTAGCATACCTAGCTTCTTACATGTATCATCGTCAAGGTAGCTCAAATTGTACCAGAATTGGTTTTCAAACTAAGAGTGTGCGCTTTACTTTGAATGGTAAACACACATTCTCTCGCACGTCTTTGATTTATTTTGAAAGCCACTGCCGGAAACGCTTGTGTAGCCGTTAGGCACTGACTACGGTCGAGCTCCTACTATGCTGAGATGGCAGCTAAGCTTTTGTACACACTCAAGAGCTGCGAATAAAACATAAGTCATTCAGATTTTGGGTTTGATGGGGCGCAACGGCCTGCAGTTTCGCGCGTAAAAGGTGATTTCCCCTGGTAAGGGATCGTTTGTGTTGCTACAGTTATAGTAGGAAGACTTGAGCACGGGGATTTCCTCGCCTGCTTGTTTTGTAGGCGGGGAGTTGTTTGCCACTTTCACAAGCAGGCGTTAAAGAGGCTGGAGACAGAGTCGTGGAATGTCAAAACTGTGTAACTAGGTTGTTTTTGTGATTAAAAACAGTTTGCCAAGCTTTCGCGTTGTCCACTGTATCACAGCGCTTCTTGGTGGTTTGTCAACTCATGCGCTTCTTGCTGTTCAAACCTGCTGCTTCATCACCTCGTTGTGAAAAGGAGCAAGAGCGAGCCGAGGCAGCGGTTTAGCGAGATCAGGTTGGTGTTCAAGATTCCCCTCATTGACATTTCTGTCAAACATGAACGTGATTGTCAAATATAAACATTGTGTTGTGCTTTTGTGCAGCTTTTTAAATGCATGCATGATTTTCATCTTTTAGACATGCTTCCAAGCCATCGTTTCGGATTCAATTGGTTCACCTGAAGTGACAATTCATTTAACCACTGGTTAAATTGTAACAATGGCAGTGCCAAACCCGCCGTCCTTGGGTTTAATATCACAGCCAGGCAGTTAACCACAGTATTGCTTTATTATCCAAGCTAACAAACAAGCAGCGCTATTTTTTTTTTATCGTGCTGAATCATCACAATGATATATTAAGACGTTCTCAGAAACCACCCCGAAATATGGCACCACCGGACAAAGGTCTGCTCGGTGGATAAGGGTCGATGTTTATCACCAAGCCGCCGTTATTAAGAAGATGGATCGAAATGGTGCTGATCTGTCGTGCAAGTCAGTCATCAAGCCATGAGCATCAAGTGATGACCATCATGCATTTATCAATAGCCTCATCTACATTCAGCTGAGAATGTGCATTTTATTACAGTGCTGTCATGATGTACATCAACAAACCAGGGTGTGAGTACATTTAGACTAAGTGCTGAGATGTCAACTGTGATGTCAAATCCATTTAAAAAATGCATGATAAGCAATATATTATGCCTGTGTTGTTAGAATGGAGTACTGCAATGAGTGGCTGTTTAAATTGGGTCATGTGTAATTATGGGATGTATGGGAAGTTGAAAACAACCCTTAATTCATGGTAAAAATGCTGGAATTTAAAATAAGTATTTTGGTATGTGTGGCATGCAGTAAATGCCTTATATTTTTCTTACTGAATAGTATGCTGAATACTATAGAGCACCAGCTTGCTTGTGATATTACTAAATGCAGTATAACACTTCACTTCTTTTATTTTGGGCTGGCAGATGCTCGTTTCCCTCTGTGTGACATGATGAAATTTGCTGCCTATTAGAGTGCACGCTTATGGAGGACAGGTAATGAATTATCCATGGAGAATCTCTGTGCAATTTGAAAAGTCACCTTGGAAACTGTTGAGCATATATAGGCAGTGCTAAACAGATAGAAGTTGCCCATTCTTGCTCAGATATCCAACTTATTTCATCATCTCTGTTCATGCGAGCAGGGCATTGAAGTGTGTTTAGCAGACAGGCCAGCCCCTACATCAGAGGCTCTGCTTTGCAATAAAGCGTAATGCCCATCTCTGCCTTTCTCTGCAGGTAACAAGAATAGATGAGGGCCCATATAAGAGCCCGATGGGGCTGGCAATAGTGTGTGGATGGAGACAGGGAGTGGTGGAGATCAGCGCTGAGATTTATCACGTCTTACATTGAGGTAGCGAAGATAAAATAAAGCTGGATACCATAGAGGTGAACCGAGTGCACAACTCATATCCAGTGGCGTTGCTCAGACTGGGCAGGCGATTGAGGGTGGAAGAGGATATTTGAGGTTGATGAAATGCGAGGCAAGACTTTACACAGAACAGAGTACAGTCTGGCCACCAACACCTCTGTATGGCCAACACAGATGTGCCTTGGGAGTAGTTACGCCTATTCAGGACAATTAATAGCCTCCAGAAAGGAACACAAATGTAGGATTTGTCCACAAAAGTGCTGCTTAAGCTGCACGGGGAAATGGGAATGCCTGGAAGGAAGGGAGAAAAAGATCAATATAGTTTTTTTCCCCCTTTTTTTGCAGTAGGGAGGGAATGTTGGTGATGAAACCTCTTGCAAGTGTAGTGCGGATTATGATTGCTTAGCATTGCGATATGCCCGCTCCACTTCTCAAAGTAATACTTTCATCCAGACAGAGTAGCAAGTGTGTTTGATGAATTTCTGTTTGTAACTTGAGTTAGACTTGGCATGTTCATTACTGCTCTCTGTGTGTTCATAATTTAGATTAACCAATATCGGACAGAACATGGAGAGCATAGGCGTAGAGCCGTGCACTGGCTGCTGTTTTTCATGTAACCTACTTTTATCTTGGCTGATTAATGTTTGAGACATACCAGTGGTGAACTGACAGTAAAAACAAGTGATTTAACCATACCCATATTTGTGTAAGAGATTAAGTCAAAGTGAAACCAGTGAATGAGGCAAGGAAGAAAATGTCAGTTTGCATGCATTTTTGAGAGCTTTAGGAGACCAAATTCTGTCATGTTCTCAGCTGGATATGTATAAAATATTCTAAGGAGGTTAAAGATAGCGAGACCTTGTTCTAAGATAAGCAGTGTATAACCCACATTGGAAAGGAGCGCAGGCAGATCATTAAATTACCATTAGTGCTGTCTGTATTGGTTCTTGATAAAATTAAAATCCTTTTGTAAATAATGGTTTTCTCCAAAAAATGGCTGCTATATTTGTGCTCAACCTGATTAAATTATGCTATACCTGCAACTGAAATTCATATTAATTTTGTTACTACAACACTAGATTCATTGACAGTGGACTAAATGTGTGGTATTTATTTAAAAACATAAAACAGATGAGTTCAACTAGACTAAAGTTATTGGTATTGAAGGCATTATCATCAAGTCAGACTGCATTCTGGTGTGATGTAATTGTAATTTTTTAAATTTATTTTTTTTGGATGACCACATCAAGTGTGATGCTCCATCAAATATCCTGTAGGCAGAAATCATCAATTACTTGCCATAATTTGAACTGAGCAGTGGCAATGTTATTAATAGAAATTAGCATCTTTGTTACTTCCAGGTAATAACTCTGGCTAACTGACTGCTTTAGAATCAAAGCACTCCACAGGAGAAATAAGATAATGAATTGGTTTTTCTTCTTTATTCAGTGATGCTGCTGAGCTCTTGTTTCTTTGATGGTCTTATCACAGAATTGTTTTAATTGAAGAGAATCCACCTCATATCATAGCTTTGCAGTGGTACCAGTCAAAGGCGTTGAATTATTTTTGTATTACTTTAAATAGCATTAGATCTCTGCTCAAGTTTAGCCTTTTGTGCTGCAAAGGCTGCATTGTTGCTGTTAGGTCAATGCAATATGCATTTAATATGTATGCAACCAGTGTAGTACAGCTCCTGGATATTTTGCCAGTGTGTGGGTTGCCTGCAACCCTTACTTCCTCTGCCAGTGCAAGGCCGAAGTATCAAGAGCTATTCTCTTCCTGTTTAATCAAGTCCTCCAGGCAGATACTGTGGAAGGCCAATGAAGTCTCTTCTCCTGTCATACAGCTTGTACTAACAGAGCAGCTCCGAGAGTAAACAGCGGCTACTGAGCTTGGAAATAGATTCTGGATGTATTGAAACATTGGGTAATGCAAAACCAGTCTAACCCGAGTCCCTTTTAATAAGCTTCACATTATCAGTGACTTCAGAACAGACAAAATCCCTTGAGGGTGGTGATTCATGTTTTCACTTTAAACCACATGAACTGGATGCAAATTCCAGACATAAATGTACCACATGCTCTTCTGCATGGTATAACGTACTAGCTTCCATATGGGACTTTTTCCAAGCCAGCATTTCTCATGGTTCATCATGTTATGGTGTACTTTCACATTATGACAATCAGTGCATATTCATTCATGTACAACATCAATATCTATAAATTTTTCTATATATGTTGAATATTTTGCACCAGTTAATACATTTATAGAATATCTTTACATATTTAACTTTATTTAATGTTTCTCTATCTTTAAACCACAAATGCTTTGTACAGATCATTAGAGCAATACTGACAAATAAATTGGAAATATTCCAAAATTCTGAAAGGCATGAATGACAAATAACCACATGCTTGAGTAGACAATTGTTAGCCTAAAACTATTTGTCTTAATCCAGAAAGGCTGGTCTAATCAAAGTTTTGGATTAATTTAACTACTTAGTATTTTGGTGCTTTTAATAGAAATTCCACCGTTACAATTGTTTGTAATCTTTTTACATTGGCATCTCTAAATGAAGACATTTACTTGACTGTATTACTAAACAAATATCCAACAAGGACACTTGAAAAGCACAGAACCTCTGCCAAGGCTGTGCCCAGCAATCTTGGAATGTTAAAAAAAGGTGAAAAATAATCAGTGAGTCTGCTGGGACTACATTGATTAATAAACTAATGGATTTGTTGTTGGGCAGAAAAATAGTTTCTAACTCTTTTGATGATCTACGAATCGTTAAAAGTAATTTTCATGCATACATGGCAGAAATTGCCATTTTCAGCCTCTCAAATTTTTATCTGTTTTATATAGTATTTTACCTTGTCTGTCTGTGGGTTTTTGGACTGACAAAACAAGACATTTAAAGACACCTCCTTGGAAATTTTTGACATTTTAGAGAATCTAAAATTTATGCATTATCGGCATATTATTGATGATGAAAATAAGTGTTGCAGCTTTATTATCCACCTTGAGATTCAGATCCGCTCCACATTTTAATTGGTTGTTCCTTGGCCCATGGTACAACCTTCCCCAAATTTCATGAATATTAAGTTGTTAGTTTTATTGTAATTCTGCTAACAAACAAACCATCCAAAAAAACAACAACAACAAAAAAAAACTTAACGTCCTTTACAGACACTGGTCCGTGTTGAAGAATCTTAGTTTTTATTAACATTTTTCTGAGACTAGAAAATTATCCTCTTTGTTTAAAAAAAAAAAAAAAAATAGACTACCATAGCTACTGGCCCTTGTTTAAGATCTATTATATAAGCCTAATCCTAAACAGCCCTGTAATTTCCCTTTGGTATTATTATGTAGCGGTAAAAAGTTCTGTCTGTCATTTTTCACATTTTTATTTTTCAACATGTGTTTCTTCCCACTGTATCCTTTCATTACAGAATGCACTTTATTTTTCGCTGTTTTGTTGGTTATAGGGTGTTTTTATTTAATATCATATTCAACAGCTGTCCATTCATCTAACATGACTTCATTAGCAGGTGAGAGCATTACCATGACAATGTGCAGACTGTTGCTGACAACCGTTTAACACTTCAGTTATAGTCCTACTGCTTTTATTTTAAGGACAGTATTTCCAAAAGGCATGCGTGCGATTTTGGTTAGTTATTATTTTAGCATTGCCCTGAACCTCCACTGGTCAGAAGTATTGGCTTAGTATTTCCCGTCTACTACAAGCGTATCACATTTCCCTCTGAAAGCTGCTGAATGATTTCCCCTCTCCCTCTTTTTGTCACTCTTATTTCACGCTCTGAATACTTAGTAGTTAATAGCTTCCCTCCCCTCTTCCCATCGTACCTTTCTCTCACACAGACACCCTCGCACGCTGTGTTTTCGCCACACACAAGTTTACATCAGTCTTCCAGTAACTCTTCCAGAGCTATCAGAGGAGTCTGATTTTTAATTTGCGGTTAAATGGCGCCCAACACATGCAGCTTGCTTGATAATTGACTTCACTCAGCTGAAGGGAGGAATGATTAGATCTGAATATCTAGACGATCTTTTCGACACCGAATTAGATGGGAGGGAGTAAAAGTAGTGCTCTGATCAGGCATGAAGTGTTGAGAATGGCTATTTATGGCATGCAGGGTGGAAATGTTGGCTGTGTGTAATAGGCATCTCAACACTCTAAGAGCAAGTGGACAAGAGAACAAATAAGCACAACTTAATGAGCCAAAGCATGATGAGGAAGTGCAAACATTTTTTTTTATGTTCACACACTTATCTCGTCATATGCTTTTTGGTATCTTTGTGGTTATCATTCTATTTCCTGTGGAAAGTCCAAGATAATGGAGCTAGAGGCTACAAGTCTCATACATTATTGATCAGGGAAACTGAATAGGTGATCATACTGATTTCACATCCAGCTCTCTTCTTTTGTCCTGTGTTAATCGTCTAAAATGTGCAGGTTTAGCAGAGACAATGAGTTGAAAATGGTGCTAAATCAGTCTACGGGCAAAGTCCTCATTTACATTTGGGCCATGGCTCTTATGTGTCTTCTCGTGTCTGTACAAACCTTTACAAGTCTGGACTGGTCAAGACAGAAGAAGATTTAAACGAGGTATATGAGCAAAACGAGCCACATTGTGTGTCTGCTCTTTTGGAGTGTAATGCATTGTTTGGTGTGAGATGATATTCAGCTGTTAGTTTCACAGAACTGGGATTCCATTGTTGGATGCTGCCTGTGCTTTCCCGAAAACAGTCTTTCATCAGCATGCACCTCCACTGTCTAGTTTTATTCACTTCATTAGCAAGCTGCCAGTGCCAAGTGCTCAAATGCTTCTTTTCAAGAATTGATCTTGACAAGTTAAATGTATAAGTGCTTGTGTGTAGTTTTGGTAATCTAGCAGTGCGTGGATTCATGTGCATGTTATTGGTTATGTGATATGCAATCCACGGTCATGTCTCAGTAAAGCCTGCGCCCCGTTAGTCCTCCCCAGCCATGTTTAGTATTCAGAGAGCAGGCGCTGTCGTAATCTGGATTCTGAGGCAGGTTGCTGGGGTTTTTGTTTGCTCTTATGGCCCTGATAATCTTGTTACACCGCTGTCAAGTGGAGCTGGCTCTCCCTGCAGCCCTGAACCACCACGCATGCCACCTTCAGTACCAGAAATCCACCCCCCATCCCCCCTCGCCACCCCCAACAGCCTACCGCCATTTTGAGACAGCCGTTGATGGAAGAGCCTTGGATGTATCCTTGAAGAATCACCTCCTGAGCATCTTTATTCAGCCCCCTGTCTCCCACCCCCACCTTAGGCGGTGAACGACAGTGATAAATATTCATCAGGGGACGCAGTGTGTGGATGCTGTAGCCTCGGTTCCCCCTCAACAAAGGGTCCCCTAGCTAATGGTGTCCATCCTTGGCAGCCCCCCTGGAGAGATCCTGTGGAGGGGATGAGATCATTAAAGCATGACACGGGCTCAAGGCCGGACCTATCATGTCACATCAGAATTTATCCCACCAGAGTCCCCCCCCCCCCCCTTGAGTCTCAACCTAATCTGACCCTACCTTCGCAGGCTGCCCTCTATAGATTTAGATGAACACAGACAGCTTTTGAAGGTTGGCTGGGCTACTCTCGTCGTGTTAGTTCAACTTCACAACTTCCTAATTGGCACCTTGGTTTTGGTCCTTGCTGAGATCAGTATTTTTTTTTCTCAACCTGTTCTTCTCAAGCTCCTCTAAATGTGTCGAGCGTGCATTTTTCACAAGGCTGTTTGCTCTCTCTCTCTCTCTTTTTCTCACCCTCTTTTTTCCCCGTCTCTTTCTCTGTCCGTCTCCCTCACCATCCCCTCCTTCCCTTTCTCTGGGTGACCACACTCAGCGATTTCTATTTCCTGTGGGTGTGATGTCTCTCCTCCACAAGCAATCAGCTCTGATTTGTCAGCGTTCTTCCAGGCGATTCATAAAAATTCAGCAAGCACCTACAAAAGACGTCTGTGTCCCTGCGCTTGCTCCCTAACTCTGCTGCCCCTGTGCTCCAAGCTGCGGCTTTCACCTCCTTTGCCTTTTAGCCAGAAGCACACAAAAGGAAGTAAAATCATTAATAGCAAGTAATGCATGTGTGCAAGGAAGACATTGGTATAGTGTCCTCGATTGCAACTGAGGGTCAAATGCAAGGGCATTCTATTGCAGTCAAATCAGTCTGATATTTCCAGTAATGTTATTTTTACATTTCTGGAGGTGTGAAGGTATGTTTTTCCTTTCTTTTCATCTGTATGTGTTTGTGTGAGGATGCCTCTTTGTCTCTGTGAGGTATGACATGCCTGGTAGTGGAAGGGAGCAGCTGTGCATTGGACCTTGTCTGTGTTGTGCTGCCATGCCCTGTCATTGGTAGCCGTCTGTTGGCAGCAGCCTGTGCTGGAGGGTTGCAGCCTGGGCTCAATCATTTCACAGTGTCATATGGTGAGCTTTCAGCCATGCCAAGCCATGCCTACTATGTTACCCTACACAGCTGTGTGATAGAATATGCCTCTTCAACCTGGACAATGTGCCATCTCCCTGCATTTTCAAGATTCCAACTGTTTTTTTTAACAATGTTGGGTCTAGGCAGCTGAGGGGAAAATGATAGGCTTATATGAAATTTGGAAGAAGCAGCCTTTTATTTCTACTCTCATCCCAGTAGCTATTAGTGGAGTACTTTCCTGCCTATTTGTCCATTATCTGTGCATCATCAGGCAGACCATTATCCCATTATGTTTTGCATCTGTGGTCCAAATGCTTACTGGAAATGAGTCACCACAAAGGCCGGTGAAAGGTAGGTGTTACTATCAGTCAGCTATTCATAGCCAGCCCAACAGGGATGAAAGTATCACATTTAAAAAGTCCTCCACAGAACGTGAAAGGCTTTTTTTTTATATGGGCATCTGCAGCACTGGGAAACATTGCTGTTTTATGAGGAGCCAGAGGACTTTTTGAAGTGAAAGCATCAAGAATGCGAGTCACAATCTGACCTCATGTTATGTCCCCAGCCTGTGTGATAGTGTCATATTCAGGTCATTTTTAACAAGCGTCTGTCTCTGCCTGTTTGGCTCAGGTGACCAGTCCACCTGTAGCACCCTTTTGTTGCCATGGAAATATCCTGGCCATCTTAGTCCACTTCAGAGCTACGACTCATCTCTTCCCTTTTTTTCTTCTCCCCTCCCTTCACTGAGCTGTTCTGCACACATCATACATATACATGATGACTACCTCAGTGGGCGTGTAGCTTATAAACACACGCATACACTGACAGTAGTTCTTTTTAGGATTCTTGTTTTGGGATTTCTTTTGTTTCCTGTTTTGATGCTAAAAAGTTGTAGGAGCCCACATGCATTTGTTTATGTGCTCAGTACAAACACACACTGCTGGGCTGTGTAAATCAGCTTACAGAGGCAATGTGCTGGCTGGGCTGACTGTGGTGGGTGCCTGTGTCGCTGACACAGCATTTACTGTGTGTAGTGTAAAGCACCCAGGGCCACAACTCTGTGTGTGTGTGTGTGTGTGTGTGTGTGTGTGTGTGTGTGTGTGTGTGTGTGTGTGTGTGTGTGTGTGTGTG
>JAOWBC010000458.1:11399296-11416411 GCA_028566105.1 Hypoplectrus providencianus
GTGTGTGTGTGTGTGTGTGTGTGTGTGTGTGTGTGTGTGTGTGTGTGTGTGTGTGTGTGTGTGTGTGTGTGTACTTATCCTGTGGCAGAGCTCACACGGTGAAAGGCACCAAGCCTACTGTCTGTCTTAACACCAGTAGGTTAGATTTCTTTTCTGCACAGCTTCTCTTGGTGTTCCCTCAGTAGTGACATGACAGAATAAACTGCAGTGCAGCCCTGTTGTTCTGGCTGGTTGCTGAGGCTCTGCAGTAGTTACGATATTCCTTTTTTTTTGTTTTTATTTATTTATTTTTATTGATTTCAGGGATTATAGTTGCACTCAGCCAAAATCTAGACAGGTGTGTCTGGATGGCTTGTGAAGTAGATAGAGCCCTGCTGTGTCCTTCTACAATGTATTTTTGCTGAGATTGTAACAGAATAGTTTTACAGAATATTAACATATTAAGAACAGGGCAACTTTTGTCTAATATATAATATTATATTATGTTGTTTTGTATGTCTCTTATAAAATACAACAATTTGATAATACAATAGTGAAAAATTATATAAGTACAAAATTGTTTAATTTAAAGTTAATTGTCTGGATCTGCTTGAGTATATTTCACTCTGTATGTAGTGCAGTCATTTGAAAAAATAAATCAACTAAATAAATACCCACAGGGTTATCAGAGAACTGAACTTCGTTTAAAAAAAAAGTTACCCTGATGCACAGAAAAGTCAACCTTTTTTAGTGCTTTTGTTATGTCATTTATCTGCAGGTAGCTTTGTTTCTAAGAATGATTTTTTTTTCATGAGAACTTACATAAATAAAAATAAAACAATGTTAGTGTCCTTCACTGGTGTCGGCTCTGTGAATTACTGTTATACAAAAATATATAATCCTTGTGAGTGCAGCCATCAGTGACTTCTTCAAATTTTGTTTTCCAAGAAAGTGTTATGAATTGCTGCCAGCCAAGTAAATGTCATCCTCCTTATGACTTGCCACGCAGCTGTTTGAATGCAGTGCAGCACTGAAGTGAGAGACCTCTGATGGAGGGGGAAATGCATACCACCAAGGTATTTGTTCAGAGTGACAGCTGCAGTAATAGTCCAGGTACCATTTGTTAAATGAATTTGGCATCCCTTGCAAGGAAATCATAAGTCCTTGACCCACTTTGTGCCTTGTGTTTTTCAAGGACTTCATCAAGCTGTAGCGTCTTTGTCAGAAAATACTGTGTTGTCTGGTGTTTTCACAGAAATCTTACCTCCACCTCCAAGCTTTCTTTTCTAGTGGTATTTTCTCTATGCTGAGTAATTACATCATTTGAAGAGAAATGCCTATAAAAGATAATTACAAAAAAAAAAGATTAAATGTATTGTTTTACTGTCATGATTAGGAATGTTCTTGAATTTGGATGTACTTCTTGAAAAATGCTTTATTTTCAACGAAATCACCTGTGCAAGCCGAAACTCTTTTTAAAAATATATATATTTGAATTTAAATTACTCCATCATAATATTTATTTGTTATCTCAGGGCTTTTTGCATTACATGCAATCCTGACCAGAGCTAGATTGACTGGCATGGGCACTGGAATGAAAAGGGGGGATTTTTTACATTCCACCCCCTCCATCCAACATCAGGGCAATTACCTGTTTGTTTGTTTTCTGCAGTTTGTATTTATAGCATTGATTAAGGCTTCAAGATTTGGACAACTGTTAAAAAGCTCTAAGAACGCTGTCCATACTAACAGTGAGTCTTCTTACCCACAGAAAAACCAGCAGTACAGGTGGACGCGGCTCTCGTGGCATGACTACCACAAACAAGGGAAACAAGGCCTTAAAGGTAATTATAATGAATGACACAGAAATAAATTTGTCGAACTGTGAATAGGCCAATACGGAATGCTAATTTAAAGACTAACAATAAGCAATCCTTATCCACAGGTGAAGCGGGAGCCAGGCGAAAATGGCACCAGCCTGACGGATGACGAGCTGGTGACCATGTCGGTGCGAGAGCTGAACCAGCATTTACGGGGCCTGACGAAGGAGGAAATCCTTCAGCTGAAGCAGCGGCGGCGTACCCTTAAAAATCGAGGCTACGCTGCCAGCTGCCGGGTGAAGCGTGTCACCCAGAAAGAGGAGCTGGAGAAGCAAAAGGCTCAGCTGCAGCAGGAAGTGGACAAGCTGGCCACGGAGAATGCCAGCATGAAGGTGGAGCTGGATGCTCTGCGTTCAAAGTATGAGGCCCTGCAGAGCTTTGCTAGGACTGTGGCCCGCAACCCCGTCACCTCAGCCAGGGGACCTATGGCCTCTGTCATAGGACCCCTCATCCCTGGTAAAGTAGCTGCAACCAGCGTCATCACCATCGTCAAATCCAAAACGGAGGCTAGGTCGTAGTAGCAGAAAGGGTGGGAGGAAGATTTCCAAGACTTAACTAGTCAGTGCATTCTAACATGCTGCAGAAATACCTGTGTAAGTTCTCAGTGTCAACCCTTACACTAACACTAACAATACTCTTCCCAAATTCACCCCCAAAGTATGACTCAGCAGTCTGTACCTGTCAGCAGACATGTTGTGCTTTAGGGTGATACAATCGAAACTTACAATTTAGGTCATCACAGTAAGTGAAGAACAGAGACCTATTTGCAATACTGAAGCATTAAATTTCAAAAGTAGATTATTATAAAAATAATCAATACTGCAATATTTGGTAGAAAAGTACAAGTGGAAACAAATTTGGACTGTTAAGTAAGCTTGTTAATTTGTGATATGGTACTTTTGTGATGTTTCTTCAGACTGAGCGCTTAAATTTTTCCGTCCTGAGAATTGGCTGTCTGCAGAGTCTCACAACCAGTAAAATAATACATGAAGACATTCTTCCTTGCCCTTGAACCCATTTGCTTGTTATTATGCACTGACTCGAAATTTGGATAAATAACAAACTCGTGGTCTGGATGCTACAGATGTCTTCATAACAGCCTGACTAACCCAAAACTAGTAAATGAGTCAAATTTGTCATTTTGTTGGTTGTCTGTCAAGAAAATAAGCTTGAAATAATGCTCCCAAATCTAGCATTAATTTCTGTTTATCTGTGACAGGCTTTAACGAACTTGTCATTATCAATATGACTGGTAGATGCAATAATATATGTATGCACTGAAAATACAAAGAGGTCTTGCATATTTATGGTTAAGTGGAAATGTTAAAAATTATCAGCAGTTCTTAATGATATTGTTCCAGAGCTGAGTGCCATTCCAATATGACAAGATTCTTCTACAATATCTGAATACCTGAATGTTATAACAGTAATATCCTCATGTTTTGTGGGGACGGTGAATCCACAAACATTTTGAAACATAATTTTTGCTCATAGAGAAAATATGTTCAAGTTGTTTTGTTTAAAAGATATATATTGCATTTTTTGTAATTACTTGTTGACAGGGCCGCCAGATATTTCCAAAAGAAAATCTTTACACAAGCTTTACTGTTTGAATTGTTAAGGTGTAGAAAACTTTGTCTAATGTTGAGTTCTTGGTTTTTATTACTAGGTAGATTACCTTCCATTGTTTATAGAAATACAGCTAAAGAAAACATAAAAAAAAAAATCCTGTGACATCTTTTTTGCAATTGTACCGAAAGTGGCTTACTATTGAAGTCTGATAGCTTTTTTCTAGTGACTAGGCGCGTACTGTGGGGTAGCGCGTGATGTGATGTGTAAGTGACAAGTTGGCAGTGTCGTTCACTGTATAGATGTCAATGCTGTGCTATTTAAAACAAATCTGTAGAGCTAAACTAGGTGGTGTAAACAAGGTCAATTGTCTTTGTGCGTATTGGCATCTGTGATATCCTCCGCTTCCTTGGTGTTAGTTACAAATCATTTTGTCATTAGGAGTTTACCCCATTGAGCCATGTAAGACAGAATTGGGTGAAATGACATTTAGTGACTTTTACCTGAAGCTTAAAGTGATAGTCATTGCAGAATCTGAATAATTGTTGCAACTGGTGCTGGATGCCCTCAAAATCGGGTAGAGTTTCTGTAAACTGAAAGTAAATAACATCATTGTTGGGAAGGTTTCATTATTGTATCCATTCCAGCCACCTAATTGGTTTTATTAGAATTGCACGAACAGAAATGAAAGTGTTAGTTTGGATTTGTGAATTGGGGTTGTATGAGGGACTTACTCATGGTCAGTTTGTTACATACAGTAGATTGATGTTGACACACCCCCAGTTTTCGGAGGCAGGAGGAGCACTGAAGCTAAGCAATGTACAGCTTTGAATGGGGGCAGCAGCTAAACATAGTTGACCGCCATCTGCTGTAGGCAATAAAATGATTGTGGATAAAAACCCTCATACAAATAAATATAATAACAAATCTTTTAGTTCATCTCAAAGGAATGTGAGTGTGAAAGGGTTTTTTCCCTCCACATTTGACTGAGAAAATTTTTCCAAACTTAAGTGATATAATTGGATCAATGAACGGCCAAATGGTGCAGTATCACTTGTAATTCACCCACCGGTCTTCAGATTGTCAGAATAAAAGCGGTAGGGATTGGCTGAGGGTTTGTATGCACTAAGCTCCTGCTTGTTTTGCTCAGGACAAAACAGGTCACTCTAAAAATGAACAAACCAGTCTCGATGAGAAGCAGAGAGGCAGGGATGGCAGCTCTGTTCATGTTTTTTCCTCTTCTTTCTTTTATTTTTATAATAAGCATGTCATAAAGGGCTTCAATCCACACTCAGAAAGAGACACAGCAAGACCACGTAGAATTACAATCAACAACTGCTGCCAGCAGCGCTCCTTCTGTGCCAAGTGTCGCATCGCTCTCCTGGTCCTCTCAAAAGGAATTTAACTGTGGAGCAGTTTTACACCTCAAGGTGAAAGTAGTTGTGTAATGACATTACCAGAATGCACTTCACTGGGATCTCTCTCGCTCTCCTGCTGGTCAGAATGTCTTATAGTGTCGGCAAGGTGTTAATCTGCAGTCACTCTCAAAACTACACCTCAGCAAAACTCCATGCCAGAGACCGGGGTGCTGGTTATACTGTCTGTGTGCAAGTATCCTATCCTCAACATGCTTAGCTATCTACATTGACTGGTTAACTGTGGGAAAATATATATCTGACTCTTGACATAGCCCAGTATTGATGTTGGCGTCCTTATTGCTGTGGCAGTCTTGTGGAGTGAATCTTTTTCGTGTCAAGTGTCTTTTAAGGTGTTCGAGCGGCACCGCCGACCAATCTCTCAATCTCCGCTAGAGATGACGACTCTCTTTCTCACACATACAGGTGTATAGTATGTAGCTACAGTAGGTATTAATGACCATTGTGAAAAAGTGACCCTTAATATGCAACTCAGTGGAAAGGTGTGAAAGAGTAGATGTAAGAGTAATCAATATCGTCAAAGTGACTATGGTCTGTTATTTAATAATTCTTGCTGTTTTGTAGGTTTTTTGCAAAATGTGTTATTCTTTTTATTATTATTATTTTGCCCTCAGATTTGAATCTTTAAATGGAAGCGCAATTGGCCCTTGTTTATAGAAACATGGTAAAACTGTAACAGAGTTTTTAAAGGAATCACTCAAGCCTTACTCACTAAATACTCTGGTCTTAAATTAGCTAGTAACCGAATTCATAAATTGGAATATCTGACTGAAAGATATTGCTATTCTGTAAATGTCTGTGCACTGAGGATGCTACAGTAGACTCTGTCACAAGGGCCACTTGCAATATTTTATTTTTTTTTGGTATGCGTGTGTGTGCGTGCGTGTGTTTTGTACGTTTGAGGTTCCTCTGCTGCTACACCAGTCATTAATGCTCGTTGTTTGCTGTAGCATCATTCACAGCATTTCTGTTCTCATTATGTGTTGAGTGTGTATTTGGAATTGATCTTAACACTGTAATTTGTTCTGCAGATTTAATTTTTTTTTTCTGTTTTTTACAAGCAACATGTTAGAGAGGATAAATAACAGCACTTGTGTGGCAGTTGAATTTAATAGCTCTCAAGACATTGGCTTTTTTCATGAAATTATGCTTTGAAAACAGTTGACTGTGCAGGTTTCTTGCTCTTACTCCACGGAGTGGGTCTGTGCTTCAAAGGTATAAAAATCTGACTAAAGTGAGTAATACAAAGTTAATTATCTGTTTTTGTTATTTTTCTGTATGGGTTGTAATAAAATATTGCAGTACTTTGTATGAAAACAGACAATAGTTAATTGTAACTATTTATAAATTAAATTATTGTACTTTTTGCAATCTGTAGATAAGTACTATGTATTCATATATACAGTAACAACTGTGGATTTAAACGTGATTCTCTGAGGTGTCTAAGTTATTGATGTATATATTGTATGTTTGTTGATACAGCTTACTTTATTTTCTATAAGACCAATAAAATGTTTTGAAAAAGGATTTGAAGCATTTTGTCTTTTGAGGCTTTTAAACACTGTTGAAATGGGGTTTTGTCATATTCTGTGGCGTCATTGACCCAGTTTGATACTTGTAAAAATAAACTGGCGGGGAAGGCTCTTCGCCGTCCAGGGTGGGTTTTAGAAGACAGCGATCATTTAGATGGCACGATTTCTTTTTCTGTGATCCAAAAAAAGCCGCTGGGCGACCCACTTTGGCTAACCTCGGTGGACATATTTTTGGCCCGACACGAGTAAAACATTAGAGTCATGAAGGATGTCTAGGTGTGCTTGTCCTAGATTAGGAGGAGTAGTGAGTTAGTCATCTGTGCTCCCTATGGGCCTCCTAAACCCCCTCTGTCTCAGCGCACCTCATCAAACATCACCCTCCTCAGCAGCGTTTCAACCCCAGCACATTCAAAACACATCTCATGAGAGAACATGCAGAGACAAAGAGACAGATGGCTGAAGATGAGCTACATCTTACCACTCCATCCTGCGGGGCAAGTGTAAACCCCAGCGCCTCTGCACCATTGCAGCGTGGTATTGTTCTCTTAAACTGAAGAGGCTCCTACAGGTCTGTGTGACCTGTGCCTTAAAACAGGCTCCTCTCCCTCCTCTGGATGCCTGCCCCAGACAGCCGGATGGCCTCTGAAGAGTTGATTAATTTGGCGGGTTGGGTTAAGGTGAGCTGGTGGGCAATCTAGGACAGCATTCTTCATCTTCACCCACTTCTGCAGCAGGTGCCTGCCCCAGTTCTCCGACCACAGCCCCGCTGTACAATTAATGTTGCCATCCTCATCAGTAAAGCCGTTCATTTAGATCATGCACTCTGCCAAAGCTTGGCACGGGGCTCCACTCTGCAAATGTCACCATGGCAGAGGACATGCCTGTTTATTAGAGATACTACACTGGGCAAGAGATGCATTTCTCCTTGTTTTCATCAGCAATTACTGGCATCCCAGAAAGCTTTTGTGAGGGATCTTTATATAAAATACCTTGGTTTTTCAGATAGCTGGCGCAATCTTAACAAAAGAAAAAGCCAGATAAAATACACAAGACACCGGGAAAGGCGAAACAGACACCAGTTGTTAAATGTTAGTACTGGAAAGGAGTTAATCTTGCCTCCGCTTCCAATCTGTGGGTCTGGGTTTCCCTCTGCTGGCACTTCTGCGTAAGGACTTTGTTTGATTTAGCAGGGCATTTTTTTTCCACAGGATGACGCCACACACTCTAAACAGAAGGATTTCCCTCACAGTGCACATCTTTGTCAAACAGAAAAGTCGCTTGCTTAAGTAAGGAAAACAAAAGTATTCTTCAAAATTATGTTGTCGTCTTGTTATTGTCCAGGGCTATAGAAGCCATTTAACCTATGCAAGATGACCTTAAATAAATATGGCATTTTTAATTTATAATAATAAAAAAACAATGTGTACTTGATTTCATGATTTTTATAGCATTTTTAGTTAACATTTTTTAAATTCAATGTATTTATTTAGCATCACCTTAAAAAGCTTTCTGTACATTTTTCTTTACATTTTTATATAACACTTGTAACACCTATGCAGTCTATGCAAAATAATAAGGTTATACAGGAAATGTTTAAAATTGAAGTTTAGTTGACATTGTTATCACTCAGTTTTTGAGAGCTTGGCTGCTGATGTTGCATTGAAAGATTACGCACGCCACTAAGTTATCTTTATGTGAAATGGACACAGTGAACACTCATAAGAGTATTAACAACAATGAACCAGTACAATCTCTGCTGAGATAAGATTAACTGCAGGGCTGTTTATGATTATTGGTTGTGGATGTAGGTTTTGCCAGCATGTTCTTTCCAAGTTTTATTTTTCTTTAAATGATTTAACAGTTGGGGAAAAGGTACTGGCTGGTATCAAGTCTTAGTCCTATCTAGAACATTGGATAGGGGTGCCCCTTTACTTTTTCTGGTAGTATTTTTTTAACTATATTTTTTATTACGTGCCAAAACTTTTCTTTCGACCTATTTTACAGATTAGAAAATATATTTTATTAAGAAAGATGCTCAAGTAAACATTTCCCTACCTGTTTCACAGATGATTCAAATAAAGTGATAAGCAAATAAATTAAAAATAAATAAAATTAATTTAAATTAAAATAGATCACCAGCTTTTCATCTCAATTGCCTCTTAAGGTGTCCTCACAAATTCAAAATATTGAATAGCTATATCATAGATTTCTATACATTTTCTTTCTTTTTTTTTTTTTTTTTACAATATTATATCAATAGAACTCACATTTCGAGAAGAGAGTGGACGAGTTTCTCCTGTATTATTTCAGGTAAAACTGTTAATAAATAACCTTTAATGCAAAATATTACTTTTGGTATGATTTACAGCAAATGAAAGTGACCGTAATCTAGAGACAGCTAACTGGCATGCCATCACACACAGCTTTGGCACACAGCCTGCTGTTTCTGTGGGAATCCAGATATTGTCACATGACAGTGGAAAACGCCGCTATTATGTAACAACATGTCGGCTGCGCGTGCACCGGCTCTCCATCGTACGATTCAACCTGAGTCAAGTCTGCCACAAGAAACACACCTCTTCATGTTTTGCCTTTTCAAAATAAAACCAGTGACCGCAAGATGGGCTGAAGTGAGCTTTAGGAACACTGGTCTGTTTCCCTCGCGCGCTCTTCTCTTTCCTTGGCCGGCTTGACGTAGCGCGTCGTTGCGTCGTTGCGTCGCCGGTAGAGGAGGCGTTGGCGCATCGCACTAGTGCTGGAGCTGCTGCTGCTGCTGCTGGTGCTGCTGCTGCTGACACACAAACCGGTTGTCCGGCACTGAAACGGGGCACACAAACTGACACCGTTTCCCATTCCGAACAGGAGGCTCCGCAGCTACGGTCGCACTTTAAGTCTCTCACCAGCTTCAAAATGATCAAGAACGGACATCACCACCACCAAGTGAACACAGCAGCCGGGAAAGACGCAGGGACGACCCTCGGTGCTGCAGCTTCCAGTCCCGAGAAGAGAAGGCGAAGAATCCGGGTGTGGTGCGATGGCTGGTGAGTAACTTAGCGGGTGTTTGGTGGTGTGATGAAGATGCTGCAGCATTGATCTCGTCGGTTTGTTTCGAGCCCGTTTGAGTGAATGTGTGAAGCCGGCTGTCACCTCACCACCGGGACAGGCCTGCTGCAGGGTAGCTCTCTCAGGACTGCTGCTTCATTCTCCAGAGACATCAGTGCACACTCAACTTTGAATTCAATATTCTCTTTCATTTATTCTGCTGTGAGAGCTTCAATGACCTGACCCCCCAGCACTGACATTCAGGAATGCTCACATTTCATCACTTTTACCCTGCTTTTACATGGGCATCCAAATCTCAATTTTCCTCCTCAGTAGACACATGATTATATAATAACATCAGAGGAGATTTATATTGATAGTTACTGCTGCAATTTATTATAAGTCACTGTTATGTGGAGGGAAAACATCAACTATGACCAGCCCGAGGTATTCAAGGACCTGTGGGAATCAAATACTATTTAGAGTGAATATGAAGTGTTTTAATGCAGCGCTTGTGTGAATATCTGTATGAAATAGATTTTAAACTAAATAGACAAGTAAATAAATGTTTTATATTCAATGCTATTTCTTCAAAGGGCTACTTTAATTTGCTTCAGGTAATATTATTTAACAAAACCCCATTTATTTGGCTATTTCATTTGAATTTTATTTTATAATGCCATATGTGTTCATTTCTGGGACATTTTATTCTTCTGCCACATTCATTAATTTCCGGGGCTTTAGTGTTCATGGCCCCTTTTTTTTAAAATTCAGAATTCCATATTTAATTATGTCACAATACGTTTACTTTAATGCTATCTTTCATTATTTAAGGGTAAATTTATGTTTTTCTACTTTTATTTATTTGGTGGTGGTGGGGGTCTTTCATTTCATAATTTCACACTTTTATAGGAATATTTATTCATTTATTTATTTAATATTAAATTGATTTCAACTCTATAAAAGGCTTCATATATATATATATATATATATATATATATATATACATTACTGAAACAAAACTTTTTCCTTTTTTGCTTTCAATAGAAAATTAATAGTGTAGGAAGGAGCCAGTTAAAGGAGGGAAAGGATGAACCAGAACACTGCAGTAACACATCACACTGTCCAGTCCACTAAGTAACCTGTTCAACCGTGAACTAACTTCATTTGACTTGTCATGGGATTACATTCCTGATGCTGTAATGACACCTCTACAGACAAGGTGTCTTTTTTCAATACGATGTAATGGAATAAAAAAACATTACATAAGGGGATAGGCAAGATGCTCGCATGGCCCCAGACATGGTCTTTCATGCAATACAGGTGAATAATGGGAACACTGAACACTGGGCTGAAAGGGCAAGGTGAATCAGGGGGAAATCACTCACATTATTTGGCAAAACAACAAACACGAGACAAAACAGAGACACAAAGTTGTGTTAACTCTGCTAAATGTCTAATGTGATACTTTTTGCCAAATCTATATAACCAGTACATTTCATTCTTTAAGTTTCTTTTTGATTCTTTGAAAAATATCAGGGTCTAACTTTACCACTTCTCCTGACAGCAGCAATGTTCTCCTTGTTAATAATATGTCAGCCAAACTTGGGACAGTGAGGCCTAATGATGCTGAACTCACTAAGCAGGGTTCATGGACTGGACTAGGTGGAATAAAAGGTTTTAGTGTCATCTCCAATACGCGTATGGTGCTCAGCCAGCGCACTAATATTTCACCTGTCACCTCACCCCGGCACTTGGCTCTTTGAAGACGGCTCCTCTGTAGAGGATCAGATACACAATACTTATTTGCTGCTCAACAAAACTTTATAGAGGACCAACACAGTGTCAGTGAGATCTTATTAAATGTATATGGGTTATTGCTAAAACAAAACTTCTTTTCACACTACTTTTGTATTGAGGTGGGAACAGAATTTTTAACTCTATGTATCTAAACAATTTTGGCATAAATTGATTGATTAATCAAGAGAACTTTTATACCAACTATTTTTGAGATAATGAGAGGATATTTAATGTTTTTGTCAAATGTGAACGCAAAAATCTTTAATTTTCCATTTTTTGTTGGAAATTTGAATATTTTCTTTCAATAACATGCAAAACTAATAATTCATAATTACAATAATCAATGGCTGCAGCTTTAGAGCAGACCTTTGAAGGTGTGTGCTCTGGTTGAAACACCAAGCTCTGGCGGGCAGAGTCCGGCTCCATGGTGCAGCAGAAAAATAAATGTTTTGAATTTCTGTGCATGGACGCCAGGATTACGGTGGCTTTCTCTTGCAGAGTTCCTGCCATTTAGGTGTGGCTGCCGATCCATGGTTTGATGGAATGTTGCAGAATATTTGGGATGCCAGAATATTAACCGGTGGGGTGAGCATGCAAAGAGAGCCAATGTCAACAGAGCTCATGCCATTAACCCCCTCTAACCCCTCCGGCCCACACCTGCTCCGACCACTGTAGCTCGTCACTGAGCACATTGTCTCCTGAAGCCCCGCTGGACACCACCACGCTCTTACTGACATCCAGCATTGTCAGCGGTATGAGAGGAAAATTCCAAGAAAAGAGCACAGTCACTTCATCTGTTGAGACATATTTGACCCAGCCCCTGATCCTCGGCACAAAGACGCTTATTTGTCAGTCTAAGGAGAGGTGACAGGGGTTAAAGATCAGTTGTCAGGGAAGCATCATCAAGAACCAGTGCAAAGTCCACTTCCACTGTGCTGTGCTGAAGTAGTGTATCTATGCAGATTATAAACAAGCTATTTTAAGCCTCAGTGAAGAAAAAGAGGGTTTCTTATTCATTCCAGCTTTTCTAAAGGGGGTCCATGGTGGAACCACGTGCAGTTTAAGGGTACCAAACATGCCCCCAACATCTCCAGCTCTAGGAGATGACTGCAAGTTAGGAGTTCACTTTATTAAAAAAACGTTCAACCTTTTGGAGATGTAAAACTGCATTTTCCTGTGAATAGATTGCGCTCACATATGTTCTTCTTCCTGTCAATTTATCTTGGACAGCCCTGCATACCCTGAATGCTCTGAATCTCCAGTTTGCAGTTGTAATGTGTCAGGAGGCTGTGATTATCCTAGAGGTCACAAAAGGTTTACAGAGTGAGGTCTCAGCTTTCTGAGCAGTTCTCAGGCTCTTTAGGGACTCCGGTATGCAGAAGAAAGTTTCAAATACACCAATTTTTAGGATCTGTGAAATTACATTTCAATGCATGCAAAACGTTGCATAATTTTCACACAAAGCTGAATGGGATTAGCATAAGGTGGGTATGTCTGTATAGAACAAACTCAACTTAATTCAGATATTTAGAGGCTAGATGTTCAGCGACCCCTTTGAAACTGGCAGTGGCAGTTCTTGCCAAAATTTAGCCTGACATTGCAGCCTTATTTATGACATTGATTGTTCCAATGGATTTCTTTGGTCTTACATTTCATATGATACCAAAACATATATTTATACCTTCTGCAGCCTTTAAAGACAATCATGCCGATTAAGAACTTGGAGTGGCCTTTTGTCCTCTCTTAGAACCAACATTTATCTGAGACTATTGGTATCCTGAGAATTATTCAATAAACAGACAGTCATCAGCTCAATGTTTCCAGGTATTTCAATTCAGTTGCACCGTCACCACAACATAACAGTTTTTAATACCCTTATCAGGTATTTCCTACACATGTCCTGTTGTATTCTATCACTGTTTCACAGATGTCAGTCTGCCTTTGTTTCTAGAGAAGTGTAGGTGCTGTTTGGGTGTCCGCTAACAGGCTACGCTAATTAATATTTTATCATCCCAGGGTCATGATCCATCCCTGCTAAAAAATACAACAGGAATACGGTAACACGTGTTGGCCATCTAGCTAGGATAACACCCCCCAAAAGCAGCCTTCTGGTCTTATGTAACTGTCTGGGTCTCTGAGTTTTCTTGCCTATTCATTCACCTCCAAATGCTCCCCCAGAGTACATTCTACTGGCCCCGGAGAAGAATAACCTCAGAGGCGCCACACGTGCATTACATGTGAACAGATTGACGGCACAAGGCACGCTCAGAGAATCCTGCTTTCTCAACAACAAGTCTCTTATTTTTAGGTCCTATGAATCTCACAGGCAGGCCCTGCAGTTTGGAAATAGGTGTTTTTCTTACAATATGCCCAAGTGCAGTCCAGGCTGCTTTCACTCAGCCTATGTATAGTGACACCACAGCAAGGCGCAGATGCTGTCTTTCATTAGCGTAGCCTGGGGCTGCAGACAGCATGGGATTCTGTTACTGTTGTGGCTGTGTACATACTGTAGCCCTGGCAGTGCTCATCTGTTTTCTTATTGATTTTTGAGGATGCTATTCATAGTGCTGTTTTACACCTGACCCCTGAGAGAGCTGACGTACAATTTAATGCACTGAAGAGGACGCAGATGCCAATTTTAATGTATTTTATGCCACTTCAGTCCTCATTACGTTGTCATTGTTTTGATTCTGCTGGTGCATAATTGGCCGATTTAAGTAGCTTTTGTGACTGAATTAAACCTGATACACTCTTCGGTAACACCTGCAGGCACTTCCATCAATTAGAGCACATTCTTCAGGTTTTTTTTATTCTCACGTATTCAACATCAATATCATGTTCCAAGTAGAGCAGACAAAAAAAAAATGATCAGATTGATGTCAGCTGTTGGCAGGAGTAACAGTGATAGAAGGCTAATGCCCATCTGTTCTCTATTACGATGCTAGATTACAATCTCAGTCTCCAATCTGTGCTAATCTAATTATCCACAGATGGTATCAGGCTGGGTGGAGTGAAGTGGGAGGGGACAACACTTTGCTGTTGACATTTTTATGTTGGGACTTTGATCAGATGTATGTCATCTCATATGAAGTGTGCGGATTAGTTCAGTGGCTCGATAACATCAGAAATGATGGTGGTATTGCATGTTTTAGCTCTTCAGCTATTGTTTTGAAGCTATGTGAACAGTCCCTGTATGTTAAATTGCAATATAACTTAATATTCATACTAGGTTTGTTGAAAATCAAGTATGTATAGTTTTTCAACTGTATTATTTGTAGAAGAAAAAAATGTCCGAGTAGAAATGTGAATTTAAGGACTTTCACATTGCAAAAAAAAAGCATTTCAAACTGTGAATGGCAGAAAATTTTAAATATGCCAGACAATTCTTATCCATCACAGCACGACTTAAACATGGTGCACTGGCTAAGAGTTGTTCAACATGATATAATAATGATAAGCGTGGCATCCAAATCAGTCAATGTCACTCAAGAAATCAGTCATCCTTGTTTGATTTTAAAAACAATCCTTTCTTTCAGCTCCTGCACGTCACTAAGATAATGTAACTTTTATGTAACTTCTTATCTTCTTATCCTCCAGCTATGACATGGTCCATTATGGCCACTCCAACCAGCTGCGGCAGGCCAAGGCCATGGGAGATTACCTCATCGTTGGAGTACACACAGACAGTAAGTCTCTGAACCATTGACTCATTGTCCTTCCCACACTTGTAGTCTTAGTGAAAACCTCTCTTTTAGGCGTCAGTTTTGATTCAGTAAAGTTTATCGAAGGAATGTATTAAAAATATATTCTAGAAAAATATATATTTAGAATAAATGCAAGAAGACAAATGTAGACATTTTATGCTTTGTTCGAAGCCACCAGACTCCCTTGAAAAAAACAGTAATTTTACCTCATAAAACACAGTAGTTGCTGGTCTACCACTGCAGCAGTTTATGACTGCGTTCCTCTGTTGAAAGTCACACAGTAACAGAAAAGAAATGACTGATCAGGACAGCAGTAGACCAGCATCTCAAGTGTTCTACAAAAAGAAATGTTTGTCATAAAGGTTTTGAGGCAAATTAAATGGGTAAAAAATAATCCAAATAAGTGTAAATTTGGATCGATATTTAATTATTTTAATTAGCTTTTTTTAGGTGGATAAAATAATTTGCCCCTGTATTGCTTAGCACCTGTAACTTACTTTTACCTGCTTCTCCAAACTGTGGGACCGCTGGCTGCCATCTGTTAACACAGTGACTGTGAAAAAGTTATACAACCCAACTTCAAACTATCAGATCTATCTATTTAAGTTGGAGCTCATCTGTATATTGCTTTTTTCTTTACCAGTTCTGTTACTCCTTCCTCATATGACGTAACCCAGGGCTGCTGGGTCAGGAGCCATGGCACCTGTAGCTTCTGTTTATGTTCATTAGTCCCCCCATTAGCATGCACACAGCAGCTGTGCCCTGTGCACTTTAAAGATGTTTTTGTGACACCGGTGCAGAGGTGCAGCGATTACTTCTTACAGCCTCGTATGACTTCACAGTCGCTGCGCTGATATCCTCAGTCATTCTCTTTTGATGACTGATAATGGAATATATCAGTGTTCAGTCATGAGTATTGGAGATTTTATTGGAGGTTTGTTTTGTTTTCAAGGTGAGATTGCGAAGCACAAGGGTCCGCCAGTCTTCACTCAGGCAGAAAGATACAAGATGGTGCGGGCTATAAAATGGGTGGATGAGGTCGTGGAAGGAGCGCCTTACGTCACCACCCTCCAGACCCTCGACAAGTACAACTGTGACTTCTGTGTGCACGGAGGTAAGCTAAAATAATGCCTCTTTTAAGGCACACAGATAGATTCATAGCCATAACAAGTGCTGATTAGTTCCAATCATTCATTGAATACTTCTTGTGTTTAGTCAAATACATAGCAGTAAAGATGTTCTTTTACCCACTCAGCCTTCATCAGAGCTTTCAGACGCGGACAGTTATAGCTCTGATAAAGGCTGAGCAGGTAAAAGAACATCTTTTCTCCAATTTATTTAAATTTTAAACCCAAGGAGTATATAATTAATATCCAAAGAAGAAATTACCAATCTGGTTCCAAGTATGATACTTATTTGTGTTGTTTCAGATGATATAACACTAACAGTGGATGGAAAAGACACATATGAAGAGGTGAAAAAGTCAGGGCGGTACAGGTGAGTGAAATTTTTTAATATGCAGAAGATGATAATCACAGTAGGGAGAAGATGGTGTGTTTCTAAAGTGGTTGTATTGTTCCAGGGAGTGTAAGAGAACCCAGGGAGTTTCAACCACAGATCTAGTTGGCAGGATGCTACTGATGACCAAAGCACATCACAGCAACATTGTGAGTACCACCTTATTCTCCCTCTATGTCCTCGGTACACAGCACAAGCCTGATTCAATCCTTTCTTCTCCACAGGATAGTTCAGACTATCAGCAGCACACAGACAACTTTGGAAAGGTAGGTACCAAACATATTTAACGCACTGGGTCTTTGTATCACATCCTCAGCTTACTACAAAACTCTATTTGTGCCCACAATGGAATTCACCACCACCAATATAAAGACATGTTCAAATTAAGATATCATACAATCAAGAAATTTTGTTTAATTAAAACGGTGAGTACCACAGTGTGAAATTATCCACTACAGGTAAAAGTTGCGTATTCAAAATTTACTTCAGCAAAAGTACAAAAGTATCAGCAAGTATCAAAAGTAAAAAGTACTCACTACACAAAATGCTGCAGCATTTTTTTTTTCCATTTTAAAAAATTAATATATTGTTATGAGGTTTAATTTAATCTCAACCTGAAAAGGAACTACAGCTGGCAGCTAAATTTAGTAGTAAT
>JAOWBC010000458.1:11433921-11466083 GCA_028566105.1 Hypoplectrus providencianus
GAAGCCCTGAAAGGCAAGGTGATTTATTTATTTATTTATTCATGGCATTGTTGGCCAAGACTTACATTTATCTAATAGGAATGACATGCTATATTGTACGTACGAGATAAACTTAGGTTTCAACCAACAATGTCAGAATTTAGTTTTTTTTTACCTTGCATTTTTGAGATTAAATATGGAACCTAAAGGCATCAAATTCAGTAAAAAAAAAACAAAAAACAAAAAAAAACTTCTAAAACCAATATTGTGTAAAATATTCCAATAAAAGTCCTCATGTCGTCTTGAAGTTAATGAAGGCGTGAGCTATTAATAAGAAATCATTCCTTATACAAGTAAAAGATTCATAAAATAATCTGACTGTCACCAAATTACTCACGTTATAGAAAAAACAAATATAGCATATTTTGTTTCGTGTACACCACTGTTCCATCTGTCTTTTTTTTTTTTTTTTTTTAAACCAAACGGTCAAAAGCTAACCCTTAATACACAGTATTTTGTATTAGGTATTATTATACAACAAGTTATGTTGTTATGTAATTTTTTCACCTTCAGCTATCAGAACATGGAATTTTTTTCTTGTTTTTAAATGTAGGCCCACAGAATGACCACACACTTGTTGAACACTGACAGTCTTGCTAATTTGAATATGGTTAGACCACAACAAAGCAAGGAAGGACTGCCAGGAACACACACGCGACATGTTTTCTCCGTTCAGGCGTTTTCACACATTGAAGTAATGCCAAAGCAGTGCACAAGACTGTAACGCCTGTGACCTGGTTTCACAAGTTGAGAACTTCGTTAGTCAACCGAAGACCTTATTTTCCATTACAGGAAGCTGTACATAAAGTACTCATGCAGACAATGAAGAAGAAGAAAAAAGACTTTCTCGCTTTGTATTTTGAGTAAAAATCGACCAGCATCCCTGCAGAGCTTTTAACAAACATTTTTAGGATCGATTGATATCCACCGAATGAGGATTTGGCTTTAGTTTTAACCAGAAACATGTCCATTGAAAATAGAAAGCTGTCATGGGCACTGATGCTACTGTTTCTGACTGGTAAGCACAACATTTTATTTGATGCTTTATTAAAATGACAAAATCTTGAAAAAAAAAAAAAAATCTATCTCTTTCAGGTGTTTTCTGCAATAAATGGAAGGTGGTGTATGAGCAGCAGCGTATCTGTGCAGTGGAAGGCTCGACTGTTGTCATTCCCTGTTCGTTTTTCTACCCTGAGCAGCTGAGAGTGCAGAGGGTCATTTGGCTTTTTACAGCGACTCAAAGGGTCCAGTTAATTTTTGACAGGGACACACACAAAGTAAGCACCAGATTCTGGTACATTGGTAACAAAAAACACAATTGCTCTTTAAAAATAAACCAAGTGAAGCACAGCGATAAAGGAACCTACAACTTTAGATTTACAACTAACTCCATACATGGAAAATGGACTGGTCACGTTGGCTCATCATTAACAGTTGTTGGTAAGTTTTTTTTGTTTGGTTTTCTTCTCTGTATTTCAATCTGTAAACCCTGAGACCGGAGAACAACTATGCCCTTCTAGATTTAAACATTTTGGTGACAACGCCTAATGGAAACAGAACAGTGAAGGAAGGCGACTCTGTGAATCTGACCTGCTTTTACGGCTGCCACGGCGGAAACCTCTCCTCTGCTTTCCTCTGGTTTAAGAACGGAGAGCTCGCAAATGAAGCACCTGTGCTTTATTTAAGCAACATAACCTCCACAAGCTCTGGAAACTACACTTGTTCTCTGAAAACACACCCAGGAACAACTTCAAGAGTCCTACACATTGATGTAGAATGTAAGTATTGGACACAAGATCAACACAAAATATTCTGACTTGGATAATAAAGGTTAAGTCCAGTTTTCTTTCAGATGGCCCCAGGAACACCTCAGTGGAGGTGGACGCTAGCAGCAACATCACCCTGATCTGCAGCAGCCATGCGAACCCCCCAGTGGAATATTATACCTGGTTTAAAATAGATGGAGATGATGTTCGGCATGTTGGACACCAGCCTCTGTTCTTCCCTGGTGATGTTGGCCACTATTTATGCAGTGCCACCAACAAACACGGGAGCCAAAACTCCTCTGTTGTGACTTTACGGACGAAATGTGAGTAGATTTATGTTGTTTCTATATCATTTGTTGGAGGATAAGAGAAAACTTTCATATGTTTCCTAACTTATCTGACAACAATTTATAAAATGATGCTCAATTATTTAATTTTAAATATGAGTATGCAATTTATATATTTACATCTTATATCATAATTAATTGAACATTACATTCAGTCATTAGTGTAACATTTACTTTTGACACAAATTGGATAGATTTGAATCATCTTGATTAAATATGGATATATATGTTATATTTATGTATTTGTATAGGATATATAAATATAGAAATGTGCAATATGTTGTATGGATTTAATGAGATTAACTGGAGCCGAGAGAGGAAATTTATAACACAGGAACTCAAACAGAACATGGGGAAACAACTGAATTAATCACTTTTGTTAGAAATGAGTAATATTTTGAGATAAAAGTTTGTTTCCCAGCAGATTGGGCAACATTCCCCAGAGATGTGCTCATCATTGCTGCTGCTGTGCTTCCTGTGATTGTAATAATTGTAATTGTCATCAGAAGGTAAGCTGCATTTATAGCCCCTTTCACACAATCCTTTTAAAGTAAGAATAGTGATACTAAATACAAAAGTTGCCTCTTTGTGTATATTAGTAGCTGTTTTGTACGTGTTTTAAAATCATTTTGTTTCTTTGTGTTCATTTTGATTCTCTTCCTGGTCCACGGTACACTTTGGGCCCCTGGGCCTGTGCCCATTCAATAATCCATCAATCCATCTTAACACTTATGAAGTCAATCAATGCATTAAATTTTCCTTTAATATCTTAAGTTCATTTTACATGATATGACATGGAAAGGCCTCAGACCACAGAGCAGGGTGTTGTCAGTCTACCTGACAAAAGGTCCAGTCAGACAGGATTATTATAGCATTTACCTCTGAAATATAACGCGGTAGATGTAAACCTGTACAGCACTTCAGAGATTTGTACTTGATCCTCAGGTGCCCAATGTCACTCAGCCCTTCATTCTGAATCATTTACATAAAAGTCACCTATGGCTAAATGGTGCAAATCCATAATTTTAATGAAGCCATCAGTGTCACATTTTCCATTTATGAAATGTACATAAGGAAAAGGGCAGCTGCAGCACTTACATTTCAAAAGCCTCCAGCTGATCACAGAACATGCATGTAGATCCCCCTGAAATGGTGAGGTCTGTAAGAAAGGCTGCATTTCTTTTTGCATAACAGTAAGCTGCATCTAAATACACATTACAGTACATTACACACTTCATATAGTAGAAATATGAGTACCACCTCCGAACCCTCAGATTAACCAGGTTTTATTAAACATGGCCTGATGTCAGGATTGATGACTAAGCATCATTAAGATCCTTACAGTGTGTAATTAATCTGCTAATGTGTGTCGTGATTCTGTTTGGCAGATTTCACAAAAACAGGACGAGTACACCAAGGACGGAGGAGGACCCACAGGTGACCTTTAAATGCCACTCATTCTAACCATAATGCTCCAGTTTATATGACACCAGGCCAGTCATACAGACTTGTTTGTTACTGAGTAAAGGTGGTGAAAAGCAAATCTAACCCACATCCTAAGTCTCCGCTGAGTGACAAGTACTGTAATGAACATTGTGTTATTTGTGTGCGGTTGAAACAGGCTCATGATGAAAATACAAAGATAGCTTTTGTTTTAAGATGATAACCTTCTGTAATTAACACAAATTATTCTTGTGTTCCTCATGATTGTGTGCAGAATACAGACTATGTCAACTGGCTCCCCTGTGACCAATCACACGAGGCCCTTCAGTGTGAGGAAGGAGACACAGAAGTCACCTATGCAACTGTTCACTTCAACAACAAAAGAGGGTCAAACATGTGAGATTCTTTTCATTTATTTGTTTTAAGCCTTTTTTACGCACCTCTGTGGCCCTGGATGCACATGCGCTAACTGACTGTGTCCCCTGCAGGGAGCAGCAGATGGACTCCTGTACTTCTGAAGATGTCATTTACATCTCAGTATGCAGGTGAAGTCCAAAACAGTAAAGCATTTGATGAATGATTAATTACATGAAAGTGCAAACATTCTTTTTTTTTTTCTTTTTCAGGAACCAACAGTTGAACCCTTCACATATCGAGCTCCCTGAAGAAACATGACCCCACTTATAGATGTGCAGGCATGTTTTGAGGGCTTTGTGCGAGTGTGTTTTGCTTTTTACTGCTCATGCATTGCAGTACAGATAATAGAATATTAAAAAAAATATTTAACAAAACACAAACTGCAAAAAAATTCCCCTCAACGCATATACTTGTCATGCAAAAGAAAAAGATACTCAGACTCATCAACTAAATGAGAATTTAATTTGAAATTCTGTGCATGCCTTTAAATAAATATATAAATGTGCATAACAAGCTTTAAGAGATATCAGGAGGAAAGAAAGGCTTTTGGAGCCTCTCATATCGTTTTATGTTAGCTGAGTCTGTAAATCTGATGCACATGTTGGCATCAAATGGTAATCTGATGGGAAATTTAGTTCAATGTGTCCATCAGGGACTAGACTAGCACTTCTGCAGTGATATTAGTTGTTGTGTCGTGTGGGAAAATTCATAAAACTAGAATGTAGAATGTGGGGGAAGTGTTACAGAGGGCAACTAAAATAGAAATAAAATGGTTTCATCAAGAGCAAACAAATGATTTGTGTAATTTTGTGTTTGTTGTGGAAATTGCGGGGTGCTAAACTTCTTCATAAAAATGAAAAAAAAAAGAAGAATCCAGATTTTTTAACTTGGAAGCTGCTTATTTAAAACGAGGCGAAAGGAGAAATCCCATTAACAATATCAAACTATCGGTTAAGCTGATGTTGGGGGTCAAATTTGTCCAGATGTTCCCAAATATGACTCCTGATGTGTACTTTGGATTACAGACTCGTACAGACTCAACTAAAAAGTAAACTCAAATACAACAAAGGACACACTAAACTTTATTATGGTATCTATCTGCTGCCTGCAAATTTTAGCATTAGAAGCAATGTATACCCACTTCATACATTTGTATTTGTGGAATGCAAAAAGGTCTTGCATGTTATGTAGAAATAGCAAGAAATTAACATTAAAGGCTTTCTTTCTTTTTTCTCTAATTTGTTATATTCAGACTATGGATAGACATAAACTGGCATGTTTTTGACAAATACAGGAAGGATATGAGTGAATGAGGAATGCTAAAGCTCAGCTACACAGCTGTTATTTCCATAGTTAGTCAAATAGTTTCCTATTAATATACTAAACTGCATTAGAGGCACCTGCACTCATCCCCCTGTATTCCCTGGAGTACTCAGACTACCACAGTGGTGAGAGACATGATGAACAGTGCACCTTTAAAACTCAACAAGCACTTAACACATTCAATAAATAATGATTGTGGGAACAAATGTTTCCACATAGCTTTTCCTTCTTTCTTTTATAGCTACAAGCAGTTAAACTCTCTGTGCAACATGCTGCGTCAGAGTAACAGGAAACAAAGTGTGACAAGATGTCAAGCTTTTACCAACCCTTATTTTTTACCAATCAAACCTAACTGGAATCACAAGAATCAGCTGGAAGTTTGGGGGAGATTTGCAAATCACTTAAGAAAGGATATGAAACCCTAAAAAGAACTTTAAGATGAATTTTTGTGTTAATACATTCGCCCTAGCATCAATTCTTTAGCAATAACTTTTTTCATTTTGTTAGCTGAGTCCCATGGAAAACATATTGACCAGGGAATGACCTGTGTCATTCCAGTGGAAATCATTGTGGATGCTGTACAGATTCATAAACTGTCTGTAGAGCGGAGTGTGTGATTTCCTTTTCAGAGACTATGATTCTGAGCCCCTACAGACACATTTTCACGAGGTGTTGCTCACTACTTCCTTCAGTGTTAGCGTAGTTTTTCTGCTGGCACACAAAATGAATGAATCCTGTTATGCTCAGTGTTTTACAAGTTATACATGATCTTGTTTTGTAGTTTTGGCACTGTGAAAGTTAATTTACTTTTCTGTAGTGTTTAGTTCCAAATGTTCTCAAGAGTATCTCACTAAAAAATGATATAACCGGCCTATTTCAGGGGCAACAGTAGTACAAGTGAATGTAAAACAAATGAACTCATGTACTTCAGTCATATTTCTTTCTTTTAACGTCTCACTGTGTCTGAAATTTAAAGGCTTTCTTTTTTAATTTTTGCCTGGTTGTTCTCCAGGGCTTCAATGATGAATGAAGATGAAATAACACCTGCATAATTAATATACATCTTTGCCAACGCTAATTGTATTTTTCCTTTGCATGTGACAGTTTTTAAGTAAAACACTCCTGACCTAAAAGTGCACACCAAGAAAAACTCAGTGGCACCTTGTTTTTACCCAAGGTTCAAGATTTTTCCGCCCTCTGCTGACAATTTCAGGTCATAGCATCCTGAAACAAGCTCTATTGAACCCTTATTTTTACAGTCTGTGCTTGAACCTCTATAACTCTTTGCATACATCACACAGCACTCCTCAGTAGGGAAGTGAGAGCTGCAGAGAGGAACAACTCTGAAAGGATAAAAGGTCATCTCACAGGCAGTGTGTAGCAGGCTGAGCATGTTTCCTTCCCTGAAAATTTACATGAGCTGTTAAATGTGGACAAAAACCACACAACAAAATCATACATGTTTTAGGGGGAACATCTTTTCTTAGTGGTGAGAGTATAACTCAACACATTTGTCTTTTGCTTACAGGCATCATTCCCACTAATTCAGTTTACTGCTTTCAAGTGACGAAGAAGCACCTGACTTTAGCTTTATGAGGGGGATTTCAAGTGAAACTATTTGTACCGTTGGCCCTGGGAAAGAACCAGCTTTGCTCAAGTAAGAAGTGAAAGTAAAATACAGCCTAAATTAGACATTTTTCTCTGAAGGCTTGAATTTTCATATCCAGTAACTACACAAAGCAGAGTTAGTCTTCTGCATGCATGGATGGGTATAAAAATGTACTTAGGCAAATATCCTACTTTAATGTCCTTTTAATCTCATTAGGGGGAAAAATCTGCCATCAAACTGCGACCATTATTCTTCATGAATGATTTTCTATGAAGAATTTTGACTGCATACAATCGATTAGGGATTTAAGGCAGAAACAGAAAAGGAAACAGAAAATTGTAGTTATAAATGTAAAATCAAAAAGGAAAATCTTACAATAAAAAGTGTGATGAAATCACCCAGTGTGTCATAACAGATGGCTGCTCTGGTCTTATGATTAAAAATAAACTATAGATACTGCACAAGACTGCATCATAGTCTATATCATGAGTATTGATAGGTGTCATTAGAGACTAGGGAGACTTAGTTACAGTAATACAGAGTCCCAATCTCCACACCTGCGCATGAAACGTTTCATTGTAATCCTTCATGCCACAAAATTCCCCTCGTGTGAATCATAAAGAAAGTTAACGTTATTAGAAAACGCCCATTTCTGACAAAAACGAAACTTTACAAGACACGCGGAAATGAAATGAAAGCAGGTCTAGGACGTGACTCCATGCCGGTACATCGGTGGGTACAGAAGATATGACTTCTGGGCTCCTCTTTTTGCAAAACAAAAGGAAAGGTCACGCAGTCAGCTCAGGTAGGACAGTGAGATGTTTATCGCTGCTTTGTAGGAAGCTGCAGGTAATACATGTCAAACTTTACGTTATGACATATTAGTAAAAAAACCCAACAACATCACTATTAGCTAGAGTTAACGTTAGCTATCTGACCACAGTGTCTTAGCGCACTTTCTTTAATTTGGCTAACATATATAGGATTGGACACGATGTCATTAGGTTGACATCTATCATTGCAGCTGCACATTTCATTGTTTTTTTTTCTGGAAAGTGAGTAACAGACCCAGCTAATGTTAGCTAACGTGACTGTTACGCAGCTTCATGCACTGGCTGTTATGGAGCGAGTTAGTGAGCGAGTTACTAACGAAACACGGGCATTTATTTCGTGTGGCATCAAGCGGCCAAGCAGTTAACAAATGTCTCGTGATAGTGCTATAACAATGAGTAGCCACTGTGTGTTTGTTTAGTTAGCATTTGTTGTTTAGCTCCTGTCGAAAGAAGCTAGATTGGAAACAGGAAATGACGGAACATATTTTTTTTTTACCAAGTAAATATGTGATTGGCTGAATTGTGGAGCCAAAGATTTTTATATAAACAGGAGGAATATCATGGTGCTTGAAAAACGTCCCACTCAAATATTCTCTTTTGGTTACAGTTTTTCCTTCAAAACTGTTATTTCTACGGATAATAAATTAGGTTTATATTATAATGTGGTTGTAAAAGGGCGCCACAGCTAAGACAGTTTGAACACATACAAACAGATTATTTATATTTAACTAAATACACAGCTATATCAATCGTCTAGAAATATATTTGCATATCAGAAAATGTTACTAAATATATGTTAAGAGTGAAAGGGAAGGAAAGTACGAACAGATTGAAGTGTCCCTGCTATGTGCTGACAATAAAAGTCAGTATAATCTCACACAACCATGTTATGACAAAGTGCAAAACAAACAGCACGGCTCTCTGTGGGTTAGAATATTCAAAGTAATCGTTGCCTCAGGGTGTAGACAGAGCTCCAGAGGGAGAGAGAGGGAGAGAGAGAGAGAGAGAGAGAGATTTCTTATTACTTATTATATACACTACTAAGCCCATCTTTCTCTGTTTGCCCCTCATTAACTGGTGCTCAAGAAATTTGTTGGATATTTTGTGGACAGGCAGATTTATTTTTATTATTGTTCTGCATTTTTTAACCAGATACGTAATGTATTTCTTATGCTTATTTTCTCGTGCGCAGTGAGATCTCTTGTTTTTTCCCCCTCTTTGGCTGAAGTGAGTTTGTTATTGGATGTTAGATCGCGGGGCTGAAGGTGGGCGTGTAGGGCTTTACTTTTACTCCTCTCTTAGCTATTCCCTATTCACCCCCTTGATGAAATGATGACAGGTCAATTTGTTGGGTAAGTCTGTTCAAAGTCCATGTCAACAAAAGGAACAACTATTTTTCCAGGCGGCTTTTTTTTTTTTTTTTGCACAGCTGCATTGCTGATTTCTGAGGCCTCATTTGACAAGAATTGAAAGTGAAAGCAATCTGCTACAGGGCGGAATCTCAAGTTACACTGCAGATAAACCTGTTTTTCTCCATTGCAGAGATCACTGAAGTCGGAAGATGAAGTGCCCATCTTGTAGCCATAATATTTTGGAAGAAACAGCCAAGTTCTGCAGTGAGTGTGGCTGGAGGCTGTCTGTCCAGCCGGCAAACAAACAGGGTGAGTAGAATCAGTTATAAATGTGGTTCAATACTATATCTTTGCTTACAGGATCTGACTCATGACCACTCCACAATTTATAAAATAGTTTGTGTGAAAGAGACTTTGTTCTACTTGCAATATGAAGCATATAATATAATTTGGCGTAAATATGAGGTATGCCCTACAACAAACATGCATAAACAATCTTCTGTGCTTAGAAGTCTGAAGGTTTGTTTTGCAAATGGGGCTACCCTATCAGTACCATAAAATCTTTGGTTTGAACATAATAAATTTCTATATGTCACTTTCTCTCAAATGATAAAGGTAACAACTTTTAAGCACAGTAAATAAGAATGATCAAAACTAATGATGGTTCAGCAGTTCAAACCCCTTATTCTGTATACTGTCATGTCATTCCATATATCTATATATCTTTAACCATGCAGTACCTAAAAAAGATAAATTAAAAACTACTTGATGTAGAATAATATAATAAACAGTCGCCGAAAATTACACTTGTATCTCAAGATGGGAGCATTTCTGCATTATCTACATTGTCCAAAATTTTCTAAACAGCAGGACTGGTTGGGATTAAGCAAACAGCATCTTTTCACAGTAAGATTTCATATGGGAACAGGGTCATTGTTGTGCTCTTCTTTGTAAAGTCTCCATGGAGAAAATCCAACCTTGTGACATAATGTAAAAGTAAAAAAAAAAAACTCTCTAGAAATGATCGTCAAACATGTATTTTGCAAGGTTTTATTGCGTCCTTTAAATCTTTCACCTGCTATGTGATTTGACTGGAATGCAAATAACTCCTCTGAAGTACACTGAATGAACAACTACTGATAAACTCCACATCCTACAGTGCTCTGTAGTTCATCATTGGTTGTTCACCTTTCATTCTCAAAGTGACGGTGTTGTGATTTGTGTACCACAAATCTGTGTTCCAGATACAGGAGATGCCCCCAAATCATTGGTAGCAGATTCAGAAGGAAAAGCTGAGAAATCTCTGTTGTCTCAAACAAAGGAACCACCTGTGGACAGCAGAGACACCAGTAAATTCCCCAAACGATCAAACGATGACAGCATCAGCAATCCAAAGAAAAAGGTGAGTGCAATTTAGTGCAGTAAACGTAACATTAAGCTTACTTTTGCATAAAGTTATTCCATAAGGTGGATAGTTGTTTTGCAGGAGTTGAGTCAGAATGCCATCACCCTTTTCTGTTATTTACCATAAACAGAGAGTTATTTCAAAGTCTGTTCCACCTTTAGTTAACATGTTCTGCAATTTCAGACCACAGAATCAAGTGGACTATAACTCCAGTTGAAAGCCTGATCATGTTAATTGAAAAATACTTACAAAAAACATACTCAGGTTGAAAATTCTAATAACTGTATGCTGCTACTTTAGTTTGTTATTCATGACAGAGATACATTTCTATGTATCTTAGGTTCTTGTAAATTTAAAGTAATTACTTCCCATGTAACTAATTCATTAAGAATATATATTTGGATTAAAGATTGCTTATTAATAGTAGATTGTGTGTTTTTTTAAGATGATCTTTTATTGTCTTCATAGAAAAAAAAGAAGAAGCGGAACAAAAAGAAGAAAGATGGAAACTTGGACCAAGACATGTCCAGTGTCTCCCTGGGAGACAAGAAGGGGAAGAGCAAGCAGAGTGGAAAAGACTCTTCTGACAGTGAGAGCTCAGACAATGCAATGGATGAAACACCTGACTCACTCCAGGAAGGACCCGAGTCACTAGAGGGCCAGCCCAGTTCTGTAGCAGCTAACATTCCTGGAGACACACAGGCGGTTCAGAGTGAAACAGCTGCTGCCGTAGAAGATGCAATGACTGTGGCACAGCCTGAAGAGGCTCCAAGGAACCCTGTTGAAGGAGAGAGTGATGCACCGAAATCAACTCAGGATCAGAAACTCAAGACCACACCGGATGACACTCCAGCTCCAACTGCAGAGGTCAGCAAGAGTACGACTCCTCAGTCAGGTTCAGGGAAAGGGACAAAGCCCGCTCTCCATAAAGATCAAAAGACGGAAAAGAAGAAAGAACAAAAGAACAAGAAAGACACAACCAAACAACCTTCACTGGACCAGAATGCCAACGTGGAGACAAATACGAGACAGACAGGACAAAACAAACAAGGGGAAAAGAGCCAGCAGACAGAAAAGAGCCAGCAGACAGAAAAGAGCCAGCAGACTGCAGCAGCTGAACAACAGAGGGTTTTTGGCCCCGATACATCATCAAAGGTAATGCTGAGTAAAATGTATAAATCACTATCATCATCAGTATTGACAGAAGCAATTTATAATTTTAGTTCAGAAAGTACAATATTTCATGAGTTTCAACAGTTATATTTTAAATGAACACTTAATGCTTCATATACAGGACAACAGCGCTGGCTCCAGTGTGGACCCAGAGGGGACAGGAGAGAACATGGAGGTGCAGCAGTCTGGGAGCAAGCAAGACTTGACTGCAGAACAAATACCTGGTGCTGATGAGGGAATTAAAGATGACAATAAGGACAAAACAGAATCCAGCACCCCAGCTTGCCCGCCACCCAAAAAGTGATTAAGCGCCCTTAAATTGTTTTATACAGTGTTTTAGATCATTTTTGTCAGATTTATGAAGTTGCGTCATATTTGACATATGTGGATGTATTTGTGTTTTCATTTATTTGGCTTTTAGGGTGACCAGGAGCGACACCATTGCTGCACGAGACAGGCTCACAATTTACTTCCATGCAGTTCTCTCAAAGGATTTCAAATTTGATCCAGATGAAGATCGTATCTTCATCAGGGCTGGGGACTGCATTGGGAATTGGAAGGATGATGTAGCTGAGCTGTTTGTGAAAAGGTACTGAGCCTTAAATTTACGGGCAGTTAAACTCAGGTGGCCAGATAGATGCACACATCAAAATTTAGATTCAACCAAAAATAATTTGGTCTAGCAACTGTGTGGACTGACTTGACACTAAGTACTTTCCTTTTTTTCCTTTTCACGTAGGGATCTTGGAGAACATGGTTTTCTGGTTGAGGGCATTCTGATGACACTCAGAAAAGCGACTGTGTCCAAGTCCATACCCTACAAATATATTGTCTATAGAAATAAAAAGAGCAAATATGAGTATGAGTATATATACAAACCAGATTCTTCGCAAGACAAGCTCAACAGATGTTTATTTGTGAAGGACCACCTCCTCACTGAAGAAGGTAAATGCAACCTGTTCTGTGTGAAGCCAGTTGTATTTAAATTTGCCTGATTAGTAGCAGTATTTAAGTGCTAGGTTCGGATTATTATTCAGAAATCTCACATTATTCATATTTCATGTTCATATACATATTATTTCATATTTTGTTTCTGTAACAGGAGACTGGCATCAATATGATGACATTGTCTGTGCCGAGCCATCGAAGAACATGCTCAAACGCATTAAAGAAAAACTCTTCTGGCCTAATCAAAGGAAAGATCTAATTCAAGGCAGAGAGATCGCAGGGAACGTGATGCTGGACACCATATTTGATCTTCTCAAGAGCTGGAATGATACCAATTTGAAAAGTTTTCTGATCCTGCTGAATCAGTTCTTTCAGATTTATGAGGAACCTTACATTTATGAGGAGACACAAAAGAAATGGAGCTCCTTGGACTATGGAAAAGATGATGTAAGTTCACGATCTTTACACAGTAGCGTTATACTTTATCTGGAAAAATACCATCTCAATTTACCTCCACTTCTCTGGTGTGATTTCCTAGGTGAGGAAGATGCTCAAGGAATTCATGCTAACAAAAGTGATTCCTCAGTTGCTAACTGATAGAGAAGGAAAAATGCTCTACATCCAGGATCCACTGAGAGCAGCTGTGATCATGCTTTGTGTATGTAAACTTTACGGTATCAAACTGGATAATGGTGAACTCCATCGGCTCTGCAATGCACTCTGTTTACCCAAACTCAAAAAAGAGGATTTTCTTCAGTACTGGGCAGAGTTTTCTCAGGATGTATCTATTTTAAAAAAGTAGGTACCTAAACTTTTAAGAATATTATCAATGCATTTAACTAACAGCCACGATCTCCCCCACTAAATACCCAAGGTAGATATTTGCTCAAATAAGTAATTTTCCTTTTTTGTTTTTTTGTAGTCTGCCAGAAACATTGGTGTCTCTGATGGTTACCGTGAAAGGATTAGACATGCCTCGGTGGATTCTGGTATTACCACTCCTGCACCTTCTCAAAGGCATCACAAAGCCCTTTGAAATACCAACCTCTGGAACATCGAAGTACAGTGTATCCTGGGCAGGTTTGCAAGGCCTTAGCCATGGTACCTCACCAACATACATGAAAAGTCAGGAAAAAAGGTAAAGAGTACCCCACCTTTGGTGATTTCAGCTTACACAAAAATCTCCTGTGCATTAATTTGGACAGAATTTTATATGACATATGACCTATGTATGACATATACATATGTTAACCTCCTCTGTTTTCAGGGCCCTGGTGAATATGATCAAGAACCACACTCACTTGATGGAGGTGGATGCACTTTTTGTGCGATCCTGCTTGTTCTTGGTGCCATTTGACGACCTGATGGAATTCATCATTCACATGAACATTGAGCTCTTGGACCTGCTTCAGGTTTTCACTCAAAAGGCTCCTTTGGATATTTCCTACAGTAACTTCCAGGTGAAGTGGAAACACTAGTTTCATTGATTTGAATTTAATGTACAATAACTCTAAAATGTATTCATTTAATCTTGGATTTCTGTTTTACAGAGAGTATCTGAAGTTCTTTCACACATCCAAGAACATCTCATTGAGGAAAAATACAGGTAATTATCTTTCGATTTCATGGAATTTTCAGTTGAATCAATGTTGTTATTTTGGCTGAATTATTATTCTTCACACCGTTCACTTTTAACACTCACACAAGCATATATGAAAGGAACAAAATACAACCCTTTTTTTTGACGTGCATATCATTAAATCAACTTTGAACTTGGAAGGTAGTGTGTTATTAAATGAGATGCTTTAATCTTTAAAATTCTTGTTTTATTCATAGTCAGTTTACAGAGACTTACAGGAGAGAGTGCCTTGTCACAGTGGTGAAACTGTTGGAGAAGATCTGCAAAGGAACCAAAGCGGCACATAGCCAGAACTACCTTGATATTCCTGTAGCCTGCATGAATCTGGTTGCATCAGTTTCAGACTTTGTTCAGTGTAACAAACAGCAGGTATGTGTTGTGAATCTTATAAGCTGTAAGAATTTCAGACTGCATTAAGTCCTGACTTTCTTAAATATCAATAATTCTCATTTAGGAGGAGCAGCAGTATGCAAAGAACATGGTGATCTCTCAGGCGATGGTTGTTATGAGAGACTGGATGAGTCAGTGTTTCAGACTGGCTTTGCTCAACAGGGGTCTGACATCCCTGTACAGAGTTGAGGCAACAGCTGAGATTGAAGTGAGCAGTTTTGTTATGTGTTGAAAAGAAACAAAACAAATAGAATTTACATATATATGTTCACAAACCATCAATCGCAGAAAATCTAGACAATGTTTAATTTGTTGGTTGCATTTTGCAGATGTGGAACAACATAATCGCAATCAATTTCAAAGATGAAGAGTGCACAAAAGAATGGAGACAGAGATTCACAAGAGATTTCGAGGGGAAGTACCAAAAGGTTTGTGATAAATCTTTTTTCATGGTCCCTGCTAATTGTCTTTGGTTTCATCTAAAACAAGTTAGATACAGCTCATATGTCTACCTGGTTATAGGAGTCTCCTGTGGATCAAATTGAATTCTACTGTGCAAAGATAGAGGACCTCACTTCATCCCATCCACATGTTGCTGCGAGTATTGAGAGGTGTGCACTCGAGGCAGTATCATCTTTGTGCCAGGTATGAAGACTTCTCATTTATGAGTAAATTAAGAATGTAATATTCATAAATTGCACTCAGGAAAAAGATATGATAAAAGAATATGTAATAATGTTTACGACTATTTTTCCTCATCTGCAGACCAAGTCTGAGGGAAAGCTGTTTGAGAAGCTAACGGTAAACTATAAGTTCGGGAAACTAATTTCAGAGATCATTGAGAAATCCTGGCCGAAGGACCATGACGGAAATTATCAGGAAGATGAAGAATTGGTCCTTCAGCACCTCCTCTCCTGGACTGCCGCCAAAGACTATTTCAAACTACATGGTATCTCCCTTAAAATAAATAAACCATAAAAACATACATATGCCCTGCAACAGTAGGACACCATGCCTCAGTTTATAATTTAGGTTTAGCATTGTAATCACTGATTGTGGTTTCACAAAAAAACACTGACATGTAATTTCTGTCATTGCAGGATCAGATGAAAAACTGATTGAGAAGCTCACCCAAGATGCCAGGGACAGGATTGCTATAGCCATATCATCATTCACAGCCATTAACAAACAGCTGGTCCATGGAAATATTAAGGCCAGCCTGCTCAGTATCATTCTGGAGAGGAGAAACGCCTTCTTGGATATGCTGAAAATTGGTAATTACATCAGATTATCATTAAACAAAAGGAAAGAACTTAAGTTTGATTTTTTAACCTAACTTCTATGTCTCATGGTTTATAGATCATGTTGTTTACGTAACTTATGTTGTTTTGAAACTTACATAACTTTAGGTTGAAAGTATTGAGTGTGTGTGTGTGTGTGTGTGTGTGTGTGTGTGTGTGTGTGTGTGTGGTGTGATGTCAACAGATTGCCTCTCTGAGAATGAACAATACAAGGATAGTGCCAAAATGAGGAGGCTGTTGCAGTGGAGGGAGGATGAACTTAAAGCTGTTTACCATGAGAAGGACCTTGTGGATGTCGTTTTAACAATGAGCCACAAACTTGAGGAACATATGAGAGGTATGGCAGAGGCTCATTCAGTTTGGCTTGACAGTCACAGTCACAGCAGATTTAACATGCATTTTGTTTTTTCATCACAGTTGATGTTTCTGACATGGAAAGGAGACAGCAGGTCAACATTGAGCTCATGCCTTTGAACCATTTCATGGAGGTTCATCCCTTCAACCAAATGCCCTCTAACATGGCGGGTGTTGTCACCTACTTCAGTATGGATGAAGAAATCCGACACATGGCAGAGGTCCTCTACACATTTAAAGACAGCTTTATATTCAAATTTTGTTGGGAGAAACAAGCCAAACTCATGGCCACTGATGAAATGGAGCAAGAAAACCCTGATGAATATGAGGAATCAGACATATCAACACCAGAAACAATACATGATGACATTTTTGAGCCTTGCTTTGATGACTACAAAAACATCTACACCTGTCTGAAGAATGGCACTATAAGGCTTGAGGAGGTAAACCAGCTTTTCAGAGCTTTCAGGGGCCAGTACGAAGAACTTGAAAAGGACCTCGACATCATGTGCAGAGTTGATAAATCCACAGATGACAGACAGTGGATTCATCGCAGAGTTCAACAGATTGAGCAGTACCATGAGCTTCATCTGGCTGTGGCCTCGGCTGAAATAATCATGAAGGTTAAAGACACGCTTCATCTTCAAGGGGACTTTCGGGTTCTGGAGACACTCACAGAAGTTGTAAGTGCCTGAATTCTGTAAAAATGCACCATAAAATATTTCAGTTACTCCATTGACTTTAACTTTTTCCTCCTTTATCCCACCAGAATCATGCAGACTTTCAGAAAGAACAGCTCAATCGAATTGACAATGACTTGATGCAAGCAAAGATGGTCCTGGTTGACATCACTGACACCCGCAGACTTTGTCTTCAGGAACTGGCACTCAGAGGACACTTTGTCAAATGGGTAAAAGATGCGCTTGAAGGTAAGAAAAGTAATTAGCTTGATTTTTCACAACGCTCATTCAGGAGAATTGCTTACATAAAAAAATCTTTATAGATATCAATGAGTTGAAGGTGTTCGTTGACTTGGCTTCCATCTCTGCGGGAGAGAATGACATGGATGTGGACCGTGTTGCTTGCTTCCATGATGCTGTCCTCGGCTACTCTTCAATGCTATACGAGCTCAAACCAGACTCTGGTTTTCATGTCTTCAAAGAGGTGTTAAAAAAGCTCTGGAGAGCTTTGGAGAATGACGGCAACCTACCAAAAAAAATGGTAAGAGGATGCCATGCAAATATTTACATACTTTAAATAAAGCTCAAAACTATTATACAGTTTGGATGCTAACCCTATATGATCTAATATATATATATATCTTAATAATGTTAACAATCTTTTTAAGCGGGACAGTGCACGCCATTTGGAATGGTTGAAGACGGTAAAGGACAGTCATGGATCAGTCGAGCTGTCGTCTCTCTCTTTAGCATCAGCCATCAACAGCAAGGGTATCTACCTGATAAGTGCACAAAAAGTTAAAAAGGTAATTAAAAATACTTAAACAATAATGCCATCTCTGTTCATGCAGCACAAAGATTGTCTTTGAGAATAATATTCCCACAAAATTATCAATCCCAATGTAATTCTGTTTATTTCCTTCCAGTTGAGTCTTGACACCGCCTTGAGGCTGCAGATTCCAGAGGAGCACGATGATGGGCAGCAGATGCGAGACTATTCTCTTGAAGATCTGCGGGACCTGCAGAACAAACTCATGCTTATGTCAGGGAAAGGAGATCAAGGGCAGAGTGAAGTTGATCACTTTGCAGAGGTAAATTGAATTTTTTTTTATGATTATCATTTATGTTATTTTTAATTTTCTGCAAGGGACTATAGATGAAAATTATCATATGCAAATTCTAGTACAGTTAAGAAGTTTTCCCTGAAAAATACAAAAATAAATGATTATTTTATTATGTATTGACATAGTTCATATGTATTTGCATCAAGAGTCAAAACTTGAGTGTAACATGAATGGATATGGATACAAACTCATTACCTCAATATTTCACACCTAGTACCTTATGCAGCATGCCAACTGCAAACTCTTGACGTACAAAAAAAGGATAAATCATAGTCATCTGAGAATAGGATTATGTCTGTTTTTCAGGTTTTTGCCAGTGTTCAAAGACTATCCGAGGCATTCATTGACCTCTACACTGCTGGAAATCCTCTGTTCAGACACTGGGAAGCGCAAATCCGCTGCAGTTTAAGCAGCAATGAACCCAATATTATGATGGACTTTAACCTGGGCAGTGTTAGTGTTGTCATTGTGGAGGGCAGCATAGAGGAGCAGCTTCCTGATTTTTGCAGGAAAATGGAGAAGTGCCTGGACTACTGGATGGATTTTGTGAACAAACAAAGATTCCAGCATTACTATCTGAACTACTATACAGCGGAACAAATAGTTTTCCTCTGCAGCAAGCTGACTCAGCAAAATGTTACCAATATCGAAGACCAAGTTCTCATGATGTTGTCCTTTGTCAAGCCAAATTGCACAGCCTCAGACTTGAGGCATGTCTGGCATGAACTCCAGTACGAGATCCTCACCAAACCACAAGATCAAAATAAGGACATTGAATTCCAGACCTTTATCATGGTGCCAAGCAAGCTGGAAGACCCAGACTTCACCAGTGAGTTTGATCCCCTGCCAAGTCTTATGGAAAAAGCAAGTGGTTCCCAAAAATTTGATCTGATATGGAATGCCTATATGAAAGACATGAAGAGTTATCTTCCACACCTCCTCGACATCAAAAGTCTTGGCAGACTTTTAGAAATACTGGCAAACAAAGAAGATGAGAGTGAAGATGAGCGTGAGGAAGACATTTCTGATGATTACATTGGGGATTTCATACAGAGGCAGCTACCAAAAGGCCTGATCACTGGAAATCCCAATCTCATTATTTGCCCACATGATGAAGTCTTGACATCTTGCATCTCAGTTTACATGAGTAGTGAAGATGAGACACTTCCTACCTTTGATGAAGTCCTCTTGTGCAGCTCCTCAACACCATATGAACAAGTAGAGCTATTCCTCAGACGCTGTCTCAGTGCAGGATACAGAGGGCAGAAGATATACTCACTACTGTATGGAGATCTTCTTACATATGATGTGAGCTCCAAAGTAGAGAACTTTTTTCAGCGAATGAAAATGCACAGCAGGAAAGACTACAGACTTGTTATCATCTGCAGCTCAGAAAGAGAACATGCGTACCTTCCTTCAGCCTTCAGCCAGTACAGGTTGCACATGGTTCCACAGGAGTCATTGGCAAGCATCCAGATGTACCTCCAAAAGCACTACGTTGTTCCAGCAAATCAAGACAGCGCTGCAGCTGTGTTCAAAGACCGACTGTGTGTTGGGGTTGTCTCATCCAAAAGGGCTGGTGTTGGTTCGTATATATTTACAGAACTCAGATATTTCCTTTTGATAAAAGTCACTTATGCTTAATGTTTTACTCCTAAGATGTTTGATGTCTGCCATAATGAGTATTTCTTTTAAAAAATGCAGGTAAATCCCTCTATGTCAAGAGGCTGTATGAAAAACTAAAGCACTCAACCAAAAAGCCATCAATGATGAAATGCATCCGCTTGATTGAACCAAATGTTGATGAGAATGTCATTGTTCAATCTCTGTTGAACACCCCCAAAAGGAAAGAACTCATGATGTTTCATTTTGACATCACATCATCGGTAATAATTAGTGTCAAGTTAAGCCTAGTTTAGTATGTTATAGCCTTATTAGTTGGACATGTCTCAATGACTAACATATGTTTTAATGGATTGTTTTCTATGTGTTTGAAAAGGTCCAAAAAGGTCTCCATGAGTTTCTTTTCAAATTGTTGATTCTTCGCTATTTGATGGACTCTGAGGGAAAGACATGGAAGTGCAGTGACAAACAGCTTTATCTCATTGAGATATTAGAGCCCACTGTCAAGTCAACCAGAAATGCTTCACGGCAGGTAAGATTTTATTTTTTTTACAACTTTGTTACCATTATTATTCATTATTATGAATCTGATTTTAAGTCTTCTTTTCTTTAAGTCTTGTTCGTCTTGTTATCTCTGTTTTCTGCTTAGGCTCAAACTGTAAACGGCACATTCACAGACGTGTTCCCAAATATCTTCTGCCGACCACCCAAAGAGGTGCTAATGCTAGAGATGAAGAAGCAAGAAGATCCTACCATTGTCAGCACTGACGACCCACTGATGGATGATGGAGAATTCAGGAGTGAAGCCTTTCAGCGACCCTACCAGTATCTCACAAGGTTTCATAACAAAATTGATCTTGATGTGTTCACATGTCAGGGTGTTGAAGGGTCACATGTGGAATGTCTTCAGATGCTTCTCATGTACTGTGGTATTATGGAACCATCCTGGGCAGAACTGAGAAATTTTGCATGGTTCCTTAACCTTCAGCTGAAAGACTGTGAGACATCTGTTTTTTGTGATGCCACTTTTATTGGAGACACACTGGCTGGATTCAAAACCTTTGTGGTAGACTTCATGATTCTGATGGCAAAAGACTTTGCCACACCGTCACTCAGCATCTCTGACCAGAGTCCTGGCAAGCTGCAGATGGACCTGACTGGTGTCCGAGATGAAGACCTAGCTCCTTTTCTGATCAGGAAGAGATGGGAAACAGAACCGCATCCATACATCTTCTTTAACGATGATCACGTGTCCATGACCTTCATTGGTTTCCATCTTCAGCCCAATGAACAGAACTTTGTGGATGCCATTGAGCCCACATCTGGGAGGGTGATAAAAAAGAATGTTATGACACGGGCATTATATGAAGGCCTAGTCCTTCAGAGAGTCCCTTTCAACATCAACTTTGATCGCCTTCCAAGAGGGGAAAAAATAGAGAGAATCTGCAATGTTCTCGGTATCCAGTGGCCTCTTGACCCTGATGAAACATATGAGCTCACAACTGACAACATACTGAAGATGCTGGCAATCTATATGCGGTTCCGGTGTGGCATCCCTGTCATTATCATGGGAGAAACAGGATGTGGAAAGACGAGGCTCATCAAGTTCCTTTGTGAGTTGCGGAGGAGTGGAGTTGCCACTGAGAACATGAAACTTGTCAAGGTGCATGGAGGGACAACTTCAGAGATGATTTACACAAAAGTCAGAGAAGCGGAAGACATTTCTTTCATCAACAAACAAGATTATGGGTTTGACTCTGTTCTCTTCTTTGATGAGGCCAACACTACTGAGGCCATAAGCAGCATTAAGGAGGTTCTCTGTGACAAGACAGTAAAGGGGGAAAGTTTGAAAACCAATTGCGGCTTGCAGATCATCGCAGCATGTAACCCTTACAGAAAACACACAGATGAGATGATTGAGAGATTAGAATCTTCTGGCCTTGGGTACAGAGTTCGAGCTGAAGACACAGATGAAAAACTTGGGTCTATCCCTCTCCGCCAGTTAGTCTACAGAGTTCAAGCACTACCACCAAGCATGATCCCTCTTGTGTGGGACTTTGGACAGTTAAACGATCACACAGAGAAAATTTACATCCAGCAGATTGTTCAAAGAGTGGTTGAAAACAAAACGATTGATCAAATGTACATTAAGTGCATCACAGATGTCCTTTCAGCTTCACAAAAGTACATGCGGTCAAGAAAGGATGAATGCAGCTTTGTAAGCCTAAGAGACGTTGAACGCTGCATGCTGTCTTTTGCTTGGTTCTACGACAACCATGACATGTTGTTTGCCGAGCTTGAAAAATTTCAGAGCAATCAAGATGCTGAGAACAATGAAATGCAACACAGGCAGCCTGAAGTCAGAGACCCTGTGCTCTGGTCTCTAGTAATGGCCATCGGAGTGTGCTACCATGCCTGCCTAGAAAATAAAGATCAATACAGAAAGAAAATCAGCAGAAGCCTTCCACCAAACTACATCCCAACAAAGATAATGCAGGAAATCTCACTCATGCAGGATTTACTTCTGAGTGGTGTGCCAATGGGGGAAACAATTGCAAGAAACAGTGCCCTCAAGGAAAACGTCTTCATGATGGTTCTTTGCATTGAGCTAAGAATCCCTCTATTCTTAGTCGGAAAACCTGGAAGTTCAAAATCTCTGTCTAAAACTCTGGTGGCAGATGCAATGCAGGGCCAAGCTGCTCATTCTGACCTCTACAAAAAGTTCAAACAGATCCATTTGGTGTCCTTTCAGTGTAGCCCTCACTCAACACCAGATGGCATAATTAATACATTCAAGCAATGTGGACGCTTCCAGGAGGGAAAGAACCTGAACGAGTACATTTCAGTTGTGGTTCTTGATGAGATCGGGCTGGCTGAGGACTCCCCGAAGATGCCACTGAAAACCCTACATCCACTGCTTGAAGAGGGATGCATTGATGATGAGCCATTACCACACAAAAAGGTTGGATTCATTGGCATATCCAACTGGGCTTTAGACCCCGCAAAGATGAACAGAGGCATTTTTGTCTCCCGAGGTGACCCTGATGAGAAGGAACTCATTGATAGTGCTAAAGGCATTTGCAAATCTGATGCAATGGTTTTGGAGAAGGTCAGGGATTTCTTCCAACCCTTTGCAAGATCCTACTTGAACATCTGCCGCAGGCAAGGCAAAGGTTTCTTTGGCTTACGTGACTACTACAGCTTGATTAAGATGATTTTTGCTGTTGCCAAGTCTTCTCAAAGAAAGCCCACTGCAGAGGAAATTGTTAAGGCAGTGTTGAGAAATTTCAGTGGAAGGGATGATGTGGATGCAGTTACTGTATTTACCCAAAGACTGCATATTGCACCCAACCTGGAGAACATCAGTGCCATTGAGTTTGTGAGTGAAAACATTCAGGCAGTTGGACAAGAAGAAGAATGTCGGTACCTACTGGTGCTCACCAAGAATTATGCAGCCCTACAGATTCTGCAACAAACCTTCTTTTCAGAAAGTGCCCAGCCAGAGATAATCTTTGGATCCAGTTTCCCAAAAGACCAAGAGTATACTCAAATCTGCCGCAACATCAACAGAGTCAAGATCTGCATGGAGACAGGTCAAACAGTTGTTCTCCTGAACTTGCAGAACCTCTATGAAAGTCTCTACGATGCCCTGAACCAGTACTATGTCTCTTTGGGAGGACAGAAATATGTGGACCTTGGACTTGGAACCCATCGTGTGAAATGCAGGGTGCACAAAGACTTCAGGTTAATTGTCATTGAAGAAAGAGAGGTGGTCTACAAACAGTTCCCAATACCTCTCATCAACAGGCTTGAGAAACACTACCTGGACATCCACACTGTCCTTAAAACAGAGCAAAGGAGGATGGTGGGTGAACTGGAGAGATGGTTGAAATGGTTTGTGACTCTCAGCAGTCAAAATGCAGCAGTAACTCAGGCCTACAAGTACCAACTGCCAGACGTCTTCATTGGCTACCACTCAGACACGTGTGCTTCTGTGGTCCTTCAAGTAATAGAGAAGCAGAAGGACAGTTTGGAGAGCTCAGATCCTGAGAGGAGAATCTTGGATGAAGCTAAACTCATACTGCTCAAATGTGCCACACCAGACTCAGTTGTTCGTTTGGACTGCACAAGCCTTCCTAAAGTGGAGAGTGAAAACCTGGCCAGGGTCTACTTTGAGGAGCAGAATAACAGCTGTTTAGCTGACTTCATTCTTGCTCACACAAGACAGGAAGTCTATTGCTACTCTTCCTTCACAGAGGTAAGCTTAATGTTACCTTATGTTGTAGTTTCAAATATATACTTAAGTCTTAAGTATGAATAACACCTTAATAATTATATTTTTAAACCACAGGTGACAACGTTCTCTAGACTTCTGACAGCATCTGACCTTGAACCGCTAGAGCAAATGTTGCAGGGTGTTGAGCTTCTGTCACTTCAGCAGTTTGACACAGAGCACTCCTTCCTTAAGAAGATCAGGTTTGTTAAAGAATCAATCACACAAATAAACATAACTATACTTTGGATAATCAGTCTGAAGATCAATTCACTCATTTCTTGCAGGAACTTCCTCACTGCTGGAAATGAAAACACTGTCACTGGACCCTGCAACAAGATCCTCCTCATTCAATGTGATTTTGATGAATCATCCCATAGTGCCAATCTCATTGCTTCTGCAAAGTAAGTACACCATTACCTCTCCATTGAGTTTAACCACTGTGTAGTTAAATCATATTGAGTTTTGCTGTCTATTTTTTAGGTATTCATCCTTAAATGAAATCAACAAACTAACTCACGAGAGCACAGGAGGCAGGGTGTTTGTCTACTTTATCACCAGACTGCCAAGAATGGAAGGAGGGACCTCATATGTTGGCTTTCATGGAGGCAAGGCTATGCAGAATTTAGATTTCAAACTTTGTTCACGTTGTTTGGAGAATAATCTGAAACATTTTGATGTTAACAGGGCCCTGGAGATCAGTTCACATTGATGACCTCAGACGGTCAAAAGACATTGTTTCGGACATCAAAGCCTTGCAAAACATGACAATCAGTCAAATGTTTGAAATTAAGATGAATCGACCTGAAGGTATTGTTAAATAAGGTTAAATAATTGAAAGCAAATAATTTTTTTCTCTCCATAAACCTTTTATTGTGGTATTTAATTTAAAAATAAAATATTTTCAGCCATGGAGGTGGATGACTTGTACACAGAGGATAAGCACGAGGAAACTGACCTGGAGGAAAATGTGAGTACAGACAACACATATTTCAAATTCATCTATTTGATTGCAGAGTGTGTACATTTTGACTGTACAGTGTAGTGGTATTTTGTGAAAAGAAAATGTAATTTAATGTACTTTAACTTTAATTTGTGTAATTCGATGTTTGTAGTTTCAAACATTGCAGCTTCCTTAACTGCCATTTTTAAAATTTCGAAATAGTTAGTGGTCCCGCAGCCTACACTATGTAGCAAAGTTGCTAATGGTTGAATGTGAGAAGGCTCTGGCGTTCTAATAGCATCCCTCACTGCCCTTCATGCAATCAAAATTGGAAGTTAAAATACAGAAGAACACAAATATAGTGGTGCATTACTTTTAACCAGCATCATATCCTGCTGCAGGGCTCCGATGACGTTGTGGACACCACAGCTCTGGTGAGGAGCTGTGTGCAGAGTGCAGTGGGCATGTTGAGGGACCAGATGGAAAGTGGGTTCCGCAGTACTCGAAGAGTTGAGATCCTGCTTACACTCCTCAGTGACGATGACGAAGTTAAAGGTACTAACAATTTGTTTTCGGTGTTTTTGGTTTTGTTGCAACAGTTGGGGCATGATTTGTTTTTTTTTTTTTTTTACAACTTTAGGGGAATTTCTGAAAACTGTAAAGAGGCATCTTCACTCATTGCTGGCGACACATGAAGGCAACACCTTCTCATCCATCAAAAGCAACTGGGTCATTAGGGAGGCCTCAAACATTGATGCCTTGCAAGAAGGAGGCACCTTCAGGTGAGTGCTTCATGTACACCATTCAAAATGTCGTTATTTGCTAATATATTCCTGTTTATCGAAGCGCACTATTAATTTTTTGGGGATCATGACAGGCACACCTTATGGAAGCGCGTTCAAGCTGTGGTTGTCCCCTTCTTGGCGCAACTGGTTTCTGTCATTGACCGTGATCAGAACCTGGACATCCTTCTAGACAGAGACAGTGGTGAATTTGTCAAGAGATTGTGGTTAGATATCTTTGGCAATGAAAAGCTGCTGGAAATCCCACAACTTGCAGTGGACCACAAGTAAGTGATGATAATATGCATTTTGCAAAAAGTATGCCAATTCCTATCAATAATAATATTCACCATACAGTTTATTTTGCCTGTTGAAATGTTTTTTTTTTCTGTCTAAAGCTCTGATACAAGAACAATACTTGTACAGAACTTCATTGCCCAAGACAGGAACATGAGCTGCAGCATGCCCTTCAGTTGGAGGATCAAGGACTACTTAGATGAACTCTGGGTTCATGCTCTTCAACATGAAGGTGGGGGCCAATTGACAGGTTATCTAAATGACTAGAATGTCACTGCTGTGATAATGTTCTATCAAGAAATGCTTATTTATTTGTATTTCTTTTAGGCCAAACTCAACAAGAGTTTGATGAGTTCTTCTGGAAGACCCCTCTGGGAAGGTACATTGAGAAAGCAGACAGAGAGAAGCAGACAGAGTTTTTCCAACGCTACCTTCAAGATTTCATCTCCATGACAATGAACCTGACTTGTCAGGAAGATCTGCAGGTTGTTCTTGCATGTGAAGCCTTTAATTTTAAAGCTACATCTGTAAGATGGTGTGGATATGAATATACTGATGTATGTTGATGCTTTTCTAGCTCCTGTGTGGCGCCCTGAACTGTTGCGTCAATGAGCTGCGATTGCGGCTTAATGCCATGGATACAGCCACATCTCTTCCATGGGTCCATGCTGCTTATCATGAGTTCAAGAACAGACTGCAAAACCTCTCCAGAATGATCTGCATTCAGCCCCATGTGACCCAGCACCTCTTGATGAATCATCATACCAGAGATGGAGTTGAACTGGTGAGCCTCTAAAGAATTTTACTTTGTTTTTACTTTTGTTGAACATGCATAATACTGACTTATTGACGTAAGATTAAGTATTATTATTCATATGAACATATTCCCTACTTTCAAGGTGCTCGATGTGTATGCTGCTTTTGCATGTGTGGAGTACTTGGAGCCTCAACACCTAGACACAGATGATCAAAGACAGGCCTGGCTCCGACAGGTCAAAAAACTCCAGGTTCCTATTGAGTTGATCTGCTCAGAGGACAGTGTGAGAGGATATGGAGAAAGGAGCAAGGCGATCGTCCGCAGAGTCCAGTAAATCATAATTAACTAAATATACTCCAGTTGTTAGAACAGGCTGCAGTAGCTTTAAATGTAGATGTATTGCATTTGATTTTTTTTTTGTTTGTTTTAGAGCTGGATGGAATCGGATATTCTCTCTCTCTCTATTTGTGGAACACATGTTGTTGGGCATTGAACAGGTGGAGAAGAAGCTGTCACCTTTGGTTTTGGAGCATACAAGAAGGCTTTGCCAGGTTTGTCTGGGTTCTGAATTTAATGACTTCAGTGACTAGCCATGACTGCATCATCAATAACCACAATAATTCATCAATATGAGATATTTTTGTCTGTTCTGTCACAGGTACTGGAAAAACATTCAGACCTAAAAACTCAGCAGTCATTTGAGGCAGTAATCTCTTTGCTCAAAACCTGCAAAGATGGAGCCGTCGAATGCATCTTCAGGTAAAAAAAAAAATCAGTTTTCTATCGTTTGAATTTTCCTTCCTGTACTTTGCCTCCAGCTTTCATTATCACCTGTTTATCTTGTTTTCAGGTTTGGTCTTAAACTGTGCCCAGTGTGTATGGGAGACCCCCAAGACCCACTCTGCCTGCCATGTGAACACATCTACTGTGTAGCATGCATCAAAAAGTGGTTGGGCCCTGGTCAGATGTACTGTCCCCTCTGCATGCAGCCGGTTAACGACGACTTCCCCATGGTTCCATCAGATGCCATAAGGTTCGTTGCTACATGTGAATTAAAACAATGGGAACAGCTTTTCCACATACAAGGTCCTTTGATGTGTCCGGCTGTTTTTAGTTCCTTTATACAATTGATAGTGATTTTATGCTGTGTTAATATGCATGTAATATATTCTAACAAAAGGCTCTTGTGTCTCTTGTTTGGTTTAGGATTCTCATCAACCAACATGCTCAGTTCAGGAAGCAGTGCAATGCATTCTTCATTGACTTGGTGTCCACTGTGTGCTTCAAGGACAACTCTCCCCCCTGTGAAGCTGTAATTCTCCATTTGCTGTCGTTTCTCATGGTGGAGGCAAACAGTGTTCCAATTCTCAGGGGTAGGATACTGCACACAGGAATAAAAGTTTTTTTTTAACCATCAACTCTAGCAGGACTGGGATGGAGAATGGACAGACTATTCAGTTTGTTTGTTTGTTTGTTTTCAGGTAATCGACAAATTCTGACAAAGGTGCTTTCTCCATTTGATGACTCTGTGGATAAAAATCCAGTGATTCGGTCAGTGGTGCTCAAACTCCTGCTGAAATACAGGTGAGGTGCATTTGTTGCACATCGCATCAAGCCTACTTATTTGTTCCCCTTATGTGCACTGTTTCTCATATTTGTATGAATTGTTCCATTTCTGAAGCTTCAATGAAGTTAAGGGTTACCTGCAGCAGCATCTGGTGGCAGTTGAGCAGAGCAACATCTTGGAGGAAATGGACAAAACTGAACTCTACTTGATGTATATTAACTGCCTGGAGGTAAACAAGAATATATATAATGGAAAAATTAAGATAAACTACACATATTGATCACACAAGGATTATAGTAGCCTTTGTTGTGATGAAACCTTCATGGATATATTCACCTTTCCTTTTGGTAGGATTCCATGTTCGAAAGGTTGCAGTTCAGGTCTGTTGAAGACCAGCGGGTGTGTCTGCAGGATGAAAATGCCTTCCTGACAGAGTACCTGCAATCACATGGTCAGTCTGCGGATACAGCCACCGTGGAGTATCTGCAGCAGGTTGCCAGAGTGCGTATGGATCTGGATTTGGCTGCAAGCCTTATTGTAAAAAAAGTCAGAGCTGCAGGTTTGTAGTATTTATTTAGATTTTTTTTTTTAGACATTTAGATTTATGACTGGTTTTCATGTTGATTGTCTCCATTGTACCAAAATGTCTCCCTTCTGTTTTTAATCACAGCAGTGGCCCAGCAGGCTGGTCAGAGTGGAAGCACAACCTTCCTGGCCAGCGTGGTGAACTTGTGCAGGCGAAGTGGAAACGACTGGTATCGTGTCTACCTGATCCGTAAGATCTGCAGCCAGCATGGAGTGGAGTTTGTCCTAAAACTCCTCAAGGTGGATGAGATACGCTGGCTCTTCCCTGAAGAAGTGCTGCATAAGGTTCAGTTTCCCACACAGATTTTTGCGTCCAACTAAATGTTGAATTCTATATGTAATGCTGATGGGAGTAACTAAATACTGTGGTTCCATTTTCTTTCCACTTAGAGTGAAGAAGTCATGCCAATAGATCAGTATCTTGTGTGTGGGGAGCACTACAAGACCATCAGAGATGCTGTTGCAAAGGGAGTAATGGAGGGAAAAGTGGATGGACTGGAGGAGACTTGCGAGGTAACACTGCATGACTTCATGATGGTCACTGAATTGGGGGGGAATACTGTTGGTTATATGTTTACACAGGTGTTTTGTTGCTCTTTTTGTTTCATAGGGGTGCAGATGCTCACCGCAGTGTAAAACAGTTTATCTGCTGTTGGCGCTGTACAGAGAAGTCACCACTCTCTACAGAGAAGCCAGTGCGAGCTTCCATCCCAAGCCTGAGGTACATCCTTACATTAAGACCTACTGAACCGTAATTATACAATCTGTATTTTACCTTTCTGGCCATTATTGAACACCATGACTCTGAAGAGCAGAATATTATAATGACATTCCACATTTGCATCTGTGAAAATGTAGTATTTAGTACCTCACTGGTAAAGTATAGTTATATGTCAGTAACTTTGTATCTACAGCAACTGGAAGCCCTGAGGATCTTCATTGAGAAGTCCAAATTCCTAGCTGGCCCTCAGTTGAAGGCCTTTGCCAAGGCTCTGGTTGCCAACGAGCTCGGCCCGTTGGTCATTCGTCCTGGGGCCTCTGGTGCCTACTCTGTCTTTGTGGACTTATCCATTCACCTGGCTGCTGTCTTGCTCTGTGGGAACCAGGGGATCTTGGCTCCCCTGCAGCAGCTGGCAATGGCACCTGCCAACATGCAGGTATGTCTTTTATCATCTGCTTTGAGTGAGCAACCAGGCTTTAGTAAAATCAGTTAATTATCTTTATCTGTTGGTACAGGCAGCCTTCTTGCCTAGCATGCCAGAGGACATGTTAGCAGTGGCTCAACAAGCTATGGGACCATTGCAGTGGTACTGTAAGTAAACAGGACCACATTTCTCGCAAATTTGAAATATTGTTGGAAGTTTTTATATTGCCATTATTACTATTTCAATGCCCCTATTTTATTTATTTTTGCCATAGATTGTCCAAATGGTCACCCCTGCACTGTTGGAGAGGTATTTTAACTTCAGAGTAATGACACATTTTCTTTATGGCACTTCTTGTAGCATTGTTAAATTTTGTATTTTTGTTTGTAGTGTGGTCAGCCCATGGAGAAAAGAAAATGTTTGGACTGTGATGCTGAGATTGGAGGCGTGAACCACATGGCTGTGACTGGATTTACTGTTGCTCCCATGCAGTAAGTGGTCTCTGAGTTAAAAGTCTAATATGTAGAAATCAACATCAATATGACAAACACTGAACACTGAACTGTGAAAATCTGACTACAATAACTTAATTGCTCTGTCTTTTGTTAATGTATTGATTGTTACATAAATACACATTTTTACATATCTCTTTACTGCAAATAGAAGTGTTTCCGTATAACTACTTGTTGCATTTGTTATTATATCGTTTTATATTTTGTGTATTTTTTTGCACACTCAAGGGCTCACTAAAGTATTCCTGATTCTGATTCTGATAGAGAGATTTAAATATTGCTAATTACATTAACAGTTATATTAGTTTGTAAGGTAGTGTATTTTTTTCTAATTTGTATTTATATATTCATTGTCTTCTCACAGGGGTGACCGCACTCAGAGAGGCCACATCCTTGGCGACCCCAGTCGCAGGAACAATCCAGACATGCTGGACACAAAGAGCCTTTCTCCTGTTCCCTTCACCATAGTCCGAATGCTCACTCACATGGCCATGCTGCTGGGGACCTGCAGCAACCTACAGGTACCTCAAATAATAAATACACTTCTAATACAGATCATTTCCCACAACAAAATACTGTTGAGTGTTTAGAGCTGCAAAATAAAACACAAATGCATAACTTTAGTGTCACTATGGGTATCCTGCTGTTGGATTCTGATCAGTTATCCACTTCATTTGTTTTTCTAGTCTATCTCTAACATCATCAAGCCTCCAGTACCTGACGTAGGTGCTTTTGTACTTGCTCACCTGCGAAAAGACATGGAGCATCTCATCAGATCCCTGGGCAAAGGGACAGATGACACAGTCAGCGCTGTTCACCTGCTCATTAACAGCCTTCTAGAACCCAGACAGCAACAAACATGTAAGGAACAACCAACCTACTAGAAAACTATTATTTGCTATGTTAATATTTGGGGTAGCATAACACCAAACATTTTACCAAGTTTTACCAGCGTTTACATACCAATCCATGTCCACCAATTTAGTGCAGCTTTGCAGGGTTTCAGTGCTCACTCTGAAGGTAGTGAAAGTATGTTCGCTGGCTGCTTTGACTTTTTAGGCTGTGGGACAGTGACAGAAAATAGTAAATAGGGGAAAGGGATGCCATCTAGTGGTCACAAATGGTGTGGCAGTCATATGCAATTTCTGTGCATGAGATGTTTTAAAGGTGTATTTTTTAAGTACAGATGCAGGATCTGTAGGTAAGGATTGGCCTTTACAATACTACTGTAGTATAATTTTTTTCTTGGATATCGTAATGTAATAACACATTTTTTGTCCCTTGAAATGAAACACTAGATCCACTGGATATCTTCTACTATTAAACACAGCCGCTCTTTCCCCTCAGGGCCTGTTCCATACGATAATGTGCTCTCGACAAAAGAGGCAAGAAATGGATGGGAGACTGAAGTGAGCAACGCCATCATCACACCTCACCTGAAGGTAGAAATACTATCAGTGATGTTTTTTTAAATGGCAGAAACAAAGCATATGGTCTTATTGCATGAAATATTTCTTCTTGTTTTGAAGATATAT
>JAOWBC010000458.1:11471701-11482541 GCA_028566105.1 Hypoplectrus providencianus
AATAAAAATAGAATGCATTCAGTTCTAACTTTAATGTATATGTTTTCTTTGTATGTCTCATATCTCACTTATTGTGTCCTTGTTCATATGTATGTAGTATGAGATGATAAAAAATAGATATATAATAGATGCATGTTTCAAATGTGGCATCTTCTTCATTTTGCTGCTGAGTAATAACTGTGATTTCTGTAGTTATTTGTCAAAGCGATACAGCAATACAATATTTATTTTAATGTAGTGCAAACGTTTCCATCTGCCATTGAAGACAAACTATTATCTCGTTAGTTATAAATAGGAATCTGAGTAGTATAAAATCCCGTAGTCATAGTGGAGTGTGACAGTATAATATTTTACTCGGCAGGAGTTTGGCAACATGTGCAGTTATGAAATGTGCATGGCGTGCTAAGACTCACCTCCTGTGAGACTAAATGTCATTTAAGGGCATAAACAGATTCCATCGTGTCTTTTGTCATTTTCATTTCTTGTGTCATGCTGCCATCATCTAAAGGGCACTGCCCAAATGACAAAGGGGAAAACAGATTTTCTCACTTATCTCAAAGGGTAGCTGCCCAAAGAGATGATTTGGGTTTTCCTTTGCCAGATTTGAAGATCTCTATCTCTTTGTGTTGGTCCTTTTGGTTCTCCCTCTGGATGGGCGAATTATGGGACAATCGTACCTTCCATCGAACAGGCGAACCCTGGGCTCAGGCCTGCAGGCCCGGCCATTCCTCCTGCCTCTGAGGAAGGGCACAGGCTTTGTAAAATAATGTTTCTGTTGTGTCTTCTTATAGTTACCCATCTTCATGCGGCTGAGCCTCTTTGTGGTAATATGTGTGGCCTTGTAGTGGATCTGTACTTTTTTTTTTTTTTCGTCTATTTGTGGTCTTTCTATATCTTTTAGTGGTTGCTTTGTTCTTTTTTCGTTTGTTATGTCTTTGTGTTAATTTTTAAGTCCCTGTGTTTTCTGTGTCTTCTGGTGCTTGTTTTGTGTCTCTGTGTTTTCTTAGTGTCTCTTCATGGTTGTTTTGTGCCTGGTAGTTCTGTGTTTTTTTGTGTGATTTTTTGTCTCACTTTCTCATTTTATTGTTGTATTTTTGAGTCTGGTTGTGCACTTGTCTTGTGTCTTTGTTATTATTATATGTGTCTTTGTATTTTTACTTTGTCAATATGTGTTAGCTTTGTGGGTTTTTTTTAATCATCTTATTTTGTGTTTCTTTATGGAATTTTTGCATCTTTTTGTGTTTTTATGTCCCTGAGGTAATTTCTGTGGTCTTGTGTCATCATTTTGTATTTCCTTTTGCTGCTTTATGTCTCTGTGGTCATTTTGTGTCTCTTTCTGATTGTTTTGTGTCTCTCTGTGGTAGCTTTGTGTATTTTTGTGTATTTATTCCTTTCATTATGTATTGTGTAGCTTTTGTGGTCACTTTGTTTCTCTTACTGGCTGTTTTGTGTCCCTTTTTGTGGTCTCCTGTGGGTCTTTGTGTCATTATATGTAGAGTTATCCATCCATGTTTATCTGTCCACAGCTGTAAAGACACACAGATTCTGAGCAGCATTCCTACTGCAGCTCACAAACAAATTGCTCCTTATTTACATGTTACATCACAGCCAAAAGCCAAAAGAGGCTCTCCGTGATGGAGTGCTCAGGAAATGGCTGCCTGCCTAAGGTTACGTGACTTTCTGACCCTCTGTTGGTGGGAGCTCAATGTGTTTTTGATCAGGCCGATGGAAATGATAAAGACAAGACAGCCGCAAGACTGCTGCTGGACCGCTCCTTAATTCAATTTCCTCTATACCAAAGCAGTGTTTAGCATAACAATGACAAATGGAAGCATGCGCCTGTGAAAGTAAACCATGCCAGCGACCACCCCCTAGGAGTCCGCAGTCAGTACATGTGATATCTATAAGAGGAGCCATCGACTGTCTGCTTTCCAGATTTCACCCGAGTTTATCTCAGCGGCATAATGAATGGAATCACGATGAAATGGCGGTGTCATGCTGACTGAGAAGCAGAGCTGTCACTCCATCAGGCCGAGGTGACGCTGACATGTGCTCTCCTTGCTGCTCATTAGCAAAACCCCAAAGTGTGGAAGTACTGTACATGGGGTTAATAAACACACCCACACACAAATGGGTCATGGGACGTGATTTGCGCAACTCGGTTTTGTAGAACAAGCCTCACTGAGCAAGTTCAATCACTTTCACTTCCACTTCTGTAGGCTTCAAAGCCACCATGCCAACAGAACAAAGCGAAGGACACAAAGGGGACAAATTCTTTTCTCTGCTCCCTGTTTTTTTTCTTTCTTTCTTTTGTCTTTGTCTCTTGATGAGGAGGAATTAGGGGCAAAATTACTGTGCATCATGGCTCATATTTAATGATATTCATGGATGATGGACAGTTGGGATCAGGTCACAAGCATGAGGGTTTATTTATGATTAACAAAGACGGATAAGGATTTTCAGATAGTTCTCTCCTTTTTGCTGCTACACTGCGTTGCAGGATTTCACCCAGTGGCTGAATTATGAGCATTTAGGGGTTCATTTGTCTCCAAATAAGCACAACGGTAGTGACTCTACTGGGTCAATAATGCACGGTTAATCAAGGCTTTAGCCAGAGTCGTCCATTTAAAAGAAAGGTTTTGGTCAAATGAGTAATGAAACTAACTCGGAATGATTATTAAAGACTGAGAAATCCGACTCCTCCATTTAAAATTATCTGGTTTTGTTCTAAATGTGGTTTTGCTCGTGGCACGAAAGCTCGAGACAGGCTTGTTTTAAATGTGTCCAGCTAACTTTGTTGCATTTAATCCCTCACTTTCTCTCCACGCGGCCCCGCTCGCTCTCTCTTCTGCGAACCATTAAGGAAAGGTAAATAATATCACACAATAATATTTAAAATTTCAGCAAAGTTAAATCTGGGTCAGCAATCTTAATCAGCTCTCCCCTTTATACTTGCCTTCAGTTACTCCTTTCTATCTATTAACCCTTCAGAGGTGCCCTATGAACCTCACAATCCAGTTAAAATAATATAAAGTTCAGCTTGGAATCGTCACTGTGCCTTGATCTGCGGCGGAGCTTCGGACTTAACCCTTTGCAAAACAGCCTCAGATATTCATCACGTTTACACCTTGGGGGATCCAATATCTTTGGCAGGCGCCGTCGCCAGTCAGGCGCTCTCAGCCAAAAGGGAGCTAAGATTTTAATGATTGTGGTATGAAATCAGTACCCCAGAATACCCATGAGACCTCAAAAAGCACACCAACAGCTACTGTATTTGCTATGGGGCATTACATATGCTTTACTGGCGGTCTGGGAAAATGTTTTCTTTAAATTAGCCCTTCAGGGTGCTGCTGTTATTGCATTATTATCAAATTAGTGTATTTTAATTACTACGTCATCTGAAATGTATGTGCCAGTAGGTCACATCGGGGTGAGAGCAGAGAGCGTGTCCAGACTCTCGGGTTGCTCGGCCTGCTGTGCAACGCTGAGAGAGAGAAAACCTCAGTGAGCACATCTGTGAATTATATTAGCTAATTGTGTGCACTTCTCCTTGCACTCAACACTTGGGTTGTCCTCCAAGCACAAGGAAGAAATTAAGAGCACTGCTGCCATGTTGTTCTATTAAATACGTGAAGAGAAAATACAATTACTAGTTAAGTGGGAACATACCACATGGGATTATGAGAGGCACAGCATTGCAGGATTTCAGAGGGAGTTCATTTTTTGTCATGAGCAGGTTTCCCACTAACACTGCTGTTGGATGTACATGCAAACAAATGGGACATTTGATAAAGGTTTTCTTGCATCCTAAATGCATGCACGTTCAAAGATATCATCAACTTTATTTTATTTGGTTGGTTTTAAGGAACCTTCATTGCAAATGGTTTATAGTTTGCTTTTATTAAGATAACAGAATTAAAGAAAAAAATATTTGCCTACAAAATTGTGGGCTTACTTCAGTGGAAAATGTGTGTTTATGCTTAATACCAAGTCCAGGTGAAACCTTGGGCAGGGAAATCTGAAATATACCTGATTCACAAAAGCAGCTTGAATTTCAATCCCAAACTTTGTGCTACAGGCAGACAGCTCAGCCTTTGCGTTCCATAACAATAAAGCCACATATTGAATCAAATTGTTATGGTAAGATGAGAGTGTGTTTGAGAAGCCCAGAAATATGTCTAGCATTTCCCAAATAATAAGAAGAAGCAAAGGCGAGACTGGGTTACGTGTCTGGTACTGAGTTACATTTACATTGTGAGAAGCTCCTGCTGCTTTCACTGACTTTTGTTATGGGGGAATTAGACACTGACAAAAATGTAAAGCACTGGAAAGAAGGCAGAACTGCAAATCCCTGCATTTTGTTTGTAGGTAGGGAATCAATTTGAAGTGCTTGGAGACAAATATTCTAATGTTACAAAATGGTTTTTTTTTTTTTTTGCTGTGTCCTGTTCCTTCAGGTTGTCATATTTGCAGTCAGGAGTCAGTAAGTAAAATGCTCCTACCATCACTTCAGAAAAAAACTGATCACAATAATAAGGGCAATACTTCATTAAAACAGACACATTTCTTAATCTCTCCATTGAGACTGCCACTCGTTCATTTCTCACCATGCAGGACTATTATTTCCTGTGATTGACTATTACTGATGGACATAAACATATATTGAGGCTACTGTTACTCTCCTCACATTTTAAGCTATGGTCCCAAACGGGTGTTCATGTAACCAGTGCATTAATCAAGTACTTTTATTATCATACTTAACCAAGTAGTTTTGAGGCCCAAACCCACAGACTGTATAAAATAAATCTATCTCAGTTGTCTGGTTTTGAATTGTTACACACTATGTTTAACAGATGTACCAATGGTCAATACTTAATTTTTTTTTATAATGCATAGATGAAAACAAAAAGTCTTTTTGGCCTGTTACTTTTCCTAAAAGTATGTGCTGGATATTTTACGACACTAGATATTATTAAAAAAATAAATCAGAAAATGAGCATTCATTCCTCTGCTGCTTTGGTTTACTATTTCTTTAGAATTCACTAATTCATTCTGAGACATTTTGCGAGTCTTTACGGTAATAAACAAAGCCTCTGATTGGTCAACACACAGGAAGACGTTTTACACAGGTAACAGTAACAACAATGACAAAAATAAAAATATATAACACGTTCGGAGTTGGATGTTTCTCTATGGTTTATTTTTTTCAAAGTCCTAAAAAAGTCGCCCCATTACAAGGCTTGGTTCCAAAGTTTCTGAAAGCGAAACGACCGGAACGGACCGGAAGACTCTGAGGCAGCACACCTGTTAGCTTCGCGGCTAAAGAGGTAAATCTTTCACCTGCAGCAGTGTACAGATATGTTGTGTGTTTTATTATATGCATGGACTTCACATGTGCCACTGTCGAGCAGAAATTGACAACGTAGTGGACCAGAATGCATTTTAGCACAGTGGTCCATTATGATGGGATGTATTAATTAGATTTAATACACTTATCTGCAGGCAAACAACTTTATTAATTAGACTGTAGCATAATAACGTTTGCTATTCATAGCTGAAAGTTTTTATCGACCATATATTGATGTGCAAACCTTTAGCATAAAATGCATTTAAAGTGGGATACAAAAGTGGGTTACTAATATATATAAATCATTTTACATCTGGCCTAGGGTAGCCTACTTATGCCCTTCTTAGTTTAAATCAGGCACTGTTTAGAGCTGCCTACTTCTCTGGCTTAGTGGTTCAACTTTGACTAAGCAGACCTGTCAGGTACCCACCCGGGTTTTGCCAGTTTGTCCCTGAAAGCCCAGACTCTGTTTCTGTTTTCTGCCAAGTGATGGATGGCTGTTCTTTACAAACATTAAAGTGCTTGCCATGGTTATACTTTTAAGGGTTTAGTAATAAATGTCACAAAATTGATGTTATGCAAGATTTCCAGAATGAAAAAAAGGTGACAGTGTAGAGTTTTTATTCTTGGAGGGTTTTGGATTTTGTAACATAAATCAAACACCAGTGTATCAGTTTACATCAAGGCTGAGAAATGCCTGGAGCTTTTACAACACAAAACTCTTTTGAAAGAGAGAAAACAGTTGCTGCCTGGCACACAGCAAAGAGTGTTATATAATACAATTAAATACTGTTCTCTCTCTCCTCTTTGTCCCCTTGTCTCCCTTTCTCTCTCTCCCTTACTCTTCTTTCTTACTTTCTCTCTAGCTTCCTCGCATCTCCCTTCATGCACTCTCTTCCCCCTGATGTGCTTTGTTATCTGACGGCCTTTGGCTGTGAATAGATAATGACTGTGCAAGAGGTTTTGTTTACCATGGATACCAAAGGATTAGAGTGATTACTACTGGTGCCAGTGTTGTAACAAGCCGGGGAAGCTTTCCACTGTGTATGGAGGTGCTGACAGTTATCCTGTAGAAGATTAGAGAACTTGGATTATGGGTTGTTTTTCTTCACCTGGTGATGAGAGACTAGAAGAAAGGGCTAAATGTAACAATGCCACGACCCCGAGGAACAAGGCTGTCCTGGGTGACTGAAAACCACAGCCTCCATTTTTCTCTGGAACACCAACTTGTTCATTCTTCAGAGTTGTGTTAGCTGTAGCTCATGGGAAGCAGTCTTACCGATGGAAATGACGTCACTCTCTACCTTGACCTTTCACCTTGGTATTCCCTGATGCCTGTGGCGGTCCACAGAGGAAGATGGTTCCTCTGCCTCCAACTAAGCTCTCCTGTGGTCAGGGCCCAAGCCGGTGTTCAGTTTCACAGCGTCTCTCCTCTCGGCCCCAGCACAAATACACAACACCCTCTCCGATTGCACTTGATAATATTTATCCTCAATTATAATTCCACAGATATGGATTCTTGAGTGGAGTACAGTGGCAGCAGACAAAGCAAAACGGCCTTGAGCCCTCTGACGAGGCTTGCAGAGGGCTCCGGCGTGAACCCCAGACAATTCATGTTCTCTTCAGCAGTGGGGCAAAATAAGCAATGTAGCCATTAAGAGCTCCAATGCATTGAAGAAACACTCGGCTGTATATTTGTCCTTGTGTTGAGTGCATGCATTGCCGTAGTGAAACATGAAACCTGCTAGAATACACACTAAGTGTTGCACGTGAGAGGTGGTCACAGTCTAAATAAATGGATCCAGCTTCTCATGAGCTGCAGCCTTGTGTGCATCAGCCCCCAACACAAGGCAACGTCAAAGATATGAGAAGAAATGGCTTAAGTTGAACACAAAACCACAAACCCAACCAATGTGGGAAGTGAAGAAACTATGGAGGTGAAGTGACTAAAAATATAAGTTACGTTAAAAATGATTTACTTTTGTTTTCACATGGCACACAAACCCTGTTCTCCGGGGTGAAAGTCTGCTGCTGGTTGGACCCATCCACCTCCCTGCCCTCCCGCTCAGATTGTGCTATCTGCCATTTAAACTCATATGCTCTTATGCTGCCTTTACAGACGCCCTATATTGATGTTTTTCAGAGGAGACTGGTCTGACATGGAGTCCAGTTACCCAAAATATTATGTTAAGTACCTGCTCTTTATTACATTACGTCAAGCTAACCTGTGATTGCGAAGGGAGGGACTTATAACAATGCATGAATTTTTGGGTAAATCCAATCTCTGTTGTGCATAAAAAGTAATGTTTAACTTGGCCAATCAGGCAGCACATATATGCCATTAGCTATGGGCCTTATTGCCTGAAAACTGTTGCACGCCGTATGTCTTGTGGCCATCCGTCTCATTTCCGGTCAGCCAGCATCCAGTATAAGCTGGAGCTCTTACTGAGGATCAGCCTGTGATTTGTTGGTTGTCTTGGCTATTAGAGATGGCATCAGAGGATTGAGGATTTTCTAGCAGGGGAAGTAGATGGAAATAATGAGGGGAAGGAACGGCTGCCAGCCTCTGCTTTTTTAACCTGCGCACACATAGAGAGATCTGTGTGTAATATTGTTGTTACTGGCAAGGCCTATTTTGGGCAAGTCAGCACTACCCTGTGATGCCCAGGAACGACATGCGTGTCATTTCCTGCCAGGGGCAGTCATTTGGTTATTACTGCTGCTCACTGGCAGCCCGCTCATGTTCTGTCTCTGATTTCCAAAATGAAACATGTGTATTTTTCTTCTGTCGACAGCAGCAATATTTCCAGGCAAATCAGGATTGAAAAGGTTTGGGGTTTTAGAAAACTTGGGTTTATATTGTAACCTATGAAATGTCTGAATCGGACCGTTTATAAATATGCTCCTGAAGTGCTTGTGGCTTTGAAAAATCGCCTGTTTACTCTACCTTGTAATGCCCTGTAGCTTGGATTTCCAAATTGTATACACAGAGCTTGCCCAAACAATACAGACTAATTACAATGCATCTTGAGTTACATGATATTTAGCTGGTGATAACAGGAAGGTCACATATAATTAAATGTTATTAATGAGCACACTGACTAAAATGAATGTTGTTTGAACTTTCAGTATCTAAAAGTAAATCTGCTCCACCCTCCTTTCCGAATGCGATTTAAAGAATTCATTTGGCCTGATGGGGCCACTGTCTGCTCACATTACATTCAACTACGTGGTTTGTGTGAAATTTGAGGCTCATTCTCAGTGAGATCAGTTCCTGATGGGCACAACACACACAGACAAAGCCTGGATTGGTGGTTATACCCGCCAGATTCTTGCCACCAATTTCAGCCATAATACTTAGGATCTACCTTGGTTGCACCGTCTTCTGTCTCAGCACCTATAACTCCCTGGACTTTTGTGTCAGTTCTCTTCATCTCATCTGTCCACTACAACTAGTAATGCTTCCAACTATTTCAATCATACCAAAAACTAAATTAAATTATGTCAAATTCAGGGACTTCTATTGTTAAAACCTGTTCCACTACAGTGGTGAGTTGTAACAATGAAAATGAGGAAATACAAACGTGACGTTAAAGTGTTAACTAAAGAACAAGAACAACTCACTGGGAATGATAAATATTAAATTAAGAATGGCTGTATTCCACAATAATAAGATGTTGCTTATATTAAAAAAATAACATGAGACTAACTGTCTTACAGAAAATATGCACCAAACAAAGACTAATTATTTATAATTGGTAGGTGGATGTCTGACTTTTATAACCCCTTACCAGGAAGTTTTTCCCTGCCATCAAAGTCAGTGGTTTTTCTAGCCGAAATTCATCATCCTTGTTTACAACCTCAATGGCATGTATAAAGTGTTTGCTATTTTAAGCACAGATGTCTTGGTCATTTCACATTATTTGGTGCGATCACATTGTACAAAACTTTACTATATAAATTCATACAGAAGATGACTCCAAAGTCATTCTTTCTTGGTAAAAGTGATGCTGTTTCAGTGGTACATTTGTTAGAATGGTTCTCCCTTAATAGAAGAAGATCAAACGCACAGCCTTGACTTATTCCACTCAATATACTGGCATTTATTCTTTTGCTTTCTTTTCCCATTATTTACCAGGAAAAAAAACAACAACACAGAAAAGACTTGCAATAAAAAAAGAGCCTTGAAGTTTGTAAGCATCAAGGGGTTCACCCTCTCAGGGCCCCACAGCTGAGCATCAGTATTCCACAGCCATCACATAGTTGGCCTGGTTGATAGCACAGCCGGTGATGTGGGCCCGGAGCCAATAAAGGACTAATGGCTGAATTACTGGCCACAAGCAGCTGGCCCCATCAACCAGTAGACACAATGAGGGTGTATGTGTTTGCACTCTTTGCACTTTTGAAAATCGTGATGATGAAGAAGTGAGTTGGTGAAAGTAGTGAGGGGAGACTACGATCCAGCAGGAGAACAGCCCCGAGACGTCAGAGTACACTCAAACTGTTAAGGACGGGTAGGGAGGATCGCGCTCGCTTCTTGACCTCAGGGTCTCTGTGTCAGCTGAGAGGTTTCGCAGTGGATAATGAGCTCATGAAAACAACAGATACTATACATAAAGTTTGAGCACATATCATCAAGTCGGCAACAGTTTGCAAGTCAAATAAAGACATGAATTCTGCAAGTTAAACTAATAGTTGTAATAATTTTTGAATTTATGAGCTACAGCGACTGTGAATCTGATATTTTAAGCTAGAACATATAATTCATACATTAAATACATCAGAGCTGTAAATGATTGTCTCAAAGTAGATGGAAACGCAGGTCTTATTGTAGTTTGTGTATTGACCCCCCCTGACTAACCGAGTGGACTTTATCAGTTGTGCTGGGGCTCTGTGCAAACTGCTAAACTCCTCGAGGTGGAGAGGATGAGCGGAGGTGGAGGAGGAGCAGGTGATAACCTGTGACGGCCTCTCGCCCACACAGATATCACACCACTGTCTCCTCACTGTGAGATAACCAAGGTCAGCTCAGCTTGTGGAAGTTGTTGTTTAAGCAAAATGAAACTTGGAATAGGTATTATATAGGCATGGGTTGCCCTGTGACTGTGTGAGGCCCATACAAACAGGTTAAAAACAAATGAACTACCAAAAACTTCCAGTTTTTTCTTACTGGAGCAGGTGTGTCTGTCCGGGGTTGTCGCAGTCATTGTGTTTCCATCAACAAATTTCACTGTGAACTTTGAAGATTCACATGAGAAGAAGTTTGATGTAAACACCAAAATTTGATTAAACCTTTGAACATGCACACAGAAAGTTTTTCAGCCCAATTGAGTTGGATTTTGTCATTTTGGGAACTAAGTTATTTCGCTTAATGGGAAATGGAAACGCTTCTTCCAAATAAGGAGCCAACATTGATCAGCTGTTTCTGCTCTGCTGGTCAGGATGCGCTCACATGAAAGAACATTTATAGGTTGGCCAATTAAATCATTGCGT
>JAOWBC010000458.1:11577640-11592604 GCA_028566105.1 Hypoplectrus providencianus
AAAGTCTTGAGGCCCTCCTGTTTTTAGACTTGGGGTGTGTACTCAGAACAAACAAACAGATTTACTACTTGGAAACGTCAGTGCTAAGTGAGAGTGTTGTGTTCTTAGTGGCGACTGCCATCAGGTCTTTGAGCTTCTCTGATATGAAGTGTCAAGTGTTTGTTAACCCTCAACCTTTGATGTAATGAGCGAGTCACAGTGCCATTTCAGTTCAAATGTATTCTTAAGATTTAAGGTCACTTAAATTATAAAGGTTGGCGAAAACAGCCTTATAAAATATGCAATAAATTGTAATTTTACATAATGAATAAACAGAATTCCTTGAAAAAGCCCAGCTAATTCCAGTAGCTGTAAAATGTCCATTTCCTTATTTCCATGAGTGTTTAATTGGCTGCTGGTGTTTGACACCCAGGTGGCAGGTGTTTGCATTTCCCTTCCTGAAACCCATAGTAGGTTTATTTAGGTTTTCACACACAGACTACATCCCCTGCCCTACTCCCTTTCTGTCCTATACAACAGGAGGACGGCATCATCTGCGTGACTAACATTTCTATCTGGCAGCCCAGTCAGCCTGAAACACAGCTGAGGGCCTGGGATGTAACTTAGCCCCTCGCCTCTATAACCCCAGCTGTAAAATGACACAACTCCTCAAGTAGCTCCTCAGCAGCCATCAAACCCCAAGTGGCTGTTAAAGCTCACTGACTCCCCCTCACCTCCACCATCCCACCCTTGTCTTATAAAACCAGGAGCCATAAAACCGCCACCGGGCTCATTCTTACTCTCTATGTGTCCTCTGTGTGGAGACCCAGGGACAATTTATACATAAAGATGTCATGAAATATTTTCAATGTGATTGCCTTAATTGGGGACTCGTATTAGGCAATTTGATGAAGATCAGAGGTCAGAGAACAGATGCTGCAAAGTAAATTCTTGGTCTGTGCATATTTCCAAAGCTGTTTACTGTCCAGTGGTATCAATATATCAGAAGAAAAGTATCTAATAGCGTGCCAGCTACGTAGTTACTGAGCTGAGTTTGCACTGTGCAGAATGTCCCAATAATGAAGCAAACAGAAAGTGACTGGAAATTTTTATGACCAGCTTCCAGGCCGACACGAGGAAAACATCACCAGCCTGAGTAAGTGTGCTGAGGAGTTGGATGTCAGACCAAAACGCCCCTCCCGACCATCACACCACCCCTTCTTATTCTGTGTTCTCACTCCACCCTTTTCCTCTGCCGCTAATTCCAACTCCTCTCCACGGGGTGGACCAAGTAAAGTAAATCCTGGCAGCTGCTGCCATCTTTCCTTCATATTTAAAAGCAATAGAAAATAATTAACAAGCTCAAATTAACTAACCACAAAGACAACATGAGTTTGTCTTAATGATCAGAGAGCCATGAAATAAGGTCAGGAGGGCTGTCCAATCAAATATTATATAACAATATATAATATTCCACCAGTCACACAACGAAGTCATTGCACAGGTTTACGACACTTTAACTTGTGCATTCATCCTGTATCAGATCAATTCTCAAACTGTTTAGCAAAGAAAATCTGTTGAGTTTTGCATCTTATAGAGCTACATGGAAACAATTACTTCCTGGCAAATGCAGATCTGTTGGCAGATCTCTTCCTGAGCGTGTGTGTCTGTGCGCATTCACATGTGTGTAGTTCCACTTGAGCACAAAGAGAGTAATTGCCACTGAAACGTCACCAGGTTTCATTTGACAAGTGTGCTGTGAATCAGCCAAGCAACATCTGGACGCAAATGGAGAAATGACTGCCAAGCGCATGCATTACAGCTCAAACCTCTCTGCATGAGGATGCCTGCGAGGCTGAAAATTAGCTGAGAAAGTAGTGTAAAAAGCTGCAAAGCGGGAGCGTCTCTTTGTCTGCCACTCCATGCTTATTCTACATAATACAGCGCAATAATACAAATTAAGAAAGCAGCTACATAAATAACTGTGCATGATGTTTGAGGGAAGAGAAGGGAGAGTTGGTGGTAAAAGCTGCACAAATACAAATAAAAACTACCCTAAAAATAAAGCTAAAGGTTATAGTCACCCCAAGGAAGCATAAAATCCTCATAAAATAAAGTCCTCTAATGCATAAAGATGTAATAAATATCCCTGTCAGTGTTTTTACAGGACATATTAACTTCACAAGTGGCTGCTATGACCACATCCATACAGAACTCCATAAGCAGTGGTCCTTCTTTGTGCTTTTAAGGATTCAAGCATGCAAGTTGAGGTCAATACTTGGAATTTGTAGTAATAATAAAAAGTAATTATCAATTGTGGAAAGGTTAAATAAAAGCGAACGCATCACTGCAGAAACAAAGATGAAATAAATAAAAGTGAGCGTTCTAATGACTGTGAAACGTCAGACAAATCTCCTCTGAGTAAAATGATTTCAAGGGTGCCTGTGTTTAAATGTCAAACTTAACAACAGTACCTAAGGAGACGGTTTAGGCACACACTTAAATCCAAGGCTGATGAAGTTAAACCTAATCAGAGACTGAGATCTTCAACGCGTGGAGAAATAAAGCTTCATTAAATTCTTTGGGGATCAACAGAGTTTGGAAAATGTGTGTAGTATATATTCTCTTTCAGGTCAAAATTCACACCAGCACTTTGTTCAGCAGAATATTCCTTATGTTCTGTCGCCTGCACCGTGCCGTCTGCAAACAACACGGAATGCTGAAAGTCGTCCTCAGATGAACTCTGACCTGGTAAGCTGTGCCACTGAAATGTAGAGTGGAGGGCCTCTCTACTCTGCATCTTTAATGAGAGCGGCTGACAAATTGAATATAGATGCCTACTGAGGCAAAAGAGTGGAGGCTGGTGGGGGGGGGGGGTTGGATGAGGGGGTTAGACGAAGAAGAAATTAGCTACTGGAGCCTGTTTTCTGTTGGCCTTAAGTGAATCTGATTGGCTGTACGTGTGTGTAACTGAGCCAAACTGTCAACAACAATGGTTAGTATTTCCTTCCCTTAAGAAATACACTTTATTTTTTATTTAACATATGGAATCGTGTCTGTGATGAACCACTAGCTGCCGTGGTGATAATAACGGAGCTGTCAGGTTATACTGAGGCATTAGGTTGATATTGGACTATTCTACACCTCCTGATGTGTGACCAAAGCCAATGTTCATTGCCAATTTGGAAACTAATGAGCCCTTTAGGTAACTAAGCAGATGGTAAGAGTGTGGGATAGACAGGAACTAGCATCAGCTCACAGACCTGTAATTTATGTTCTTTTACTTTCTTTCTTTCTTTTTTGAATTAATTTACCCATACCACTATCTTTCACGGCAACATTACGTAACTATTTTACCTTAAAACTTTCATAACCCTAACCCTAACAGGGCAAGGAAAAAAAACTGATCGCACAAAATGCATGACTAGCTGATACTTTTAAATGTGTTTTCTTGGTTGCAAGGCTGTTTATATCAAATTCTCTGCTCAGGAATCACACCGCAGACTCTGGTGAGAAGCACCGGCAACTATACTGAACCATTTCAGCCAGGCATCCTGCACGTAAAACATCTGTTGCTGGTTGTGGGGTATTGTACTCTTTCATATGCAATCCCTCACATTTTGCAAAGGATAAGCAATAATTGTTGAGACAACTGTAAAATGGCGATCAGTTGCTGAGTGTTATAGAAACCGTATGACAGCATGACAGACCGCCAGGGCTGTCCAGCCTGCAGTTGTCTGGCTGAGTGACTGGCTGTGAGGTTTCATAGGCTGGATTTTCCCTCAGGGAAACAGCAGCCGAGCCTGACAGCTTTAGGGTGGTGGGGGCGGAGGGGGAACAGGAAAGAGGTGGTGCTGAGCATTGGAGGCAAGGCCATTTTTTATACTTTTGATTTGACACTACATCACTTGTACAGTGATGCTGGCTGAATGAAAAAACAGGAATGGAATGGGGCCGGTGCACTGAGTCCAGTGTAACAGGGAGGTGAAATGAAGAGTCCAGCAATGATGATGATGATGATGATGATGATTAGGCTTCCTTTGGCTAATGTGACTGCTTCAGGCTGCCTTGCTAATCAAACTCTGGATTTTATGGTCAGATCAGTTAAGTAAACTTCATCTGGCTGCCGTCTGCCTTCGCCTCATGCACCTCATCGTTGTTCTGTGGCCTGCTTTGTTTCCCCTGTTCTTGGCTCAGTAAGCTGGCGGAGACAGGGACTGAGACATTAGTCTGTGTCTGTATTACTCTTGATTACAGACGTCTGTAGATCAAGCCCCTTCTGTGAAAGTCGCGGAACAGAAATAATATAGTTTTATAATTTTACGGAAGATTTATGGACCACAGATAACATCATGTTGTCATGTTGCTAAAAAGTCTGTCCAAACAGCACATGAACAAAATCTAGCTCATACTGATTATTCTTTCCCATACTTATTCGGTGAGCCAATGTACACCACAGGCACAAGACACATTGTTTAAAATATTGACTATTATTGTGAATACTGAATATGCTATATAATATTTTATAGTATACTTTACCACATCATCTTTTCCCTTCACTGTTTTGGACATATATTATGATATGTATGGACAGACAATTCAATGGCCTTCTTGCTTTAACCTTTTTTTGGCTATACTAAGGTATGACCTTTATTTGACAGTTTTGGATATACTATATAAAGGCAGGGTTTTTGTTTTCTTCTTCTTTATGTACATTTTTTGAAAATTCTATACTATTACACTCATCAACAAGAAAACCCCGAACCTTGAACTGGGAAAAAAGAAGAAATGTCAGAGCTCTAGAGGAGGGATCCCCCTCCCAGGACAGGTTAGGTAAGGTTGAACTTTATTGTCCCTAAAGGGAAACTTGCTGCAAGGAAGGGAAAGGAATTTGTAGTGCAGTGTTGCTTCATAAAAAGTATCACAGCACAGATCACACATCTAAAAAAACATCACATTACATCCACATGAACCTGAGAAGCATTAACATGGTGTAATACTTCACAAATAAAACCAAAAGGAAAAAAGGACATTGTTGACAACATGATAAGTAGACTGTGAGTTAAAATGCAAGTGCTAAATTGCTCTTGTGGAATAGATTAGGGAGGATAGAGGGGGAGGGGTTAATGGTAATCCACAGTCTGTGCCCACACCACGGTCTACATCAATGGTGATAGAAGTGGGTGTCCAGCAGGAGCGCGGCAGCAGGTGAGGCCATAGCCTGCACTCACCATGGGCCAATGGCGATGAGGTTGGTGTTGGGCAGGACCACAGCAAGAGGAGCAGTCCGCATCTGGGGCCAAACACGATCCATGGCGGTGACATCAGGAGGAGCGTGTGCCAAGCAGGACCACAGCTAGACATGAGAAACAAGAAAGCACAGGAATGTTGCAGTCTCTGTAACAGGATGTGAAAGTCAATGGTTATCAACTGCAGCGCTCAGATCTAACAAATTAGGGAAGTATTGCGTTTTAAAACTTAGACACATCATCAAAATGTCTGCTGAAATGTTGTAGTTCAACACTAGAATTGTGCAGCCTGTGTAGCCTCTCTACAATGAAAATACATGCAGACGACAAACTCCTAAATAAATATTTTAGTTCCAGTATGTGTTTCACAGAAAAAAAAAACACATTGAAGCAGCAATAAATACGACTTCAATTGTGCAGAATAAAACTGGAAGTGCTAACTGGTCTCCTGAAAGAGTCCTTGTGCAGCTTCATATGAGACACTTGTGCCCACATGTAAGCAATTTACAATATAATAATGCCAACCCATTCCATAACTCCCAAGGTGATAGTAACAGACAAATAGACTGGCTGTCATGTGGGATGGATAATACATGGATGAGATCATTATTATGTAATTGGTTCTGCTTTTGCAGTCTCTCCCCATGTGTGAAAGCAGGCATCACCCACACTGGCACCCTGTAGATCAGCCAAACCTCAATGTTTGGAGAAAGGCCCTGAGATCCACCATAGCTGTAACAGCCTCCAATCAAACGGCCTCTCATTGGCCGATTAACACTGTGGAGTCCTCCAAAAGGATATGAGGCTGTTACTGTTGAATATAATGGAGGTCTGAATTCATAAAAGTCTTTTTTTTTCTTTTCTGTAATGCACGACACAGGACTTGATGGAATCCAGATTTCTCTCAGCACACTACAGGATGCCAGGCAAGTACAGTAAATGGAATACATTAACCGCCAGCTGATAAATATTCATAAGCAGTCCATATTAAGAAAATAAAACGCCTGCCATAACAAATAAACAATCTTTATCCAATCACTGCATCACTGAGGTGGATTAATGCTGTTTATGTTGCCTTGAATAAACCTCAGGGCATGGGACTCAACATTCCTTGGGTTGGTAACATTGTGTTAACATTGGGCTCATTATATAAATAATTAATGGCAAACTATGCAGGAGTTGTTTGTTGGTGTCTGTAAACACAACATTCAAACTTTGCTCCTCCGCTGCGAAAGAAAAAGCCTCCGATTTCATTATGCTTTTTCTGCTTGGTGTTTAACTTTGCTATATTAGCGTTTAGGGCAATGTGGCCCCTGTTTTGGTAGATTATCTGATAGTTTTTGTGTTCTTTAAGGAACTGTAATTGTGCATAATATACTTTTAATAGCAATGAAAATAAAATTACAAAAGTTGAGTGCCAGTGAAGTGCCAGCACATAGTCAAATAAAGTTTTTAAAAGCTAACACATATTTATTTTCATAAAAATAAAGAAACTTAGTAGTAATAAAAAAAGATATATTAACTTCTTAACTGAGGCTGCTGATGGTAGATTTGGACTGAGTCTTATAGAGTTACCTGTTATCATTCGTGTCAATAAGAAAATTTATGCAGAACCCCAGAGAGCAGAAAGGGGAAGTGGAGTCAGTTTTCAAAAGCGATAAAAATCAGCTGGCGCCTGTTGAGGAGGTGCCTGTGTATGTCCTGTCACGTGTCCCGCCAAGCACAATGACTCTCCCTCACGCCTCAAGGACGGATTTCCAGCATCATACTCACCTACATTTTGGCTCCAGACTGTATTTAAGTGATTTGATGTGTTACATACTATCCAATATTTGCAGTATTCAACTTTTACTTTGCAAATGCCCAAAGAAACGAACAAATAGTGTCAAAATAAATGCACCTCAAGGCCAAACGGCAGTGTTCATAAACATGACTCCTATATGATCCTTAAATTGTCTTCCCTCAGTGAAATGCTACCTCTAACATGTCTTGTGCTCTTTCCATGTTGTTGTTTTCCCTCACCATTAGCCTTTACCTTCAACTCCGAGTTCCAGCCCCGGTGGGACTGCACGCGCCTTGTGTCGTACCTCTCCCTCCCTGAGCTTATGATCTTTAGGCTGGTGAGAAACATTCAGGTTTTCTTTTTTTTTCCTTCCTGTTCTATGCATGGTGACCCGAGAGACTGGGGTTTAAGCTTACTTTCCACTCCCCCGCATGCACACCACCCTGGCTTTAGCCATCGTCTTTTCCTTCTCGGGGTCTGCCATCTGCACGTCCTTCTCTACAGACACCCATTATTACAGTTAGGCCTCAGTGAGCGACTTCAACCAAACCGAGGTGCACTGGAGCCACAGTTTCGAGCCGCAGGAGTGCGCTGAGGTGTAGGTGCTTGGTAACTCTAGATTTTTAATTACAGACTAAGCATGGCGGTGCGATAAGAGGGTCACGGCTTCCTGATAACCTGTTTGGTTGAGTCAGAGGCTGTTTGTCACCCAGACTGAGCGTAAGCTGTGAGAACGGGACAAAACCTCATCTTTGTGTAAATACGTCTCGCTTCCTGTAGACTCAAAGTCAGTACAGCATCTGCTTTCACCTCCGACAGTTGAAACCACACATCTGAGTCACTATTCAAAGTCTACCGATGCCTAGTCTAATATGTTAAGAAATCCAGAGGTAAACAGTGAGAACATGAGCCATTTTCAATAGTACCAGTGGTTTAGACCATTTCAACTGTGATCGTTTTACCAGAATATTTTGAAGCAGTATTTGAGGACGTTCAGGCTCAGGTTAAATCCAGGAAGCTCAATTTGACTATTCTTAGATTTACCAGACAACACAACAATATGTAGCATTTCATTATACTATGAAATGTTTACAGTCCTTGGAGTCATTGTTTCGTCATAGTTTCAGTGACTATGGTGTCAAAGGTAGAATTCCCCAGTCATGTTATGAAATGACAAGAAATTGTGCTTGCATGTATTGTTTTTATAGTGCAGTACATCAGCCCATACTGATTGTGTCAATCAGAGACTGGTTCAACAAGTCCGTTTGTTGAGAAGTGATTGGGACGAAAAGCTCAGAAGAAAATACATTCTGTATATGATTTTCAACAGTATGCAAGCCTATGCAATGGGGGACTCAATGGGGGAGTCAGAGTGGATAGTTACAGCATGTTGGCGGAAACAACATATCAAAAAGGGCCTAGCCAAGGCTGTTACTGGGTCAACAGGATGAAAATACTCAGCATAAAAGCTCAACAAAATTGAGCACAAAATAATTAATAAATTCCACATAAATAAATAAATAAATTGGGATGAGGCTTCTTAATGAGCAGCATTCAGTTTTTTGGGGGTAATTTTAGAATCACTAGGCAAGGAGGAACTTTACTTTTTTAATTATGATTTCTACTTTTAGTGCAAATAAACATTTCTCTAAGTGTCATTTGTTGGTAACATTTCTTCATCCAAACCAATTTCAGAACATTTTTTAAAAAATAATAAAAGTGTGATTGGGATAAAACTGTCCATTCCATGGACAGTTGAATGCATATTGACACTCCTCCAAGCATCCCTCCGTTCACCCTGACGCTATCTGATAACCAGGTGATATCCCAGCTAGCTAACCTGTGGGGAACTCACCACTTTAGTGCCAGGACTCAGCACGTGATCGCAGACAGGATAGCACTGAGCTCGGCAGCAAATCTAATAAACCAGTTACAGTTTTCTTTCTCCTACCAAGAATGGTAACCAAGCTGCTCAAATATTGGATCTCAGGAAACAGTGGAGGACAATTTCCTTCGAGCGTAACATTAGAATGCACGAGCCTGGCTCCCTGAGGTTCGGGGCCACCACCGCTGGGCCGCTCCAATTAGATGGAGCTTCCCTGCTGAGACCGAGCCAGTCTGAACACAGGAGCCCTCGAAAGGAGTGGAGGAAGGAGTTGAAGGGACGCATACACACAGCCATGAGTGCTGTGTTATACTTGGCACATGTTTTGCCAACCATCTCTCCCTGTCTACACTTCTGGCCTGGAATATACTGCAAAGTGATCATTAGACAGCACAAAGAGGAAATACAGGAAATAAAGAGATGAAAGCTTGTAAGGACGCAGAGAGTAAAGACAAAGCTCTAACGGCTGCAGCCAACAGTTGTATGATAGGGAATCTACATTTTCCAAAGTTGCAGTTGTTTTAGCCTTTTTTTTTTTTTTTTTTTACATTGCTGATTGACAAAAAGGAAAAATACTTAAAATGACAGAATACACTGATGAATCAACTCAACTGGAAAATTGTTGAAAGTTTGATTCCAAATTGACTCATGCTTGAGTCGCAACCTAAAAAGTGCTCCTGGGTGGAGTAGAAGTCGTAAAACAGAAACTTCAGGGCTCCAGCGGCTGTGTAGAAACCACACAGAGGCCACAAGAACTGCTTGTGTTTGCTCCCACAAGTTTCCAGTGTGGGTAATGATTGTTGTGAGGAAAGACAACTCAGTTTTGTTCTCCTGCTCAGTAACACATCTAACACACTGCAAAACATCTGCTTACCACCACCCTAAGTCTCACTTTCTCTTATAAGCAGATTTATGTTTCCCAATTATTATTTATTTAATTTGCCTGTATTCATATGCAGAGAAGCAATCCAATCATGGACGTCACCTCCCCAAATCTCCATTTGGCAGCATGTTATTTATCAGACTGTACACAATAACCAGCCCAAAGAAGAGGATGTAATCAGATATCCACTGGCTACGGCAGAAGCCAAAAAAATATTGGCCTTTGCCCACAGAGGCTAAACTGCCATCAGAACAATAGCCAATAGGTTTTGAGATTTCTATCACAGTGAAAGCATGAATGATTTCAATAAATAAATGATAAATGATAAATAAATGATTTCACGTAATAATCTCACACAAAATGAATGAAAGAATCCAGGCAAAGATTAGCCTAGTTAGTTTTCGTTCATATTTGTGACTTTGGTGAATCCAAAGTATCCTATGAAAAAAACTGTCACATAATGACACTTTTTTTCCCTGAACGTGGACAGCAAAACTGCTATATTTGCACAACTCGTGCTAAAACAGGATTCATTGTGGATGATGAATGTAAAATATTCATATGAATATGAACATGCTATTTCAGGTTTGTGTATAATGTGTACGGTCACTAAATGCAGTTCGTTGACCTTCTCTTTTTTCTGTGCCCTGAAATAGGATTTATCAAGAATAGACTTGGCTTTCCCCATTGTAATAAGACACTGTTTTAAAGCCCTTGAAGTATGCCATTGTTCATTTCACCCCTGCCCTTTCTAAACGTATTAATCCCATTGCCGCGGTCTAATGCTGAAATCCCCAGTGGAAACACCTAAGAGGACTGGATCTGCTCGACCACACAAGATATTCCCATTTCCCCTGCAACAAGTGATATCAAAGCTACAACCGTGGTCACTGCTGAACAGCTAAGAGGAAGTACATCTGCAGGCCATCCATTTGTGAGCCTACAGCACAGGTTTGGGTCCTGGCTCTGATGCAGGTGCTATCCTCTGGAAGGTGATTAAATATCATCACTCTTTCATTAACTCAGTATTTCTGGTATCACAGTGACTGTGTAGGAAGAATGGCCCTTTTCATCGGTCTTCCCAACTAATGAGCCCTGCTGAAAGGACCAGGTTAAGGTGGGAGGATAATGAAACAAGAGAAAGAGGGGAGGGGGAGACAAAAACATGACACCAGGGATTTGTGAAAGAGTGCAATGTGGGTGTTTTCCTAATTCAAGCATTTAAATGTATCTAATAAACTGCAACAGCTTGCATATCATTATGATTATAATATATGGATAGCTTTTTAGTGAGGAAAAAAAAAAAAAAAAGGATGTATACAAGAGCTGGTGGCAGGGCTGGGGAAGTAGGAAAACACATTGGTGTTTATTTTTAGGTTATGACACTGCCACAACAGTCTCATTTTCACCTGATCATCGAAAACAGGTAGGGAGGGGGAGGAGGGCAGATTGTTCCATTACGTAGACCAGACCCGAGCTCATACAGGTTCTTTGTGAAAGGTGTCTCTGTGTGCAGGCAGAGGTGCCACACTGACATCATCCAGAGAGCTGCGGATGGGACTTTTCATGTGCAGCCGTGCCAGGGAGCTGCTATAGTACTGTCAGCCAGCCTGAGTCAGCACTACGCTCCAGACACGACCATGCAAGAATCCATGACGGAAGAGATTTCACAACTCGCAGCGCATCCCTGCTCAAAACGACCCAAACAACTGGATTGAACTAGATATTTTGGTAGTGTGAAGATAAAAACATATTCTTTTCTATTTGTTTCTCTGAAATGCTAGAAATCCCTACTATAGTAATGTTTATGAGTCATTAATGAAATCTACGATAAATTTAGGATAAAGCGATTTAAGCAGGCTGTTTGTATTAACATTTGGAAATCATTTAAACAAAGACTTTTCAGAACAGCGGCCACTGTGGCCACAAGTTGCAATTGCAGCATGTTACTTTTCATTTCATATTTTCAACATTTTATGAAGTGTGATGCTTTAATAACTACATCATAGAGCCTGAAAGCACACTTTTGTTTTCAGAAATTGTATTTTGAAAATAAATAAATAAAAAAACTTTAAAACTTAAGGTCATCTTCAAAGCTTTTTTGGACTTTTCAACCAGATGTTGCAACTTTCTCAGTAAATTGATGGAACTATAATTTCACTCTGCTCTGTAAAGTAATAATGTAGAAAAAATACTGCAAAAATGTACTACAAGTGGAGAATGTCTAAACAGCAGTAGCTAATCATCACTAGCATTAGCCATCATTGGCTAAGTAAGGCTAAAGCTGATTAGTCTCTCAATGTATTTAAGTGCTATTTTATTCTTCCTTTTAACCTGTCACCTGTTCTCTATTGAGAGGCACCCCTGTTGAGGATGCAAGCCCATTATTAGCCTCCCAGGTAATGTCATAACATTTTGTCAACACTTTGAGAATGAGCTATTGTCATTCAGACATAATTACAGGTCAGGCTCCATGATTGGAAATGCAGGAGAGTGACCTGCAGAGATCACACTCTACTTTTATAGCATGTCATTGTCATCTGAACCAACTCAGAGGTCACTTCACCTGAAGGCATGGAGGGTACCACGGAGTCACTCAGCAGAGTTCAATATTGCATGTGTTCTTCAGGTGTGCTGTCAAAAAGTTTGGGAGGTGTATTGCTGGAATCCATGCAAGCAGCTTCTCAAGGTTTTTAAAAGACAAGACTTCCATTGGAATACAGTTAAATATTTTCAGCTGTTAAATTATGTTTTTGTAGTGTTTTTGTCATATGATAACATAAAACTGCAGTTAAGTGATAGCCCCTCTCCAGCACTGATGATAATAATCAAGAACTATTGGTTTCACTGCTCTTGCAAATCAGCACGCATTTCCTTCCCTGCAGATACACTATCAATGAGTGCCCAAGGTGTTTCACTTTACTAAAAGCCAGGAGCAGATAAGCATGAGATTACAGTGGCGCTATCTCCGGGCCGGAGAAATGAGAAGATATACAAGAAAGCGTGCGGTTACCACACATTGCTGGTCACAGAGGTGAAGGCCAGAATACATTTGTATTGATGGCTCTGTACTGAGCTATCTAACGTGATATCCAACCTGACGATAGAGCTAACAGCTGCCAGGTTCAATAATATTTGCAGTTAATATAATTATAAACACAGTGTATGCATGCTGAATTAAACATTATTGCTGTGTTGCATTGTTGTTATTTTTAGGAAGCTGCAATTTTCCAAATGTCTGCATGCCTCCAACCCTCAGCCTTACTGGTGGAGCCATTGGGAGCTGTTGTGGTTCTGCGTGGGATATCAGGGAGGTGTGAGAGAGTCAGAGCAGGGAATATAAGCCCATCCTTCTGAGGGTGTCAGGGCCTTGATAAGTCCTGTTTAAACTTTACCCTTTGCAAAATGTGTCAACAGTTGCCCGTGGCCAAAGCGCTCTGATCTGGCTATGCAAACACCTGGGGGAACGTGTCCTTCCCAACAAGACATTAGCTGACTGTAGAAAAAGGTGCAGTTCTGCATCCAAACAGGGCTAGAACTTTTCATCAATTAACATTTTGACCAGACACCAACAGTGGAAGCAGCCAGAGGGAAAGTTCAGATGGTTTGCCGACAGGATTTTCTCAGATCTCTCTGTTGCAGCGTCTGCCATGTCTAGGGCAGTTGGCACTAGTTGCGGAAAGTCTCAGACAGGTGTTATGTCAGTTGAAGCCACCTCTGCCTCCTCTGTCTCTGCCAAACTATCTGTCACTTTGAAAAAGTTCTTTAATTCATCAGTGGATTCATGGCAGACAATTGAAGCAAGGAGTTGACACACTTTTTGCTCGTGCAACATGTCTTGTGGATCTCAGAAACTCGATTAAAACATTCTGGAATGAGCATGCTAGCTAGCTACTCGTGAACAATCTTTCTATATATATCTTATCTTTCTATAGTTTCCAGGCAAATAACAGTTTCGAAAGGTTTACCCTGATGATTAGATGAACATTTGAGCTAACTATTGTTTGGTTGAAGTTGATGAATTCTTTGCACAGCGCACTGAATGAAACCCTTTCTTTTATAAGAGAGATCTAATTTTAAAAAAAAAGAATAAATAACACATGCTTTATTTCCTTATAGATTTTTTTTTGTGACAAACACTCTTCAAAGGCAACAATGCAAAGTCACACACACACTTGCTGTACTGCAACACATCCACACGCATTTGACACGCAAAAGAGGGGCGGTCTGCTCAAACATTTGCAGTGGAATCTGAGAGAGCTAGGAGAGGTGGAAGACATGATTTGGCAGTTTACCCTCAGTGTTTGCCTCAAAATTTTGACGCTATGGCTCGAAGTCAAGCTGAGAAGTTTCCCAAGACCTGCTCGGCCTGCAGGCGGGTATTCCATGTAGGACTGGCCCCTGAGGATTTGCATCCCCCCCTGCTCTGATGGACCGTAAGTCAGTCTGCAGGGCACCTCAGACCCTGTGCAGTCAGCAGTGTGGGGGCGCGAACATGCCCAACCACACCTCTGATGTCTCTGTGTTAGCCATCACTGGGTTTCCTCCTCTGCATGAGGACCAGTCACCTCTCAGGACCAGCGATCTCAAATGGCAGCTCAAAAGCTAGTAAATGACATCTAATATTCATCCTTTAATGAAACAAAGTATGTTGTTTTATATTAAAATTAAAAAAAAAGGTAAGAGTATCATTTGACTGCTAGTTTTGCAGCGTGACGTGAGCTGCAACCCCGAGAGGCGTCTCAGAAGTAACACTTTATTAGGGGAAATGGATCAAGGATTTCAGTCCAAGTACAGAGAATCAGGTTACTTTGAAGTGTTTCAAAATCAACATAATTATACCTATTAACTGCCCATGAAACAAAAACAGCTCCTTAGTTTTTCCAATCCACTCTGTTTCTCACCAACATGAACTTTAGAAAAAACAACACTTCTAAAGTGTATGTTATATAGCGATACGCAGCCGGGAACCTGTGTGCCGCAGCCTCCAGTCAGGCAGGAAGACAAGGGGCAGAAATAGCAGGTACATGTGACAGGAATATTAGGCTGGTTTTAATGAAAATGTCAGGGTCAAGACAGACTGAATGCTTTAACAGGAAACCTTGAACCACTGCACTCTTTAAAGAGAAAGATGATATTCACGGCTAAATGTTTATTTTTAGCAACGAAAGGCAAAACCTCCCGA
>JAOWBC010000458.1:11605602-11621354 GCA_028566105.1 Hypoplectrus providencianus
CAGAGCTCTGTCAGAGAGCGCTAAGCAGAACCCCCCCCCCCCCGACACACACACACACACCCCTCAGGCCTGATGCTGACAGCACAGGAGGAAGCAGACGGTATTGAGTTCCCTTAAAATTAAAGCAAATATCACTTCACTGTAACAAACAGAAGCAGTTACTCAATTTGAGTAAAGAGGCTAATAAGACACAAGTGTCTCGTGATTCGCTGCTTGAGATTTGCTGGGTTGATTATTGCGTCAGGACGGCTGACTGCTCACATAATTTTGTGACAAAAAGCTGCAGGTTGCTGTAGCTTTGCAACAAATATCAGGAAGAATTAGAATAAGTTATAAGTTAATTAGTTTGATTTCATTAAAAAAGGAGAGCAGCATCATGTGCTCATTCTCCCATTCCGCAACTTTCACAAAGTTATGTGTGCAGCCTCTGAAGTGCATTAATTGGTAGCAGTACTGGGATGGGGGTTGGGCAGGGCTTGGGTTTGTTCTGCTGTGTGCCCCTATTATTTTCTCCACAGGCAGTTTAGTGCTTTCCAACTACCTCTGAAGCATCAGCAGTTTTGGCCTCATCTTGTGCAGGAGGGAATACTTTGAAACGAGGTGCAGGAGGACTCTCTGCAGGAAGCTTTTTATGCAACTCTAATTTTAGAGAACAGTTGTTTTTACAGATGCCCATTCCTCTCGGACAGTTTTATCTGTTTGATAGTCACGTCTCCTTCCTGGCAGGCTATCGTTTAGTACAGCTCCAGCACACATAAGTTAAGATTTAAAAGTCTTCTGTTATTTCGAACAAAAGTTTAAATCTTTTTCAGTACCATCATTTTTTCTGCTGGGGCTTGGCTTAGGAAACAAGGAATTAGCATCACGTCCCAGAGTGCTTTGCAGCAGCAGCTGTGGGGAACAGGTGCGTGTGGTGAGCACATGGTGAGGGTGATGAGGTCTGCCACATGTTATATGCATAAAACACAACATTGCTGCTTAGTTTAGACACAAGAAAGATGTTGGACTTGTATTTCTGTGTAAAATTATGAGAGAAGAGAAAACTAGCCAATACATCTGGAGGAAGACACAGTGGAAAAAAAAAGAAAAATATCAAAAAAGGTGCCAGTAAAATGTCTCTTTGACATGGGCTAGATGAAGGAGAAATTTGAATCTTTCACTTTAGGGCAGGATCACACAGTGGGATCTCAATAAATGAGTGAGTGCTGTGCCCAAGTACAGAGCCAAAGCTGCCAGACGGCACATCCAGCCCTCTCTCTCTCTCTCTCTGAGCCTTTTTCTCAAGTCACTCTCTGTAACTTGCTGTGAAATTCCAAGGAGACGTCAGGAAGAGAAGAATCAGCAGCAGACATTTGGTTTTCAATTGCACTAAAGCCAACTTCTCAAATGCAAGACTGCATTTTTTGACAATAAATTCCTATTTTTTGCTGAAGAAACTACTCCTTGGTGTGTCTGTTGTCTTATAACACTGGTTTTCTCCCCCTACCTGGCAAATGTCATCACTGTTCTGTTTAATCCCTAGCAGATGAGCGGGAGAGGCCCTGGTATCAAACTGCAGAAGAACACACACTAGTTGCCATAGTAATAAAGCCTGCAAGTGTTAGTGGGCCTCGGTGGCCCATTGGCATAGGCCAATGGCAAGTGAGATGAAGCTCCGGACCATGGGAAAAATCATGCCCTCTCCTGATTTATGATAGCTGTGAAAACTTCAAAATTCTCTCTCAGACGTGTCAACAAACATCACAGCGCAGGTTGAGCTATGCATGTGCTCATGTGCAAAGATCCAACAGGCCTGTTTGACACCTTGTTAAGGTTTTCCTCTCCTTCCTCCTGGCCTCTCTATCCTTGCACATCCATGCCTCTGTGGCCCTTTGGGCTCCTTGCACTGACCCCAGAACTCTGACAATCACTCAAACAACCATTTAAGCTACCACAACACTCTGGCAACATTTGGCTTCCAGATTTGCTAGGTTTTTTTTTTCCTGAGGTTTTTTCATAAACCTCCTTTGACACTCTTTCTTGATTTTTGTACAGCAAATGGATATGTCACCAGTGTTATAGCTCTGGTTTTATTGCTGTTATTGGTTTTAATAATGATATATATCAAATGCAACTTCATCATCACAGAATCCCAAATTAATTGGACTGGGCACAGAAAGAATAGAACAGAAAGAATATCCTGCCAATCTAAAATAATTTGGAAACAGTAGAGCATTATAATTGGTCCAGTGAATGTATGGGCTTTCCACATGCTCATATTCATATTTGCTAGCCAGTGCTAAAGCAAAACATGCAAGACAACATCAGAATATTAAGGGGTTGTGTCCACTCAATATTTATTATAATTACTGCCTTGGTTTAGTTATACATCTGATAATTCAAGGGTCTCTTAACCTCTCCATTATAGGTTTTATGTCCTACCTAGACCATGACAAAAGTCCAAGGACCTGTGTCCCTGTGTCTAATCTGCCAAAGTACTCCACAATAACCATGAGAACAGGCTCTCCTGTAAGATCCAGGAATGCACTGTTGCATATCAATGACCCACATCAACAGAGAAAGACAGAGAGAGAGAGACAGAATGAGAGAGAGACAACAAAAAGAGAGGATAAAAGGGCCCCTTCCTAACACAGTCACACACACATACACACACACACAAACACACTACAAACACACAAGGCAGGCAAGTCCGTGAAATATGACAGCCCCACGGTGAAGAAGGTGGGGGTGAGGGAAGCCATATTGTAACAATCTTATTCTGTGGTCATTAATTGTATCCTGCTGTTCCAGCCTCCCCGACCGTGTGCGCTGAGCGTATGTCAAACACATTTCCCCTCTCTCGGTGGGCGCACTCCCAGCCAGCTCTAATGCTGCACAAAGACACAAACCCTGAGAGCTCCTGAAGGCAGACAGGCCAGATAATCTCCCCCTCGGACTCCAGCGCCAAGTCCAGAGCCAGCCATAAAGACACGAAGAGACACAGGCCCACAGGGAATGTCTTCGGGGCCTGGCTGCTGCTGATGCTACCGCGCTACGTTCGCAACAAATCACATATATTATCAATGAAAAGGAAATATTTCAAGAAACCTCTTTATCTCTGTCCCTGCTGGCTTCATGTCTAAAAGTTGTGAAACGCTACTGTTTAAATATACATTGCCTCATTGTTGCTGTTTCACCACATGGCTTTCCATAAAGGGGTCCAAAAAACAGCGCAGATGGCTTTGCTAAAATTTCTGTCCTAGGTAGGCTTATATTATCAGTACAAAGGGACACTCTAACATGACATTGGGTTGGAATGGAGAACAAGAGTAATCATTTGAGATACCCTTCTGTTATATAACTGATTACAGTTTCAGTATTCCACAGAAATCCGAAAATGTGTTCATTGATAAACGTAGACAATTTCTGGGCAGCCATGGGTATTTGGCAGCAGCAAAGTGGTCTTCCCTCTCTTCCTTTTTATCCGTCTCTCCCTCCATACTGCCTGTCTTGCTCCCTCTTTCCCCCTCCTGCTGTGAGCTGCCTCATTAGGGAAGTGATAATGTAACCCCTCTGTTTCATCAAGCGCTGCCATTTGTCATTATGACTGACAAGTGCCGAGGTGGGCCAACTGAGTGACATGAAGAAAGGCCTCCCATTGGCACTGTAACCAGTTCTATCTATCATCCCATCTTTCTCTAATTTTTTTTTTTTAATGCCTCAGTGCATGAAGAAACTCTGACTTAGAAATGATATAGTGCCACTCTTTACAGTGAACACACCCGAATGCTATCAAACATATATAAATACAAGTATTTTTAAAAATCAATCATTCTAAATATTTCCATATTGTAAGTGGGTCTACATATGTCTCAAACTGCTACTGAGGACTATTGCCAGAAACCTGAGAAGTCTCTTGACAAGTGGAGTCTCCAGAGCGATGGAAAATCAGTCTGAAACACCATCAATCACAGCACAGGAGATTGGTTGAAAGACCTGCTTTTCACTGACAGTCTCCTCTGAGATCCTGACAAGATAATAGATTGTGAAGCCGTCAAAATGGCTTGATTGAGAAGATTTATTGATCGGACATCAAAGACTTTCCAAACAGTGCAGCAACTGTAAGTGATAAATTGGTATCATTGCTGATGCTATTGGAGGAACTTTTTATGGTTTCCATTAGAGCTGTGGAAGTGCTTCATTATGCAGGCTGAAGCACAGGATATTTATCTTCCAAGATAACCCCTATCTTTTGTGACGTCCCAAGCTTACACTTTCACCACTTCTTTTCTCAGGTCCAATATAAACTAATACAGAAAATCAAGGCCAGGGCAGAAATCCATGAGGAAAACAAAAGAGCCTGTTAGGGAAAACAGTACAATTGTGGTAAAAATAGAAACGGAAAGGAATAAAATCATGCCCACACTAGAGGGGAAAACAACTCTTCAGTCTCCTTTGACTATTATCATGTGGAGGTTCCTCCATTTCAATTTCAAATGCTAGAAACATGCCTGAAAGTTGCCGTCGTGGGTTGCACTACCAACAGGATAAAGAAACTGTGAAAACTTTGATTAAGTGCTAAAAAGAGCTTTTCGGCTCTTGCATATTGTGGTGGCAATTGTTTGCATAATGAGTATGATGATAATCCAAGTTTGACTGCAACAAGCAGATGCACAATAAACACTTCTAACATAAAGACACACTTAACGCGATCAAATTAGTTTGCCTGTGGTCAAGGGACTTATGTAAGGAGCTGAAGATGCCTTGACAGAACCCTTGACCTGTGGGTCTTCGTTGGGGTGGGATCCCGTCAGTGGGGACTGAAGGGGGGTGATTGATTGGGTCCCTGTCAGCAGGCTCAGCTGGACATCCTAGAAAAATCTCCCCATCCATCAGATCGTCCAGACCCAGGAGGAGCTGCCTCCAGATGGGCAGCATTGTTGCTGGGCCACCCTGGCAGACGTCTGGAAGACTGCAAGACTCAAAATACTACTGACAGCCTTCACAGACAATCCACATCTTCTGCATCTGTGCCTGTATGTCTACACGCATCAGGAGGTTGTAGCACCACCCTAATCGATAGCATACACCAGATAGGACTTGCAGAAACAATAGCTGTCATCACAATCACTAGCCGAAGCTTAGCAATCATCCACAGAGTGGAGATAAGAGGTTGCAGTGATGGTGCTCTGGCAGCGATCACTGTGTCTAGTGCCTAGTGAGGCGTAACATGGAGACTTAATTGTGGTGCAAGGCCTAATTGCATGGTCAGGACAGGGGGTAATGAGTTAATCCAAAACCAGTCATCCATGATGCGAAGAAGCAAGTCCTCAGCACAGTAATTACACTGCTGCTCATTAACCTCTAAGCTTCAGGACACGGGAGAGTGCAATGGTTTTTGATTATCTTTTACACAGGTTTTCATAACAGGTTGAGGATTTGTTAGTGGTGTCTTAGAATTAAGAAAAAGACCACACTGCATCCACCAGCCAACTCCGGGAGGCCAGGAGTTCAGTCACTGATTTGGAAGACCAGGAGTGCTTGCCAGGTTGCAAGCCCTGTTGACAGACCTGAATGTGTTTTCTAGGAAGGACTATTCTGGAAAAGAGGACCGGGGAGATATTTAGGGGAATGGGTGGGGATATATGTGATCCCATGGCCCCACTATGACAGGCGTCACGCCACCCTCCATGTAATGATCTCTTCCATATGGACCAGGAATGGTCAGTCTGTGTTTACTTGAGTTGATCCTCAAAACGTGTCCCAAGACTCGTTCTCTGGCATTGCAGCCCAGGAGCAGAGCAGACGAAAGGGGCTTGGGTAATCAGGACACCCCCTACCGAAGGTCCATTAACGCATACTTCACAGTGGCACCAAGCAGAGAAGCAACCTGCCAAAAACACCACGTTCCACAAGCACTTATCCACATATACTTAAACACACACCAAGCACTGTTAAAGATTACACTCATCATATTTTCATAATTGTTGCAGGCACCTGAAGTCAAGGCCAAGTCAACACATTTTGCCTGGCAGCCTATGAAAAGGGCTATTTGTGTGGAATGCATATCAAAAGCATTTCATCTGTGTTTGCTTCAGAAAATTGAAGAAAACATCAGGGTGTCACATTCAGAAGGGATCCTTAAAGAATCTGAGCTTCTTTGTCAACCTTGGACTGAAGAAGGTGTCAAATAATTTAAAAAGGTGGAAGTCTAAGGTCTCTTAAGTTTCACTGCCAAACTAAATCCTGGCAGCTGGACTTAAACTGGTAACAGTCATTGCAATGGTACTCACAACCTCCTGCTCTGGAAGAAAAATGTAGAATAAGTGGATCAGTTCAGACTGTTTGCTCCTTTGCAGCCAGTTTACCTATTAGTGCATAAAGCACTCTAGTGGGTAAATCATACTAAGCATCAATTTTTCAGGTCAGAAAAATGAAGCCATGACACTGCAGTTACTATAATGACCACTTGAGGCTGGCTCAGGAAGCCACTCTACAGCAAATAGCCGATGCAAAAATGGTTCCGTTTTTCATGGGTGATTTCCTTGTTCGTAACATTTGATGTCACTCACTTGTTTCAAATATTTTAAGGCTTGAAGTACTGCAAAATTATGAGCGTTAATGCTTTGAGTGAGGGGTGGGTGTTTTAGCACCCAGGCTTCATTTGGTCCACCTCAGCTCCCACCATGCTCCACCTCTTTGCCCATTTTTGGATTAGTCTGCAGTTAGGTGGAGTCAGGTGCTGCTAAGATGGTGACAGTGCAAGCCACCCACATTGAGCTTCACAGCAGCTCTTCTGAAACCTACAGGTGACATCACCAAAATGTTTTTTTTACAGTCTATGAGTGATGAGATGATCTCACAGTGACACAGAAGATAAATGGGACTGTGATCATTTCTCTGGTTTACCTTCTATAGGTTTATATTCCATCAGGAGAGAAAAAAGAAGCCTCTCCTCTATTCAAAACACCAATTTACCCTCAGAGTATAAACCCCTCTGTGGATGTTTGGAAAAGGGGGCTCTCCCCATAGTCTACTTAAATAACCACTTCCCCTGGAATGAAAACAGATCCATTATAGGACACTGGTATCTCCTCTCCTACTGGGGCACCTCTCTCAGTCCTGACGGAGTTCAGGGTCTGGGCTTAGCGATGGGCGCTGTGATGGCGGAAAACTGCCCCCTCTCTGTTGACTCAGAGCTGGAAGTGAGTAAGCTGAACTCAGGCCTTGTCTCACTAGGGACCAGCCGCACCCCGCTAATGACATCCAGCCCTTGACATTCTTAAAAAGTCTCTGGTTATTAAGGAAAACAAACAAGGACATCAGACTCACTCACTTTCTGTGCTAACAAATACCGTCCCCAGGCAATCCAGTAGATTGCTGGTGCAACTCAATAGTCCCCTGTTGAAAATCAAATCAGGATTTGGTGATTTGGAATGTACAGGGAGTGCAGCATTTATCCTGTGAAGTGAATGAAAGAGACAGACGCAGATCTGATAACACACAAAGTGTGTGCAGGAAGGGAGTGTGCCTACCTGACTTAAAGACTCAAGTTTTCCAGCTACTTTAATGGGAGGAGCAAAGGAGACACACATTTGCAGTGTGTGTGATGTGTCCTCATTGCTAAAAGGTTTCATGGTGGGATGTGGTTCTCATCCCATTGGAGGGAGCTCTTCCACCCCCTCCACCTGCCCCCAAATCCCCTTGCTCTCCTCCCACCCTCCCCCATCTTGCCACACATCATTGCCCTGCTAAACGCTGACAATTGGTGACAAATGGACTGCACTGCACACTGCGCGTCAGTTGCCCCGGGAGACGGTGGCGGACTCGGGGCAGGGAAGGAGAGCAGGAGAGGAAGGGAGCGGGGAGTCCTTGCAGCAGCAAGGCGCCTGGCACAGGTGGCTGAAAATCAATACAGATCCGGCCTCTGATTGGGCCTGACAGCACAAGAGCAGTGGAGTGTGGGAATCCACTGAGTGCCACACACAGCTAAATTGGATGATGGAGGGTAAGAGAGCGGAGGAAGAGCAGAGGGGAGAGGGGGGGCGGTGTAGACACGTTATTCCACATTATCACAATGACATTTTGACAGGGTGACAGGGACACGCTCCAAACGCATGCACACATAATACAGAATAAATGAGAAAGACACTTTAACAGATGGCATCTCAACACTTACTTACAAGTCATATTTTGCATGTTTCTGCAGCTAGTTTAATTATACTACAGTCTTGAGGGAATTACACTGTTCAGCGTTAACAATGCAGCTGCTGACAGGGGCATGCTGAGCTATTAGGAGACTAAACGCTCTAGTTCAGTGCAAATAACAACGACTCATGCATGCATATACGCACGCACTTGCAGGCTTGCTTCTCGTCATGCACTAACAAACACTTGCTGAGATTGCAGTCACACTAATTTCACCCAAGGCTAAATGAACTATAAAGTGTGGCACTGTGGCCGCAGCATTGCCTGAACATGTGACCAGAAATTCCTGCAGGCTCAGAGAGATGCAGATAAATGAAAAACCACAATCTGTGAACAGATTAATGAATAGATATCATTGGTAAAATATGAGCATAGTCTCCATGACATCACCCATAGAGTTCTAAAGAGCCCCGGGGTTGGTTACTGTGGTTGCTCTGGCTGTCACCAATTTGGCCTAACTCTGGAAAAATACAAAAATGGGCAAACTGGAACTTATGAGGGCAGAATGAACCTTTTTTGCTGACACACACAATAGCACCAACTTGTCATTTAAAGTAGTCACATGCTTAATTATGCATTTAAGCCATAACCCTTTATAGGGCACTTACTAAACATTGTCCTAGAAAAGTGTCATGATGGATATTACAAGACTTTTATTTTGTGAGTTTTTTTTTCCAAAATGTTTTATTTTAATGGTTAAGGTCAACTGACTTACCAAGGACAATTCTTTGAAAGATAAGGAGTTAACATAATCCCCAAAGAGGTGAGTTATACAAAATTACAAACACTGACCAGCTTTGTACAAGGCTTAAAAATATGACTTGACTTGCTTTTGGAGCCAGCCTCAAGTGGCCATATAAGGAACTGCAGTTTTTGGCCCTTCTACTCTGACCTATTTTTTTAGCCTCAGTTGCTGATGCTTGAGAAATATCAAGAATATCTTTCAAAAATATGAGAATCAAAGTTTGTACATGGCTGTCATCACCCCTGTCATGCCTTGGAAGAAATTCATTGGCCAGTGCACACAAACTATGGACAAAATTGTTTCAACACCAGAAAGCATAAAATGTGTTTCTGCACTTTCCATTGTTTACTTACTCAATCATAACGTATCAACGCGCTTGTGAATGGAATATTTCTTATTTCCTCCAAGAAACAGATGTACCTGTCACTTCAGTGTCAGTGATATCGGGCTTAAATGAAGGGAACAAAGTGTTTCCTACAGAGAGTACAAGATCAGTGATACAAAAAAAGATATTTAATCAAACTTTTATGGCAAAGAAATGCTATAAGTGGGTTTTGGCCTGTGCTCAACTCTGATGTTTGTTCACCATGACTAAATATACCATTTTTACTCCAATCTACAGACTGTACTTGCTGGCTGTGGATAAGTCATTTCTGCATGTTTGAATCAGTGCTGATTAACTGAGGCCAAAGCCAAAAGTTTCTTCATCAAATAGTTGGAACCCACTCATGGAGACCCCAGTTTGCTGTCAGTCTATTTGACAGGAAGGAACCCAGAGTAAGTGACATTCCCACCCTGCACCCCCTGGTGAAAGACCCCTCCCACATATGACAGTACAAATTAATCAAGATCCCAGACAAACCCTCACTCTTCATGCAACAAAAGGATTTTCCCCGGCCCTCAATGGCCTCACCAGGCAATTAAACTACATGTGCGAGTGCATGTACACATGCTTATATGCAGCTCTATCAACAACTGCATCCAATGTCATAAATTCTTATTCATGCATAAAACATGAGCAAATATCTGTGTCAAAACCAGCAATATGCATATGTACATGCGTGTGAGTGTTTGCTTTGTAAGAGTGTGTTTGTACATGCATGTGGAGGAAAGTGTGTTTTGTGTGGAAAAGGGGGGCACAGAGGGGCGCCGCGATCAGCTGTGTGCAGGTTGCCGTCTTTGAGGGGTGGCTGGGTGGGGGTTTGAGGACATGTCGGCCCTGTGTGTGGGAACCCCGCGCTCCTCACTTCTCATACATTGTTCTCCTGCTCCTACAAACCGTTAATGCCACAAAAGATGCTCAGCCTATTGTGGCCCGGGACAGCTGAGGGAGGAGGGCAATGGGGCGGAGGCAGGCAAGAGAGGAGGGGTCTTGCCGAGCCTGAGCCTGGTATGGCTGCCTTGCCTACCTCCCCTCCTTTCCTCTCCTCCTCTCTCCTGTCCTCTCTCCTCTCTGCTCCCCGGTCCTCTCCTCTTCTCTTCTTTCCTCTTCTCTCTTCACTCAGCTCTGCCACTTAGCCCCTCTCAAGAGGATTTGGCCGGGCCGGATTTAGGGGGCCGATGCTTATCATACAAAAGAATTAAACCAACTCAAGGTCCGAGCTTTCTCTTCTAGTCCGCTATGGCTAATCTGAGAATCTGTGAAGGAGGGCTTAGGTGATGTTACATTTTCATTAGACTTCTGATGGCAAACGGGCCACTAATGGTAAGAGCCCTGGGTTCCATTGTGATGCAAATCCTGATTATTTCTTTAATTAAAGCATCAGAGGGGGGCAAGAGGGGAGAAGGGGTGGAGTTGACACTGACAGAACTGCATGTCCTTACCCCTACTAGACAAGGATTCTCACGTCCGTCCCAGACTGGAGATCTGGGGCTCTGGGGGATTTGGCTGGTTTCTGAAAGGCTGGTTGGGTTAGGGGATTGAGGCTGAGCCTTTGAATCTGTGACACAGGTCACCTATATTGGCTGAAAGACTAAAATTTTATTTCAGCCCCAAACAAGTCATACGATTTTTTTTGCAAATATTGTTGAGCAAGTAATGATGATGCAAATGAGTAAAGCCTGAAATCCTCAGTGCCTATCTGAGGTTCTCAAATTTGTGCTCTTACTTTTAAGGGTGAGGTCACATCATCTCACAAGAACGTTCCAGATCTTATCATATTTATCATTGCAATGTTAATTTCCGAAAGGAAGATAAAACCCCAAAGACGATAGATTTAGAGGGATGAAAATAAGCTGAACTGGAACCTTTCACAACAAATTACCTAACGATCGATAGCGGTGATGACTGTCTGTAACTGCAGGGCGAAAAACAAAGACAGTTGCTGCTGGTTTCTTTCCTGTTCCCTTGAGACATTGTGTGCCACAAATAGGAAGGCCAGGAAAAACAGTGAATGTTGGGGTAGATGAGCGATCCACCCTCAGGATCTGTATTGTTTGTCTTGCCACAGTTCTGGCATTCATGGTAAGACTCTGTGTACCCTGTACGGCTGTGGACCAGATGTGGTCCTAAGCTGACGGTGGAGCAGGACAAGGACCACTATTGGCAGTGAAGACAGGAGCAGAAAAAGTGAGCGAGAGAAGGAGGGACATTGAGTGGTCAAATGTGTGCAGGACACCTCCCAAAACACCCCTGACCACAGTAGCTGGTGAGAACTGTGTGTGTGTGTGCACACGTGTGTCATGGTTGGTGGTGAGTGCGCGCTGCTGGTGATGGACTGTTAAAGGTGGAGGGATGTTGGGAGGGGGTAGAAGGCGGGAGAGGAAGGGGTGTGTGTGGAAACCCTGAGAACTTTTTTTTCCCTCTTGGCGTAGCTGCGCTGCTCTCCAGGACCACGGAGTGTTGCCCCCCTGCAGTTTAAGCCTCTGTCTCTTTTTGTCCCCAGCACAACAGCCTGTGGCATTCCATGGCAGCAAATCTGGCTGTGCTGTCACATGGGGGAGATTAGCCAAACTAAGACCTCAATAGAATGCTCACTTTACTCACCCATTCCAGCAGTGCCCGCCCCCCTCGCCCAAACACCCTCACACACCCAATTTAACCGTTCCTCGTCTAGACAGAGTGCAAAGCGATTATTATTGGCATCATTAAGACTTATAAGCAATGCTCTTTTTCTCATTGTCACATTCCCAGCAGTACACATGAGCTGCCAAGCAATGAGCCCTACTTCCCACTGTGAAGGGCACTTCCTCGCCTGTGCCGCACTCCACCTGGCCAAGCTTAAACTTCTACGACTAGACAAAAAATATCTTGCTTTGGATTTATATCTATTTCCTATCCATTTTCCTCAGTAACTGTGGTCTCTCCTGCCTTCTGGCTCCTCCGGTCTCCTTCATAATGCAGTTATTCTGGGCTTGGTCACAGATATTTAGAGTTGTTCTAGCCACACCGCCACTACCCACACACCCACCATCCTTATCTGGCAGGGCGACACTCGGAGGAGGATCTTCCAGGAAACGAAGCTCCAGCAGGCTGGAGAGGTCTGTGGCTGCCTGGAGGGACCTAGGATGAACTGGGAAGGGGACAGGGGGGAAACAGTGGGGATCTGGGTTGAGCAGAACCTTCTCCTTGGGGGTACTGCAAGAACAAAGCCATCTGACTACATTTAAAGACAAAGAGCGAAACACATATGGTTCATGTTTGTAGCATGTCAGACTTACACCACTTGCCCCTTTTACGCAACCCCTCCAGCCTCATTTACATATGTATTCATGCCCAAATGGGAATTATTAGATTAAGATTTACCAGATATATTCCCTGGGTATGTTTTTTCCAAACCCGCTTACATCAGGTTGGAGTTAATGCACTGAAAGAGGACACTTCACAGATTATAATAGTAGACAGAATCTGATGATGGTTATGATTTTAGAGTTAAGACTATTGTTCCAGTTATTGGTTAAGTGAATCAATCTTACTCTTTGGGTTAGCTTCACAGATACAGAAAAGACTGAGCTTCATGAGGCCCAGGAGCTGAAGCCAGAGCAATAACCTGAGTTTGCAGCTGGAGTCTGGGGGCCACAGTTGCAGCGGCACAGAAAATAATTAGGTATATTTTCATGTAATGGTCTACTGCCCAGGGCAGCACCATTGCTAAGCATAGGCAAAAAGCTATTTAATCGCTGCCACATAAAAGGACCTCTCCCACCGCCTCCCAAAATGGATGTCATTAATGGACCAGGTCTGGCTGTGAAGGGGTGAGGGTAGGGACATTGCAGGCAGGGGGAGGGCTGATACATTAAGGAAGGATATATGGGCAAGAGCTGCCCAATCCAAACTGGCGAGCCACTCAGGCCGTGCCTCAGTGGCACTGCCTCCCTCACCTGTTTTACATTACAAGCAGAGCAAAAGAATAGTAAACCGTGAACCATGAAGTTTAACCATTAAGTATTGCAATATAATTGCAGTATATCTGCTCTGAAGTCACGTACTTGACACACATATTGCTGAACAGGAACAAAAAAAACCTCAGTGCTGCATATAGGCCACTGGGGAGGACACTCAAACCTAAACTACATTACGATCTAATCACAATCCACTGCCAATGTCGTGACAGGTCACTGCAAGCCATCTGTCTGGATAGCTACAAGCACATAATGAACTGAACTTAGACGTCCCCAATATGTTTACTTTCATCAACGCATAGAAATTAAATTCTGATACAATCAACATATTTTAGATGGTGGTTCCAAACACATCGGACTGATTTTGTTTATCCTCATCACTCAGCCCGTTGCTTGCATCTGACGTAGCTATCTGGCAGCTGCAGCCAACTCAGTGCACCGCAGTCCCAGCACGGTCCCAGCCAAGCCTAGCCAGGCCTGAGGCAGCAGTGAGCCTGCTGGCTTTTACTGGACAGATTAAGTCATGCTTTAACGTCTGGGAGACATTGTGAGACCCAGCGATCATCTAAGCCACCAGTGATCCAACACAACCGGTGGAGGGGAGCACCAGTGACGTCCATAAATCACATCATTTCCCGTCAAGCGCAAACCCCTCTATCTCCAACACACTGAGAACACGAGCTCACCTTGCATTGCTGGCTTCAGAGCTGGACTCTATATACTAGTGACATTTGTCCCTGATTTTTGCAATAAAAATGCTATATAGTAAAAAGCTGATAATCATAAAGTTAAATGGTAAGGTCCAACATGAAAGTAATAGCTTTGGATCACTGCAGAGCTGGAGGTCATGGGCGTGGGGTGCTCCCTCTCCTGTTGTTCCATGGGTTTTGGGTGGGTGCCTTCATCTTTCACCTCCATGAGAAATAAGGCGCCTCAGTTAAGTTTACCTCTCTTTGTCAGGCTTTGGTTGCCTGTCAAACAGACAAACCTTAATCACCTCCTCTTGGCAGTTGACCCAGTTCTTATAGGCTGGCTTTGCAACATGGAAGCTGCGAGCATAGCCAACATATCCATTAAGTATGGTTTAATCCCAAGTCGTTACATCCCCAGGGACACAGGATTACCAAAAACATCTCGGAAAATAAGGACTAGATTATTAATGGGGAGACCAGTGAATGTTTTTTGTCACTGATGACCTTTAGCCACTCCTGTGACGCGCACACAAACACACACAAACAATCGTGTCAGGAGCAGGAGTGAAGTCAGAGCTTGGCACATCAAGCTAGCGTGGGTACCTGAGATGTCAGGCTCCTGGCTCCAGTGATTCGGACTGTTTTTTGCCCCTTCCTCTTATTCCCTTCATCCTTCCCATTTTCCACTCACAACAGCAGCGGTCTGCCAGTGGGGTCACCATCTCACACAACACTCTCACAATGCTGTATTGTCCGTAATATGCTAATATCGGTGGTAAAAGCAAGTGATTTTAGACACAAGTGACTAAAGGTTTGTGATGTTGCTCAAACAACAATTTCCCCCCTGTTCAACAGATTCTGCTATCAGGCATGTTCCAGCTGTCTCATGTGGTAGTCTTTTGGCTAATAGCACCAGAATTAGTATTCATGAAGCATCCTACACTTCCCTGCTTGTTTGCTCTCTGCTGTGTTCTCACCATAAATTTGGCTCCCGGAACAGCAACTTACAATGGTTTAAATACTTCTTGTTTTGTGACTGCGTGCATGTGAATGTGCGCATGTGTGCCTGTGCACATGTGTTGGCTACACATGCATGAGGTTATATGCTTTTATTGATACACATTGCCCACTAAAAAAAAACTCACAATCTAAGAAGTGAGTCTGGAATTTCCATAATAACTTGTGACCTTTTGATATTTAATTGTTTTTGTAGTTTACGGGAAAGCTTTTGGAACTGTCTTTCAGTTCTGTTCTTGTCAAATCCCTGACCTTTTACATGAAGACACAAACTGCAGCTTTGAGAAACACATTCACTGCAAATTTGAGAGGCAATTGGGAATTTTTAAGCCATGATCTGGTGTGGAAAACATATAACCACAGCAGCAGGTTGGACACGGAAACAAGGGAGTAAGCATGCTTGACAGAAGCTGTGAATCCCCACTCCCAGAAGGCTACAGCTGGGAGCGTATGAACTTTTGTACTCCCCATGGCAAAGGGAATGCACCCCCGGTAGCCACAGGACAATCCAAGCCATCTCTGGAGAAAAGGGAAGCACAACCCACAGAGGTAATAATAAAGGATAAAAATCGTCACAATCACGTCACCGCACAGTGGGAATGACTGACAGGACTGTGTATTCAGACACACACAGCAGCACTTCCCCTTTAGAGGCTGGTGAAAAATGAAAATGTGTCTGCATGATATCACTGTGTCAGACAGACGTGACAACGCAGAGAGAAGTGAAAGTACATAATGTTTGTGTTCAGCCCACAGGGATGATGTCAAAG
>JAOWBC010000458.1:11628993-11642112 GCA_028566105.1 Hypoplectrus providencianus
ACACACACACACACACACACACACACACACACACACACACACACACACACACACACACACACACAAACACACACACTAACACGCACACTATGCACAGAGGCATCAGATATAGAGAGAGCTGCTGACAGTTTCTTTGGACTGATACTCTCCAGCTTCAGTGACAGGCCAAACAAGTCTGAGCAGTGTATATTCATTCACTTTTCATTACCCTTGGCCTGAGGCCTGAGGCACAGTAGGCAGTCGCAGCAGGGTGGGGCACACGTACCTTTTACTGTGGCACCAGAGCTGGCAAGGCTGCACAATACTCACACTGCTGGGCGGTAGACAGTAAAGACTTTTAGAGTTAGCACACACTGGACACACTTTGTCCAAGCCAGTCTTAACCATGATTATTTTAACAGCTCTAAATTATTTCATGCATGGAGGTGAAGCTTCGATTGCGTCACAAATAAAATACCTGAATCCTACATCTTTCTTGAAAAGTTTTGTGGAACTGCTTCTCTGGAGTTGTTTTATAACAAAGCACCGTGCCATTCTCTCACACAGATATACATGACATCCCATAATTTGAATCCAAGCGGTTGAGTATTACCAAGACAACATCTATACAAGCCTGTCCTCCCAGTGAACTGTGCTCTGTGCCCTGACGAAGCGAAGGGGAACAACAGCCCTCATGGCTATGGGACAGGTAAATTGCACTGCAAGACAAGGGGCTGTTTGTGTGAGACAGAAACATGACACGTTCTGATGCAGGAAGTGAGGTTTTTTTCTACCACTGTAAAATAATGAATTAAACCCTGGGAAGAGGGAGCATTATAGAAACAATACTGGCACCTTTGTGTCTGTGAAGGTGTTAGAACAAGGTAATGTACGACTGACAAGCAATACGTTCCCAAGCCGTGCATGCCTCATCATGTAGAAAAGTGCAGCACAGTTTGTACAACAGAGGGATATTACCATTCAACACTGTATGGTACAACAAAATTGCCCTTGGAGCTTGCCCAGGCAGTAATCGAGCTGTGGAAGTGTAACAGTCTTCGGTGTGCAAGTCACTGCAGAGCAGACATGGAAGGAAATCTTACGTTCTCATCTTTCGTATTTACAATTGCTTTGCACACAGTATGTTGTTGCACTGAGCAACATTGTTGGACCAAGTACTAGAAAGCAGGATCCAGCATGCATGATATCTTATTTGCAGGATTCAGCTTCTTTATTGTACCCTGTTGCCACTTATCAGCTTCCTCTTGTCCCCTCAGAGAAGTCCTGCTGTCTCTGAGCATGTAAACCAACACCCTCACCATCCACAGTAAATCTCTGCGTCTCATAAAATATACTTTATGTCCAGTTTAACAAGGCAGCAATTAGGAAACGTAAAGGATATGTTGCTTCTGAGAAACCTATAGGTTTGGCTCAAGAACTGATACACTTCTGTGACATGTAACAGTATCTGAATATGAAATCCTGTCCGCCTTACCATATAGCCCTGTTTTGGCAGCACTCCTGTTATGCTAACATATCACGTCATAGAACCATTTTGTAATGCCAAAATACAGAGACACTAATGATTTGTGCTGTGTGGGAAAGCTGGTGCAGCACTTGGGGATGGGATTTTGAGAGATTCAAAGATGAGTAATATATGACCTTGATATAGATACCATATGTTTGTATGTTAAAGGATGATGAGGTGCTAGGACGTCAGATCCTTGACACTCAGAAACCTGGGTGATAGAGGGGAGGAAAGGAAAGACATGGAGAAGAAAACGAAGTGGGGGATAGGAGGCACGGGTGCTGAGAGAGATTCAAAGACAGTTCCCATGCATCATGCCAAGCATTAGGCTGGGGCATACAGTCTATGACCTCACTGCTCTGCGGCTGGGTAGAGCTGCTCAGCAACCTCACTGCATTAGCCCCTCCACTTTTGTGGTTTTGTTTGGGACGGATCAAGAAAGCCCAAATGGAGCACAGAACATGGAGGTGGGCTGGCGTCCCAAAAATGAGCCGGAGCCAGCCAAGTGCTTGTGGTCGTCTAGTCAGGTCAACCCCGGCCAGGGCAGAACATCGCCCCATCCATCCAGCAAAGAAGGCTTACCCTGGCCTCTGTAATGACTGCGTCACAAGAGAGAAGCCCCTCTCTCTGACCCAGGCCCTTAGTCTGTGCAACCCCTTTGGACTGCAGATGCTGGAGCCGGAACCAGGATCACAGCCAACTGGCAATGGAGGTGGAACCACTGCTCTAACCCTGCACTAATGTGAAAAGTAAGGCTGTATGTGAGAGCAAGGGGAAGGACCATTTGGGGATTAGGGCACAGGACCCGTAGTGGATAAATTGAAGTGGTGATAGAATACATCCTGCTGAGAGACGAAGGGAAAAAAGAAAAATGATGAGGGATAAATGTCTGAGAAATGAGTAGGATATGTGCTGGGCAGAAGAAAAAAAAAGGTGCTTCAATTTTAAATCCTGTTGTACCCAGAGTGATGGTGTTTAGGTAACAAGCTATCCTCTGCTGGCCCTGCTGAAGGCACCTTAAGATAACTCAATGCACTTGCACTTGGCTACTTGGCAAAATATTATAGACATCACCATTAGCATATTTTAGTTTTAGTTCCTTTTCCTATGTTGCAACAAGGGGCAGCTTCTGGGTCAGAAAAGTTAAGCCAGTACAGAAGTATCTTAAATTTTAATAAGTAGCCAGGTAAGCATATATTCATAAATAACCAGCAGAAGGCGACCAGCTGGGCTGCAAAAAGAAGCCCAACTGTACCTAGAAAAGCCATTGAAAAGATGATCATACTTGATGATACTTGAATTCTTACGTCAGCAAGCATGTTCCTAATGAGTTCATGGTCTTTGCAGTGTCTCTGGTGTCTGGTAAAGTGCAGCTGCAGGCCAGTGGTAAGCTATGCTTTGTTGTCTTTTAAGTTGATTTTTAAGTTTGTTTCATACAAGTTGGCAGCGACTTGTGCTGAAAAACCTGAACATTTTGTGTTTTGCAGATACTGGGACATTCAGAGACAAGTCAGGACATCTGGCCAAACTCAAGGCTTCAAGAAGTAGTAAATAAACAAATGTGTGAGGTAATGGTGACTACTGTACCTCCACCAGTCTATGGTTTCAACTGTTAATTTCACAGCAGATGAAGTTTGTATTTGAGTTTATTGTAAAGCACTAAGCAGATACAGTTACATCTGTTCTCTATATTCATATCTGGTGCAACTGGCATATTCTGTAAACATATGACATTAGCATTGTTTGCCTTATTAAATTAGCCCATAAATTACATAACAGTTACATTGTATCTATTTTTCTAGCCCATTTGTTTTGTATTATTTGCACCCTTAAATGTCATTTTGAGAAGCAGCTGCAGAGTGCCTACTGTATGTGATGTATAGAAACTGAGCGATTAGGTCGTACATGTGCAAATTGATTTGTAGCTTTGAGAATGTCCATGGGACGTGTGGCAGCACACACGTCATGCCTACATTAGAAAGCTCTTTCTCTCTATTGTAACTTTTATTCCTCTCCCACAGAGCTGAACTTTGTCCAACAGCTCTATCTAGCTCTAGCCAGGATGCTAACCAGTCCCAGGTGCTGTCAGAGCTAAGCTAACACAGTAGGCCCACCTAGACTGCGAGGCCTTGGGTTTCACCTCAAACCGCAGGCAACCCTCACTCAAAGATACAAACTATACCATTAAAGTGCTGTGGCTAAACCGGACTAGCCCTTGTGCAAGCACGTCCACCGATGCAATGTAAATCTACATTTCCATCATGCACTATGAATCTCAATCACATTTCAAAGTTATATGGACTAAGGTTGTTTGCTCTTGTTAAGTCCTGTGTAAGCTTCGAACAAAAGGGATTGCTCAATGCTCCCTGCCAACCAGCAGGGCGGTAAATAAAAGATTAAGGCATGCCAAACCTGAAACCAAGCAGACTCTTTCAAACCTAGATATATTTGTTGTCTTTTGGTAATCCTGATCTTGCTGAACCAGCACAGAGTTGAGGTCTTTATTTAAACTTCCTGTATTAACCCATGGTGCTTCCTGTTTCTGTTTGAGGTGTACTGTATGTGTCTGGTTGATAAAAAAAAAAAAGAGGCAGTGCAAAGCTGACTTCTAGGGTTCCTAGCCTAAATGCCGTCGACATATTTTCAGTCTTTAAAGTTTCAGATCGGGTCAACAGATGAGCATGCTGTTAAAAAGTGAAGTAATGCTGCTGCTAATTTGATACTTGTCATTCTCTACCGCCATGCTTTAACATTCTGTCAGGTGTGGGAATTCGGCCGTGCGGGCAAATGTGGTGTGCACATTGCCTCCATGGCCTTTTGCCAGCAGTGTCTGAGGTTAGTGTGGTTGCAGACACAAGCAGGTGAAGGGAGAAGTGCAGTGGCTACGTGCCTGCAAAATGGTTTCACAGGGGCCAGGCTAAGGGGACACGGGAGAGAGGAGGCGGAGGAAGGGTTTTGTACTAGGATAAGTCTGCTATACACTACACAAGCCCCTGCCACCATGCTCTGCATATAGATATGCCTTATGCACAAGTGCATACCGAGAACAAGCTAAATAACACGTAATCCCTTCCATATCACATCAATCACAGCCCTCTCTGTGTGCACACACTCGTATAAACTCCCCTCTGCATCCTCCTTGAGCCCTTCCCAGCCCTTATCTCTCCTCCCTCCTCCCCTTTCGTCTTCTCCTCAACTTAAAGCTGCCACCTTCCATGAAATCAGAGGTCCTAGATAGCAGCCTCGATGACATCATTTTTCCACAGCTACTATCGCCCCCATTACCCAAAATCCTGTTCGCCAGTGTCATTATCTCACCTGGCATCAAGCCCATGAATTGTTGCCTGTGCTCCACTGCCACTCCCTCCGTTGCCCCACTAAATACACTTACACACACATGCATTTACAAACACATTGCTGTGTCTTCCCTGGAGCCTGCAGCGGGCAGCGCCGTGAGAACATGTCCTCACACATCCACTTTCTTGGAGACCATTTTAGCTTGTTTGTCTAAAACCTCGGCATGGACGACAAAGCTGTTATACTGATGTGTTCCAGTATGACATTTTAATGTCACATGAAATCAGCAACACTATGCAATGAAATGCACAGGGAATGGTATACATCTCCCTGACGTTAACTTTAACACAAAAAACTATGTCACTGTGCCAAGCAGATCCCACCCCACAGCTGCAATGCTCCAGCTTTTGTCCTGCACAAACGACGGTGCAGTCCCTCAAAGACAAACACAGAAAAACCCCGCTTGAAAGAATAGTGAATCACTGCAAGACAGGCATCTGTATTCCTACATAATGAGGTAATTTCTTTCATCTCATATGCTAACCAGAGCTGTATCACTTCATCTTAAATGTTAAATGAATCCGCTGGGTTTTTATCTTTCTGTGCCTTTTGTGGCTGCTTCACCGGGTCATCCACAGGCTGACTGATGTCATCAGATGGTGGATGCAGATTCTGCATCGGCAGTCTCTATCAGTAGTCATCTTATTCAGCTACTGTTTGCTTTTCAACCCACACGTAGACAAGATTCTTGTCAACACTCATGACATCATGAGTGAGAGACAGCTCATTAGGGTGCGAGGAGTAGGAGTGCTATTTGGGTGTATGACAGAAAGAGAGGAAGACATCCAGAGAGAGAGAATAAGGAGAGCGATAGAGCACACAGTCAGCCATGTGTTATGGGGAAATGAAACACATGATCCTTTTTTAAGACATGTCCTGCGGAGAGGAGCTTTGGTGCCCTCTGTTATCTCTTCCACATCAAGGATCAATCATTAAAGGCATAGTTTGTTTTGTTTTTGGGGGGTTGTATGAGATACTTGTTCATAGTCAGTGTACTATCTAAAGTAGATTGGGGTTGGTAGCTGGTGCCACTTGCCCGTTTCTGCAGGAATTTACTGTAGATAAGTACCTCATTCTGTTCAGTACCACTTCAAAAATTTCCAAAATCTCCATTTAATTCTTTACAAATACAAAGATCTGTCTAATCATGCAAACCACATTAAAAGGCTGCACCACTAATCTCAAAATGACTTTATTAAAAGGTATGTTAAGGCATCACCAAAGTTAAAGCAATGTTTGTACCTGCAGGTACACACAGAACATGTTTGGGGAAAGAATTTGCCCCTTAATTACTTTTGATTTATATTTACATCATACAAATTTAGAGGTATACAAGCACTTTATCATCTTGACAGTCTTACATTTCATGTCTCATTGCAAATGCTGTCAGTTGACTAGTATGTGATGACTGACTGTGTGGGTGAGTAGCCAGGGAGGAAGAACACGAAAAACAAGAATTGTAACCTGTCTGTCACTGATGAGTTTTGCATAGAAAGGAACAATAAAGCATTTCCGTTCATGCCCCTTTGGCAAACATCTTTCCTAGAAGTGTTTGGCTATGGAGGCTGCAGGTAATCAGTGTGCACTAGGGGGAGAGGGAGCAAGAGAGAAAACCAAAAATTAACTGCACACAGGTTTTCTTCTTTTTTTTTTTTTTTTTTTTTTTAAGAAAAACCTGTCCTTTAGTTAAATGTGCTTGCCAGTTGGATGTCTTGCAGGTGCAAGACAGAAAGTATGGAGGGAGGAGGTGGAGTGCTGCATGGCGTTGCGTTGCAAGGAGGCAGTGGGTGGTAGGGGTGGAAGTGCAGTGGAGATAATCCCCAGCTTTTGCCCTAAGTCCTGTGCACGCTGGGCAGATCAGGGACTGAGGGAGGAGTGGTACTACCCCGTGGCAGTCACCCAGCCCCGAGCCTTCCACCTGACCAGCCTGGCAGCTCTGCAGCCTGGAGGCCAGAGACTCAGCCTTCAGCTTCAATCAGGAGCTGCTGAGCGGTTACAGCTCAGTCTGGCTGGACAGGTTTTGGTCCTGCTATTGGCGTGACCGTGTCCTAAACTGCCCCTGTCCACACAGCATTAGCATGTCCTGATCATGCAGTGCCTCCACCTAAAACACTTTATCGTGTGTTACATTTTAAAATGTATTCTGTTTGCAAATGAGTGTCTTGAGGCGTTTAATAATAGCTATTGTTACTACTGAGTGAAGTGTTCTGTGTATCAATAAGCAGGACAGAGGGGGGTCAGTGGGTTAATGCGTTCAGTATGGCTATGCGTTTGGCCCTGGGGAGAGATGAAGTTGAGAGGTCAACCCGGGGGTCAAAAGGTCATGTAACCCCAGAGCACTACTCCAGGCCGAGCCCAGATTCAGCTGGACACCCTGAGGAGAGACCCCTTCAACCCACACATCACCCTGCATGCAGCAGGGAGCACCAGCTGTTTAGAGGAGCAGCGGAGGGAAGGAGGGTGGGAGAGGCAGAGAGGGAGCTCAGCTGACAGGATGTGCTCAGTCCCAAGACACTCTTTCACTCCCATCCATCCATCCATCCATCCCACACTCTGTGTTTGTTATCAATCACACTAAGTACTTTTTATGTTCATTTTAAACTAGATTCCCTGTTTTTATGTAGTCTTATAAAACAGCTATAAATAATGGCTTTATGTGACACCAATTTCTGAGCAATTCTGGATGTTAAACCCAAAAAAACATTGTGGTGTCAAAGTTAATTGGTCCCCCCAGTGGCAATAAACCGTTGCTCTTCTTCAGCCGGTCATAACCTTTCAGTAACCCCACCGCCACCGCTGTCATTATGGCCATCACAAGAGCGCTTATCATGTGATATGGGAAGCTTGGCTCCAGCTGTGAAGCCACAGCTTCACACCCATGTCCATCGGCTCGCTGACTCCAGCATGCCCTGAGTGTAAACACATAAACAAGAGCCGAGGACATTGCTATGCTGGAGGGATTCTTTGGATAGCTGAGCTGAATATTTCCCTATTCTACACCACAAAGTCCCTGCCATTTCCCTCTGCCTGCCATACTGAATAAGTCCCTCTTTTACTTTCCCTCTCTCAGGGGAATTCCCAGGTGCTTTAAATGTCTGTGTAGGGTGAAATGTGAGTTGTGTCAAAACAGGAAGGTCAGCTTGACTTGAGTCAGGGGGTTTTAATAGTCTGTTTGTCAGTATATGTCAAGGATGAGTACAGCTTGGTCAGACTTAATCGATGTCAGGTGAGGTCTTTCACGCTGTTTTACGCCATTTCTCACCTTGAGTTTCTCGTTCAAGTTTCACCAAGAGATCATTTGCATATCATGATATTATTTTTGATCACAGGTTTGTAAAAAAAAAAAATGGAAATCATCCTAAACCAGGGACGACACGGCAAACAACTTTAAAAATGTTTGTTTACTAAATGGAGTCAGGATCAGTCAGGGCTATTATGTAGAAGAGTCAAATGCTGATAGGCTCTGCCACAGTGTCACACAAATTAGATCACAATGCTAAATAATATTTTGAGTATTTGTGTCATTCACATCATATAACTTGCATCACTTGCGTAAATACTGCAGATTATTTTTGCTTTTGGTTTAAAAATTAAATTAAAATCTGACACTCAGCTTTGATGAACTTAAACTTAAACTGTCACACAGTCACACACAGCGTGTGACCACTTGTCACATCCTGCACCACGGATATTCAAAATGAATACTGCTTCAGTAGCCAGTGGTCACCAGCCTGCATTCACATGTGTGATCATGCCCTAGGAGGGAAACAGAAGTTGTGAGAACAGATTACTTCAATTATCAGCAAAAGGCTTTCTCACAGTACAGAAAAGCAGAAAATGAAAAGACTTCAGTTAACATACTCACTAACTGTGTTTTCTAATTAGACCAGAAGATATTTGCATTATGTTCCATGAGAAACTGAGCCTGATCCCAGCAGGTGCTAAATTACACTCACCTGCAAAGATGACAATGTCATTATTGCTGCTTCAGGTGTAGATGGGACTATTTACTGATGGGTGCTCTCAGGAGGATACCACGTGGGAATGGTTTTCATCAAGCAGCGAGAACAAAGAAAGTTTTCACATCTGCGTTCATGCAAAGAGCTGAATTACACCATGCAGGGATTTGTGAAGGAGGTAGATTAAAACACACCTGACAGAAGCACACGCACAAAGCAACAATTTCACATAAGAATTTTATGCTTTCTCTCAAACTGAATAACATACAGGATTGACAGTCAGTGTAAACTACATTCTGGCAAGAAAGTATTGCAACCAGATTTTCAGGAGAGGCTGGAAGGCTGCAAAGCTCCTGGTCCTGCACTCCCACACAAACATGTCCCCAGAGAGCAGAAACATGGAGCCAACTGCTGGAAAATTGAGCAAAGTCTAAACTTAGTCACATCAGGAACCCACCCCAATACACCACTCACTGACAGGGATTGATGCACGTCCATAACGGCTGCAGAAAATCAAAACGTGCCTCAGCATATGAGTGTGTCACACACAACATCCATATTCAGAGGACCTGACCTTTTGGAGTGAAAGGGCTCCACTGATTAGCTATTATGCGTCGTATGTTACCACTGTCAGACGCTTCTGCTGCACTTAACTCCAGAACTCTCACTGGCTGAACAAAGTCCAGTGCAATGCATTTCTCCATCCAGATGAAATCCCCTTAAATGCATGAATTCATGTTCTTTTCTAAGCACAGTGAAAGTAAACTCAGAGTTCAGATTTTAGCAAATGGACTTGCTGATCCATGTCCATACACTTTTGAACAGTTTATTCGTACAGAGCTTTGATTCTAGAAATGTTCAAAAAGTTTTTTGAAAGAGACTTAAATTGAGTCACAATGCTTCAAAATCAGAACAGAGACTGGCAAGGAGAAGAAAGCTATTAAGTCTATATGATCGAGTTAATAATGCAGGTTTGAACCTGTTATCACCTTAATTTTCAAAACAAACCAGGCATAGGAACAGCGAAAAAGACATTTATGCCGCTCGCAAATGGAAAAAGACAATTAAAGCCCTGTCATGATTATCTCAAAATAAGCAGTAGAAAATGAGAAACACAAACAATAATCATTTTTTTTCTCTGATCTGTTACTCAAAAGAACATTTATAAGAAAAGATGCAGAGAAACTCAAAATGGGTCAATTACGGTGTGAATGTGATAATTACATAACATCCTCTCAAGTCACTGCACCCAAAAATGGATTAAACATGATATACTCTAAAGGTTTATGAATGGTGTTGACCTCGGTGCTTTCGATGAAATAGGAAGCGTTTTGAATTTCTGGCGAGGACAAGAACATTCTGGGGCTCGCTGATAAGATCACACAACGTCAACTTTCTGGGCTACATTTCAAGCAGGATGAACAGGAAGACAAAGCTGCCTTTGAAATACAAACACAAGTGAAGAAAAACCCTGAGTCTGCAGTATTTTGATCATCCTCTGTTTCAAGATAAAAAGCAGGCCCTAATTTGGTCTTGGATTCCTTTCGCTTTCTGGCTACATGCTGGTTTTTAACCTTTGATATCATTATCAACCTTTAGCTAGTCTAAATATAAACTCATTAAAAAGTATAGTCATAGCATCAGTTTGTGTAGCAGTAAGAATATTTCATTTGGCCTGTAGCTCATTCACTTTTCAGTATTACACTGATTCAGATTGAAACAGTGCCATGGTCCCTGACAGAAGGTGGGAAAGGAGTAGATGGTGTCGATTTTGTCCGTATCTTTTTGTTATGTCCTTGACTGTGTGCAAATACGGGTGTCCGACAGTCATCCTGGTGTATGTACATGTGCGATGGGAGCGAAGCGCCGGTTTGTGTTGCAGCTGAGGGCCTCACTGGCTGTGTAAACAGGACCCGAGCTGATGGCTATCGACCATCCCAGACCCAGGAATGACAGGTCTTATCTGGCACTGGGCTCGGGCTATGTGAGATCCATCTCTGCGTGTGAGTGCGTGCACCATACCTACTGTCTGTTTATGCACTCTCAGTTCAAACGGGTTCAGACTCTGTGCAGGAAAACATTCCCGTTGCACACAATGCCACTGCAGGAGTGACACACCACCACCACCTTGTCCGTGCTATCATTGTGATAGATGGCCGTGTGAGTTCTCGTTGTTCCTCACCCCTCTGCCAGCTCTACACATCAAGAAACGAAATTCAAGTGCTGCATGTAAAAAGGAACTTTGTGTGTGTGGGTCAAGGGGTCACTACTTTCTCTGACCAGAGGATTCCTGCAGTGTGGGAGGCAGAGAACTGCCAGCTCTGCCAGGAAACAGTAATGAGATCCTGAGCTTCAGTCTCAATACAAGCACACAGCAAATAAAAATGTGAGTTATTTAAAATCATTCTTAAATAGCTTAATTCCTGTGGATGTGCGGGATGTCAAGTTGTTTTGTGCTTTTGGTTTTGATCAACGTTGACCTGAAGGTAACCGTTTGAAACCAATAAACATGAGCTGAGCTGTGATAATTCCACTAATCTATATGGAAGCATGTAGTGTATATTTGAAGCGGGCAACATTATGGACGTCATAAAGTTATATATGATTGCTAACAAGTAGCTAGATGAGACTACGGTGGATGTCGGGGACATTTAACGTCATCAGGCCGGAATTAGATGGCAACTCTCACTAGTCTGCCTCACAGCACATTAAATAATAAGTGGGAAGGAAAAAAAACATTATGGAGTAGCTTATAATATATGATTTATATGATATGGAGACTTTGTTGTTGTTTTTTTTGTTTGTTTTTCTTACAGTGGAGGTGGTAGCAGGTGTAACTTCTTGACATATATATATTAATATATATATTATTAATACATATATATTAATACATTCTAGGCATTAGGAAACACATAAAACAAACTTTTAGGTATAGTTTTGGGCTGAAAGGCTTGTAGTTTGTCATTTGCATCATAAAAAAATCCAAATAGTCTGTCAGACTCTCCCGACGGGCAAAGTATTATTAAAAAAATGCCAGGGATTTTATTTATTTTCAAACATGAAAGGCTTCATTTGATTAGATGTTCATAGACAGACCTATTTATAGCCTGTAATGCTTCATGGGCATGACACAAATAATGTCACCAACTTATTGAAGCATTTGTTTCTGGCAGCTTCACATGAAGACATCATTTATCCTGGCAGCTGACAGGTTGACACCCTCTGTCTAACTTCAGCAGAGGATTAATGAGACATCTCTATCTGACTTTGTTTCCCAAGGTAAACTCCAGAGTATCACCACTCCTTCCAACGAAGAGGACAAGTGCTGACATGACCTTTGACATGACCTTTCTTTCACAGACAGTAGACATGAGCAACACTGAAACCCACCTTTAAAAAGTTTTAGTGTCTTCTATTTAGAACAGATCCTTCCTCTTTGACTACCAGTGAAAGGTCAAGCCACTAATGCTGCTGTGCTGAAACACTCTATGTTGGAAAATTTTCAGATTTTCAAGCGAATAAAGGGAGAAATTAAATTCATTTGTCATTATTTCCCCTGTCAGACTGACTCTGCTCTGCGGCCGGTCGGCAAAAGTTCAAACGTTGTGTTCAGCGGGCGGGGAGTGACGTTCTCACCAAACGGGGACAACCCAAAGTGTTTGAGGTGGTCTCTCAGCTGGAATTCTGAATCCAGGAGTGAAATAGCCTGTCAGGGTGATGTATGATGTAGAGGGGACAGAGGGCTGGCATCCTGGACTTGAGAACGTCTAGCATGCTGCTTCAATTCACACAGACAGGCGGGAAGCACACGTGCACATGAATTATTTCATTGTCTCACACATACGCAGGAAATATTGACATATACTCGCATGACGAATGTGTCAGGGGAAGCAAACAACTCAACAATAACGCTATAAATTAGGTTGAAATCATAACGTTTTAGGACTTGCTGCTAATCAGCGCTAATTGCAAGTCATTAAAACCAGTCACCCAGTCATGTGTGACCTAAAACATAAAAAAAAACCAAATGTCAAATGGCTTAATCAGAGAGAAAAACTTCATGAGCAGTGACTTCACAATTGATGATGTGCTGTAGTTCCACTGTCTATAAATGTTTCTATTCTTGTTATTACTTCTCCAGAGACCAGACATGAAAAAAAAAGGGAAACGCGGCTCGTATCATCTTTGCCGTAAGTAACCCAGCATCACTCTCCACCTCACCACCTCTCTCACCCTCATTACAACCTCTTCTGGTGATTGATTTCCATCTTGGACTGACACCCCCCACCCACCCCC
>JAOWBC010000458.1:11655519-11671855 GCA_028566105.1 Hypoplectrus providencianus
CACACACACACACACACACACACACACACACACACACACACACACACACACACACACACACACACACACACACCTTAATCAGATTTTGTCCCACAAACCTTCTCGTCTTTGTAAATGTATTTAAACTGCAAGTATCAGCCAGACCCAGAAAGACTGGCTCAAAATGTACATATAAACTAACGTGATAGTCAATATACAGCCTGTATGGACTTCAGACTAGAATGACTGTAGGCAAGGCCACACATTCTCTTAAATAAGTACAAAACAAAACAATTTCTTTGTCAAGAAAAATCATAGAAGGCTGCGATAAGCCTCCTTTCAGCAGCGCTTGACTGCTGTTTGGAAGCTCTGCTGTGGAATGAGCACATGTGGAAACATGTTTATAGTGTGTTTGGCAGGAATGCAAATGATAGATGATTCTCAAATGATTCAAGTTCTATTCAGGTTACCGAGCACTGATGTGTTACAGCAGGAAAATTAAACAAGTTACTGCTACTTAAATTAGTGTCACATGTTCAGGGTCACTGATTTTATTGTATTTTTTTGTAATTATTCTATTGACTGATTGAATTAGCAGATACTTTAAAATGCATGAGTGATAAAACATGATGAGCATGCAAATATTTTTAAAATTGTTAGCTACAATGATGTTTTTGCAACTCTCCAAGTTTTTAACTCTGAGTCTTTCAATCTAAGTCAATGTTAAAGAAGCTTTTTGGCTGTCTGCTGGTGGACTGGTCGGCTTAATTAAACCCAGACAGTTGGAGGGAGTACAAGTCTCTGTCCCTACAGGATCTACATTAAGTCTCCACTCTGCTAATCAGAAAGGCCTTCAACTACATCAGCATGTCCCTCTGGCCCGACCGACAACCAAATGTCATTTGTCTTCGCAACTTTTTTAAGGAAATTCCAATTACTTCTTTGAGTCTGGAAAATCAATCACTGCTGTCTCTGTGTACATCACAAAATCCTAAATAAATCAGCTGTGTAGCTCATTGTCTAAGATCCTTTTGCCCTTGGTGTCATGGAGGTCAGGTGGTGGGAAGTTGTGGGTGGCAGGAAGCTGAGATAGTTGCTCTCACAATGGGGTGTCAGGACTCTGTCAGTCAGCCCAACTCAAGTTCAACTGAAGCGGGTTGATTCTTTCCTCACAGTGACATCTGAGAAGACCGGCGATGGAGACTGGCAGCGAGGGGAACGCAGGAGCAGAGGGACCGCGCCCTGGGTTCGATTGCACAGCATGCTCAGATAAGACGACAGGAAAGGGAAGATTGGGTCAGGGCACCAGGGGAAACTGGCTGGAGCTACTGTTACCCCAGGAAGAGCTCACTCAACCCTCAGATCACCTGCCACACCTGTGGATGCCAGATTCTGATTCAGTCACGCAGTGCCACCAGCCAGGAGATGGGAAATGGTCACCAGAGGCACAGACGGGACTCAACATAAACTGATGTGGGCAACATCTGTCTATCATCTATCTCATAGCTTTAAATTAATTATTTTCATCAAAGTAATCTCTTCAACATTTTTGTCAAAGTGACATTTAAAGGTATCTTAGGCTTGAAAGGTGATTACTGAAATACTTTTTTTTTCTGTACATCTCTAAGTATGTATGGGTCAGATTTAATGACAGCATAGCAACAGATTGCAACTGTAGCTGCTAAGTTAAATCCTGTAACTGTGTACAACTACAACACCATGAGCCAACAGCAAGAACAAGACGAGCAAGTTTCAGGTCTCTGCAGGTTTATTTTAAAACTAACCAAAAGGCTTAAAAACCAGTAGCATTTGCAGGTTTAACATCTAAAAACACATAGATTTATAGTTCATTTTTTATTTAGATATCTCATGAGCTGTTTATTTTCTTTGCCCTTACAAAGATGATATTAGATGTTTGATGGTTATAAATGAAACAAGTGCTCAATTCATTGATAAAAGCTAAAATTAACTATGGGCCTGGTAGGTTACCAGACATGTAAATGCTGGTGATGTAACTTGAGAAACATATGGTCAGTTTCTCAGCACACAAAATAAAACAGATTGTAGTATCTTCATCTGGAGTGTATTTCCTGTTCTCTATGTTGGCATATGTCGCTAGTTGCTGTTTCACACCACTCCATCTCTCTGTTGTAGTTTCCTGTCTGCACAGAAACCACTGGGAACAGAACAGAACATTAGGGACAAGGACCATGATCTTAAACTTCTGGTCTGAGTGTTGAAAATCTAAAACAATGTGATGCATTCCCCACATCTGGAAACATCCAAATGGTGGATTATGTTGGTTTAAGGTATAGTTCTGACAAGCAATAATCCCAGTTTTGCTTAACTCTCCCGTCATACTCTGACCCAAAACTATTTTAGAATGGAAATGTAAGAGGATAATGAAGTTACATAAAGCAGCTCTTTAAGAAAAATTCAACAGATTCCTCCGTTGATGGAACAACTTTTACAATGTGAGAAGTGAGGAGACTGTTCTTAGCAAAAATGTCACCAAGTGATCTTCTATCACCTTTTTAACCCAGTGGAGGTACTAACCAGAAGTGGTCACAGGAGCTGTGAAATGTTAGTTTTAGAGTGAACGTAAACAGCCTCTCCCATGGTGGGCCTGTACCCTACACAGAGTAAGCACATGTTTCCCATTGTGGTTAAAAGGGAAGGGGATTAAAGTGTAGTGCAGCCGGAGCCACAGTCATACACCCCATGGTGGGATCACAGTGCTCTCAGGTCTTTCAGTACTGCTGATGCAGCCCAGTTGGAAGTGGCTGGCGTGTAGGGAGACGTCGTGGCCAGATCTATCAGATGGACTACTCAGGGTCCTCCAGAGCCCTAATGTGGGGCCTTTCTTTGGGGCTGAGGAGGCAGCCATGTTACCATGTTGACAGAACTATCTGAGTGAAGCTGGCAGACACACACAAACACAGGCGAGGTAAGGATTATGAAGAGGTGTTGAAACTGAGCGGATTTTGCTTTTCAGAGGCCCAATACTGTACCAGTGAAAAAGAGATCAACTGAAAAACTCATGACAAAAACAGAGATAGTAGACTGAAAAAACAAAAGCAGAAAAAAATAACACTCATTGGTTTGGGCCTCCAAAAATGAGGTTTTCGACCCTGGGGCCACCAGGTCAAATAGGCCACATTCAGGTACCACAGGGGACAGTTAAAGCAGGAGACTGTGACTGTGCAGCCAATTAAAGGACACTTTAAAAAAGGCAAATAGTGCAAGGGACATTGAGGAAGATATGCATAGTGGAGCATAACTGCACTTACCAAAAACTGCCAATTAACCAACACCCCATGAAGCTCAGCTGTGACCGCTTCAGCTGGACAGCTTCCATGTGCAGTGAGTAAAAACACTTTCTGTGCAGGGTAACAAAGGTTGTAGAGGGAGGGTCAGACGCTGTTTGAGGGTTTACCGAGCATGACTTCAAATATCGGACCCGAGTCATAAAAGTTTTGACTTGAGCCTTGACTTCAAGTACTCTAAAACCTGAGCTACTCTAAAAGACAAAAGCATTGGCTTAAAGAAAAAATCACACAAGAATAAGAATTTACTCTAGATCTTGCATACCTACACATGTTGAAAGTATCTACAAGTTGGTAATGTAAATGTTGAAATACTTTGCCTTTCCAAGCCTGTCTCCAAACATTATGTTCCCAAATAACAAAATATTATACTTAACTGTGATCATAAGAAGGGAGAAAATGTTAATGTTGTGAATTAAACAAAAATACTTGTTAAAGTTTAGAAAAAAGAAAAAAAAGTCTTGTGAGAGAAAAATGTGTCTGGATCAACACAGTAAATGTAATGAATAATGTTAACATAAGTCTTGACTTTTGGATTCATATCAAGGCTGCCTGGGTTTAAGTGCTGTGCTTGTTTGACTCATCCATCCACCCCAACTTCCTCCTCCTCCTCCTCCTATATTTTTGAAATGACACAAACAAATAAAATCCAGAAAAAAAATTATGTTTCCCTAAAAAGTATGCAGACGTAACTGTTAGTAGACAGGGTTGGCCATTTACTTGCATCCTTTTTATTAGTGCCTACAGACACCAGTGACTTGCCGTGTTTCCACCCTAAATTATTCTAAATGTAAGCAGACTTTACCCTGAATCATGTCAAGTACACTTTGCTTTATTCAGTAAAATGGAACTGTCACACAGACAAGTTTAAGGCACATATTTCAAAAAATTATGAAGTGTCATTCTTAACCTCTTGGCCTCACCGCCCACACACATAAACATAGATAATTACATGTCTATGTCATGAATATCTCTGTCAGTCTTGCGATGGTGTATCTTCTTCTGTGTATGTTTGTGGGAGGAATTTGGTGCAGAGATTTTGTGTGTGCAGATCTGCAGGACTTTCTCACCCACAAAAACACTGCGGCTAAAAGAGCAAGGCATGTTAATGTGCATGTGCGTGTTCGTGTTTTGAAACTGGAAACAGATTTATGTAGTGTTAGGGATCAGCTCTTTAAAGGTCGCACTGAACAAGTTAGGTCTGCTGAGTAAACTCTGTTCCCTCTCTGATCCAGGTGACTCTCGGCCAATAGTTTCACAACACACGGGACGGACGCATAGACACCACTCTGACCACTTTCTCCTCCCTCATTGCATCAGCAATTTCCAATGACGCCACACTGACATTCAGCGTCTTTGATTAATTGGTTCCTATAAGGTTCTTTGTGTGTTTCCGTTTGAGAAAAATGTCAGAAAACACTTTCTGGAGCCTCGAATTGGTAGAGCTGAACACGCCCCCAGCCGCAAGTAGGGCCACAGAGCAAGATGCCCTGGCATGGGATAAAATATCAGCCACAGTAACAGAGTTTTCCTATTGACACTGATCACAGCGTTACATGGGATGGAGTTAGAGGGGATATTTGTCAAAACTCCCTTGATTACAAACATCCTTCAGCGACACATGTGAAATAGCACACACACTAAAACACACTCATGCATCAGCAAACAAGCCTAGAAGCACGCCATTGCATGCAAATGTGTGTGTGTGTGTGCATATGGTCTATGCACACATTAAGAAAATGTGCAAAACTCCCTCTGTAAATGCCAGAGACTGCAACGGTGGAAAAAGGTGGGATGAGGAACACATCAAGGCTAATCCGGCAAGGGATTAGGAGCGGGCAAATATCACCAATAATAAACAAATGACTAACGTTCCCGGTCTGTGTGGTTACAAGCCCCAGGGCTCCAGCAAGAACTCAGTAGGGTCTGGATCCAATCCCTGCTGTTTATCAGCACAAGTAGAAACGGCCACTTGTGAAAACTCCATGACGAACACTTGGGGGACAAATGCAGAATGGTGAACAGGGTTCAGAGGGTTAATGTATCACAAGCGGCAGTACTTTACAACAATTAAGACAGGTTAATAATCAAAAGTTATAGAACTTTTCAATTGACTATAACTAAAATGATCCAACTTTAACACAACTTTTGAATAACACCACCAGACTCTTAAGTATCACTCGATAAAATTGAATATGTCAGTTTGTATAATCACGCTACAAAGTCCTCATGCTCAAGGGCAGAAAAGATTTTATGACACAAGAAGTCAACAGGAGACAGAAAGCAGAGCAGCACACCTGTTTAGCATTATTGACAAAATATTGATTGCTTGTCTTGGTGTCACCATGGAGATTATTGCAATGGAATGTTGGACAGATAAAGTAATGGGTCATAAATTCCTTTAAGTAGTAACAGAGTTGGTTAATTAGCAGCGTGTGATGAAACTGAGATCAAAGGTAAGGCAGTGAAAGTAGGTTGTAATTTGGTCAGTGCAGTTTCTGCTACCAGGAAACCGTTTGCAAGAGGAGAAAAGGCTTCCACTGGAAATGCAAACACAGCATGTTTTCCACCCTTTTCTATCTGCTCTTTTGTCTTATGTGACATCAGATGAGACGCTCCAATAAATCTCAACTTGGGTGGATGTTCGGAAGCCTTAATCTCACTCTGAATATGGGTGTGTATGCGGGTGTGCCGAGAAGTATGTCTTCCCTTTTGCTCTAATCCAACTCTTTTGTTACGGTCCACTGTTCAGAATCAAGGTGGAAAAGTGCCGAGACCGCAGCGTTTTGCCTCGCAGTCAGTCTGGCCCACAGTGATTTACCTGCTGAGCACGGAGCCTCAGCAAGCCTGAAGGACTCTGTAGCTTTAACCCCGTCCCCAAACTTGTCCCTGGCCCACACAAAAGCCATCTGGGGTGCGGCTGAGAGCTTTAGCAACAAAATAACTCTTTCAGTCTGAACTCTGCATGGTTCTGACTGCAGGGCGCTGAGGTCGCCAATACCAAGACTCTTACTGGACCTCCTCCTCCTTCTCCTCCACCCTTCTAATCCTGGCCTACATGACTGACTCCAACTGAAAGCCCCACACGCCAGAGGTGGGAGCCAAAAGCACTGTGAGATTCAAAAAAGACCACCTGCTCATCAAACTAAATTGCACTCACTGAAGGCAATGGGGAACAGAAAGAGAATGAAAAGGAGGGGGGGGGGGGGGAGGAAGAATAAAAAGAAAGACAAGTCACTGCTCTCCCTCTGTGATCTTGGCAGACAAAAGAACAAATTGCATTTCTGCGTCATGGCACCCGAGGGTCAAAATCGGCATAGGGTCCCTCTCAGTGCTGTTTGTGTGCGAGCATGTTGATAACGGTTCCATCAGTTCCCACAAGAGAGCCAGAGAGGTGCACAAGCCTACATTTCAGCCTTTCATCTTGGCTTCTTTTGTATTCCGCTACACTCTGTTGTCTCTCCTCTATTGGGTGGAATTGACTGTTATTATTCCAAACAGCATTATCTTTATTAATGCCACAGGTCTCAGGACTGTGCACTCCCCGGGAGCCGGGTCTGGACAGAGCTGCAACCAATCTCCCTAGATAAAAGCTCAGCGGAGAGCTGTATGCAAGCCAGACGGCTCGGACAGGCCTTCATCCTCCCTCCTCATTCTCAGAGAGAGGTATATTCCCTACAAAGACTAAGATATGGCTTTAATCTTAGCACTTTCAGTCAGACGGAACATTTGAACTGAAAGCTGCTCTACAGAAGGCTATCAAAAGTCACTTGGGGTTGTTAGCCACCAGTCAGAACAAACAAGAACATTTCAATATGTTTTAAATTGCAAAAAGGGGCACTAATGAAAAAGTTCTGAAAACCTGGACATTGAGGCTTTGGAGTCACAAACTGTTCAGGTTATAAGTCATGAAACTTTATCTTCTGGTGCTATAGTTTACGAGTGTGCCCTCCATTTCTGCTGTGGCTCATATTGTCGGTCCCTCGTTCGTTCTTGGAGCCGAGGCTGTTTCCCGAAGTCAGCCATGCATGACGAGTTATTTTAAAGGTGGTGTGGAGAGCTGACGTGTGGCCAGGCCAGGCCAGGGCAGCGGCTGGGGTCTCGGCTTAGTGCCTCAAGCCCCCTCGCTCCACTGGTCACACAGCATCAGCTCCCGGCCCGAGCCCGGACACTGATTTATGGGACAGGGGGATTACCATCAAACCAGCCGTGAGGACCACCCAGATGGTGGCACAGGACGACAGCCGCACAAACACACACAGGCACGCAAATCCAAATATTCTTATGCGTTCATGCACCTTTTTACAAAGTTATCCACAGAAATCCATGTACATACACACAATTACTGAAATCTTGCTAGTTAAGATGTTGTGTATTAAAATTTCTGGGAATAAACAAGCATAAAAAGTTGCACATGCCATTTGTAATGACTCTGTTAACCACTCAAGTGCAGTGGGAGGGATTAGTTTGCTGAGGCTTCCTCATTACCACAAAGCGAGGGAGCCAACTTTGCTCATCAGGGTTCATATGTATCTACAGGATGTGCCTGGTTAGAAGTAATTCCTCTAAATCACGTCATACCATTTCTTTTTTTTTTCTTTTTTCTTTTCATGAGTTTGCATAATGCATTATTGAAGAGTGACGACTTGTGTAATTTTCTATCTTTACTGACCCAGGTCCAAAACAGGAACCTTCCATGTATACAGATGTGGAGCAGAAGCCAGACTCAATCTCTGGCTTCCATCAAAACTTCTGCAAATTCTCTGCAAAATGGTGACATTCAGCTTGATCGTGATGTTTAATCATTAACTTTCCACTTTTGCAGGTCTGGACTTCTTTTGATTTTCACTCTGAATCCATTTACCATCCTTAATACTTTTTCTACCACAAGTCACATTTTGGTCCAAGAACATGTGCAAATACACTGAGCAAAAGAGGAGAAAAAAAAGAGGAAGAAAAGCACATATTTCTCACTTGCCAGGGCACAGCACAACTCAACCTCAAGGCACCAGTCGGATGAGCCGAACAATAAGAGTCAATGACAAATCGGACGTGGTGCATTCCTTGAGCAAACACTCACCTCATAAAGGGAGACGGGTAGGCAAACACTCACCTGCCCTAAGCTAATAACTCGTGTGGAGGCAAACACACAAACACACACACATGTACACACTTGAGCTGGTCGATATGTTGAGACAATCATGGGAATAAAACTGTTTTGGTATTTAAAAAAGGGATCAGATTTCATCTTAGAGCACCAGATGTCAAATTTTTCATAGCAAAATCAGCCCAAGAGGAATGTCCCCTCTGCATGGGAGGATCATGAAACAATGGGCCCCTGGGCACAGACATGCAAAAGGCCCCAACACCTCTCTATATATGAGTAGGACACAAATCGCCTCTGTTTATTGTAGTGTGTTATTTCCTACATCATTTTGTCTTTTTGCAGTTTTTTTTAATCCTTTCGTAGTATTTTTTTGTCTGTGGTAAGTCAAACAAAACCTTTATGTGCATTTCCCTTTATTTTAGTGTTTCAATCAAGATTCTAAATGTGCAGAGAAATTAATTGAGGGAACTTTGCAACACATTCCTGCCACTCTGCCATTGCTTTGTTTACTTTGTTTAGTTTTTTCTAGTCATTCTTGAGTGCTATTTCTCCCCCTCTCCTTCCCTTTTGCCCTTTTCATAGTTTTTGTGAGTCTTTATGTGTATTTGCAGCTGTTTTGCATCTCCTTGTAGTTATTTTGTGTATCTTTGTTGTTATTTTGTGTTTCTTTTTTTGATCATTTGAGTCTCTTTATGTCTGTTTGTCTCATTGAATGACATTTTGTAGGTGAAGGCCAGAAGGGCCCCGGACACTTTGAGCCCCTGGGTTTGCACCCAGTGGGTCCATTCAGCAATGATTTCATGTCTCTTTGTGCTGTTTTACTGCACTATTTAAACCATGGAAAAACACCAGCACACAACTATAATGTATATGACAGACCTGCTCTGTTTAGGGTTTCTCTTAATCATTGCACTGCAAAAATAAACAGAAATTGAATTATCTTAACGAAGGCCATCACAATGGCTGCAGGAGGAGGATTTAAGCGGCTTACACATAATGTATTTTATAATAACTTGCACATTATAAACAACATGTCTGTACATAGCCTTCTCAAAATGTGTGTCTGGCCTGATCGTGTGTTTAAAAAAAAATCCGACCAAACAAATCAAACACATTTCCCCCTCAGGCCAGGGTTCCCAGCAGAGCAGAGCTCCAGTGACAGCACCGCTTCACTCAGTGGGATGCACCCGCAACACTTCCTGACCATGTGACTCCCTCCAGCTGCCTTTTGATTGGCTGCTCAGAGGCGGTGAGGATGAAGAGGAGAGGAAGGGGGTGGTCGGTTGTGGCGGGGAGCTGGCTGGCAGCGGACACATGAGAGAAAACAAATTCCTGCCCCATTGCCATGGAGATGAGTCAACAGCAGGTCGGGGGGGCCGGGGGTTGTGGGGCACAGGCTGACCTGCTGTAGTTAACAATTCATCCCCGTATCCGGCTCCCAAATGATTGGGCAAACACGGAGTGCTGCGGAGTCAAAAGGGCCCCAAGGGGCTGAGAGAGGGGCATCACCCTGGGGTGACATGCTGACAGGCACACACTGGTTGGTAGAGGGTGGACCAGCTGAATGAGCGAGTAAAGCATAGGGGGCACCAGTGTGGAGGGAGGGGGGCTGATGGGATGTGGGAGCGGGGCTAAGTACACTGAGTACCACAGGCTGCAGCACAGTCACAAAACAGTATCGATGGCTGTGGCTTTAAAGAGCAACATAATGAAATGATTTGTGTAAAAAATGCCATTTTGAGGATGAGAACAATCTCTTAAGTAAACCACAACAAATATCGCCTTGTAAATTATGTCGAAATTCTTCATGTTAAGCTAAATAATTAACATTTGGCTGCCAGTTGTGCCAACAGTTAAAGTAGGAGTTGCGTCAGTTTTATAAGCCTGAACCACAGTAACACTAAAACTCTCTGGCTTTGTTACAGATAGTGAAAACATTCAGCACATCTGGGTGAGCCGCAAGAGCTGCAAAGAAAACACTACAGGACAGAAAAAGCTTGGAGATCAGACTATAACATCACCTCATCACGAGTAACTACAGAACCAACATTTAGAGCAAATCCAAACAAAGATATTTAACAGTCAGGGTTAAATTCACTTTATGTGATTTTTGACTCTAAATCGAAACAATAACAAAAGATTCTGACAATGTGGTCGAGCTGCAGCGCCTGCAGATTCTTCCGGTTAGGATTCCTTCACTGTTCATCATTTTTACCGGAACCTGAATTATCCACAAAGGTCTCCCGCCCTCCAAAACAAACGCACCAGGAAATTAAAAGCGATTAAAATACAGAACCGAGCAGTTTCATGTTAAATATCAGTGTTTTTCCGATGCTGTTCGGCAGCTGCTGCTGACGTTTGCTCAGCTTGTTTCTCTGATAACTTAAGATCCAGATGTCCTCTGACTAAAATCCTCTATCCGGGTTACATTTGTACTTAAAAAAAGAACTAGGATCTAAATGGTGTATTATCAAAAAGTTGCTTAAAACTGAATAGAAAGGTGTTTTACGTCTGGAGGACAGCAGGAAACATTTCGGGATAACTTAAACACACAACTCAATCAATGGGTCTCATGCAAAAAAGTTAAATAGTTTTGAAAAGGAAAAAAAAAGCTACAATAAATACACCAGAGGTTCATGCAAAAATAAGAAGATTATCAAATTTACAACTGAGGTACAAACCCAATTAATTATTATTTGGGCATATATATATATATTTTTCTTTTTTTCTATTATTTTCAGTTAATAAATCTACAGTAACAATACAAAATAGTTAATGTAAAAAGGGTAAATGCTCGAAATAAAGTTGCTTTGTTTTTTTATGTGTATTTGAGTTGCATATGTTGTATCAAAGTAGACACTGTGTTCTGTTAAAAGTTGTTATGTAAAAGGTAATTTAAACCAAACTAAACTAAACTAACTTTCCCAATAGACACACACCACTAAGCCCACAGACAGAGTGGAGGTTTACAGGACTGAGCTTTAACACTGAAACACCAGAAGCACACTGAGACTATTTGCAGTCTTTCAAACACATATACTCACCATAGGATCCCTGGGAAGCAATTAAAGGTTGACATCTCTTTCCAAGAATGCAGATTCCTTCCCTGTGAAGAAAAAAAAAATCAAAAGAGGACAAACGTCACTTCACACACCAACTGCAGTTTATAGTATTGCATTGCTCTATCTGCTTAACTCTTCACTCTCCATTTGTTCAGCTGGGTTCATTTAGGTAAAACAGTGTTAGAGCATGTAATATGAGATATGAATGGAAAACGGTTCAAAGCCTCAACCCACAGGACGAGGCTCCAAAACGGTGACCGCTTTACAGTGGAGCAGAGCGCCGCTTGACACTAACGGGTCAGAGGCAGGAATAACAGACGGGCGGCGGGTGGATCCCATCAATGTCACATCTTACAGGAGGCAAACCGCAACGCTTCAGTACTGTACTTAGAACAGGCGAGACTTTATGCACAGTAGGTTTCGTCATATGCAACTTATGCACTGTCACGGCTCGGTTTGGTTCCTAAAAAGGCAAACCAAATCCCATTATCCAATTGGCCAGTTTTACTTTGAAGGGCTGAGATGCCACCATTACGGCAGACCTTTCACTGGGCAGCGGTGTGAGGAGGGTGTGTTAGCAGAGGGGACCTGTTACTGGTCCTCCACTGCTACTCACGTCAGAGCACAGTGTTTTCATAAATACTGCTGAAGCATGTCCTTCCTTTAGTGGGAATTAGGATCCTCTCTGTAATAACCCACCCAACAAATCTTATAAATGAAAAACAGGACTGCATCATTTATAGTGTGTCTGTGAGAGAGAGAGAGAGAGGAGCGAAAGGAAGAAAAACAAGGGGAAAAAAGTAAGATTATGATAAAAATAGCAGATGTTGCGAGTCACTTCTCGAAAGGTGTGTCATTCAGGGAGTTTGGGACGAGCTTCTGGCCGCGGCCGAGCTCTAAATTTAGCATATTTACTAAAATAAAAAGTGAGTTCAGTTGCTGGCAAGGGAACTTTCTCCTCCCCGGTTTATGACCTCAGTGGTGCTGCCGGCGTCACTCATGACGAAATACAAACCATATAAAACAACAAAAAAAGACCTCCTCAAATACTCGGAGTACATAAGGAAACAGCCACAACTTAATGTTCCCCGTAAATGATCCTATTATGGCAATCCAAGTCCAGATCAACAGAAAAATATGGTTTTGCACATTCTAAATTTAGAACAGGGTATGAATTACCTTTTACATAACAACTTTTAACAGAACACAGTGTCTAGTTTGATAGTCAGAAACTGAGAAGTAGAGGTGCTCGAGCTAATCACGTGCTCCGTACATGTTTTCTGGTTTCTCCATGTTGTCTGAAGGGAGGTTCAAATGATGCAATGACAATGCAATAATAAAGAAAAGCTGAAGATGTGATTCTTGCAGTGTTCAGTGATGTTTTTACTCTTATTATTTTGTTATGGAAAAGTCCCTTTTTTTGTTTCTTCTGCATGTTTCTTGAATATAATTTTGATAGTTTTAAATGTTGCTTTATTCGAGAATGATGGAAGTATAATAAAGAAAACATGAGGAAAGTTGGGAAAAGTTAATTGAAGCTCAAGTCTGTTAAAAAGTTTAGGTGTAGAATTTTATTTGCTTTTTAAATAATCATACTGATCAGTATAGTTTTTTTTTCACATTCTATACAGTTAATACAGTTAAAATGGAATAAGAACAAAGCTTTTTCCACTTATTTACAGTTTTTTTACTTTCATTTTATCATATTGTTAATATTTTTCTGAATTCTTTTATTGTTAATCCATCTGATTTATGTTGTGTTTATGTTCATCAGATTGCATTATTGAGATATATTTGGTCTGATTTAGATTTTGCTTTATGGAACCAAATCAAGTAATAAATAAACCAGACTAACTAAAAAAAAATCCCAGTTTAATGCTGAAATGCTTTCTGGGGTGATCTAGTGGCATTTGTCTTGTGTTTATCATTTCCTTTCTGGTGATTTGTGTCATGTTTTTACTTCATTTACAATAAATGTTTGCCTGATAGTGTGTGCATGGAGGGAATAAAGGATGTATGACACATGCAGAAAGCTCCAGAGTTTGTTGACTGTCTCCATACACGGCGGGGATGAGCGTGTGTGTGGCAGGCTGGGGAGGATGCCCCTGGGCCAGGCTGAGCCGTAACTGAAGCAGAAGTCCCATCTAAGCTCTAAAGCATGCAAGTATCAGGCCTGTAACTAAAACACAAGGCATAAACATGGGCGATGTCAGGGATTACACCCTGCAATACCGCCGCAGGAAACCACAGCCAGCGCAGGTGGAACCATCGCCGCGGACGCATTCTTCCCCATCTCCGCTCTGCCGGTGGAGGTCTGACTGACAGCTCATCATGCGCCCTTGTTGGCTGTGTGAAACTTGTGTAAACATCTGCGGGCGTTCGTATGTCTGTGTGTCTGTGTGGAGTGGGAGCCACAGGTGAGGAGGACACACACACACACACACACACACACGGAAGGATTACAATGGCCAGATGTCATGTCAGAGAAGCCTCCCAGCATAATACCACACACTTTTTCAGAGAAGGGCAAATTCCTTCTTTCGAGAAACTGTTGAAATTATAAATAGGTGTCCTCTTAGTCAGTTTGGGTCTTAGCTGACTAATAATAAGTCATTTTGTCATGTTTTTTTTTCATTTGAGTGACTTATTTTCAGGAAGAATATGAGCACATCTGTAGACATACAATTTATGATTTTTGTGGAAAAGTTTAATAAGACTCTTGGATTAAATCATCTCATAAGAAAGTTGACTAATGATATGATGTTAGTGAGCTAATAAGTTCTTTATTCATGGACTGGCCTAATTAATCATATAGCATATAATTATCCCAACCTTTCTCTGAGAGATGACTCTGATCTGATGTATACATTTTTTTTAAAATAACTGCATTTCAGCTACCATTCCATTAACATTTTTAACGCCTTTTCCACTCACAGGATCATTTTAAAGTGTTTTCTAGAAACGGAGCATGATGAGTGAAAGCAGCAGGGAGGAAGAGGGAGGAAAGCGCATTTCCTCAGTAAACAGCACCCTCTAGAGCAGCACCCTACATCCAATCCTGCACCTCCTCGTTGCTGCTGCACGTCTCTCCACAAACAGCTCAAAATTATGCTCGTACTGCAGATTCATCAGTAACAATTACTCAGTTGTTAAAGAAGAAGATCAGACAAGCTCGCAGCTTTTTTTTTTTCTTTTTCTTCAGGAGATACCTAATAAGCAGGTTGTCTTGTTCTCTGGCTTATTCCTGAGGCGCATTTGTGCGATTACAGAGGTGAGGTCGAAGCACTCATTTTCCCCAGTGTGAGTTGATAATGAGGCAGGCCGTGATTAAGATGTTTGCTTTAATCGTGTGCAGGGTTATTAGGGGTGGTTTACAGTACACAGGAGAGATTAACAGAGGCCACGCATGACGGAAAGAGCTGAGGAGGCCAACGATAAGCCAGCTACCCACAACTGTGAGGACGGCTGAGAAATATGAGCGCACAGTAGGACGTGAAACCCAACAAGACAAACCTCTCCCTCTCTCTTTCTCCGTCTCATTCGCCCGCTCTCTTTCTTCGCCTCAAATCATGTTACACAACCACAAAGGAATGCCTCGTATATCGGAGACAGATTTAAAACAAGCGGAAAGGAAAGGAACAGTAAAGAGAGGATCGCAGAGGGATCCATAGAAGCAGTAGGTGATGTTTGGTTCCTTTCTGTTTGTATAAAAGGACAACATGGCAGGGAGCTTGGCAGCACTGTAAAGGCACACTGCAGTGGCACACAAGTCCAGACACATTACTACTTCACACAGGCTTACATAAACTAAATCAGCCTGGGACGCACAGTTGTGTGCACCAACCAGGGAGCACTACACGTTTCCTATTTTTCCATGCCATTAATAAAAATAGACATTGTACTGTTTCAATACATTTTGTTAGAATTGAGGGAGTGCTTGGAAATCCATCATTTTATGAGCTTTTAAACTTTCCCACAGAATTCCAACTGGGTTTTTTTTTTTCCATGCATTTGACCCAAACACATTAAAGTAGCACTCAATTAGGACGGCACACGGAGCCTGAAATTTGGCACTAGAGTGCTACTTAAACATGACATATAGCACCCACCCATGTTTACGAGACCCGTGATGCATTCAAAACAAAGCTTTTTCCTCAGATGGAGGGCAGTTAGAAAATATTGATATATTTCATTATCCAAATGTTTAATTCTGTGTGACTGTATCAATTCTCAAAAGAAAAAAAAAATGTAATAATTACATTCAAAGATTCATGGATTGGACAAACAGAGATTCTGAAAGTAATTAATGCAAATGCAAATTATGCTTACAATTGATTTTTTTTGCTTACAGTATTGCAATTTATTGAATCGTAACCAGATTCATATCAACCCAATTAAAATATATTTTTTTATTTTTTTCAAAAAGTCCAAAAACAAGGGCTAACCTATTCAGCTAAATGTATTTAAAATCACAACATAGACTATAATATTCACATAACAGGGGGTGCAAAATTGGTTAGAGTGAAATACAAAATACCTTCAAAAGTAAAGTCTTATGTGCTGCAGCCTACAAATGATACTTTAAAGACTTGAGATCCTCTTTTTTTTAAAAAAATCACGTTATCATTTTCATATATTTTTCATTGAAAATTAGAAGAAATCATCATTCTCAATTTTTCATTTCAAATGAGAAAACAATGATCATTCTCAGCAGCTTTATGAAACCCTGTTGCAATAACATATGTATAACTTTCAAAAATAATTCAGCCGTGAGCTGAACAGGTTAGTATTATCAGATGGATCCACACTTTAGCCTTATCTATTTAGCCTCCTCTAAGTACTTTGATAGGAAGACAAAGTCA
>JAOWBC010000458.1:11679879-11690366 GCA_028566105.1 Hypoplectrus providencianus
GAGCTAACACTTGCCTGCAGCAACGCACACACACTCATGTCTTCACCCGCCACAACCTATCATTACGGCTGTCACGTAGCCACCTCCGCAGCGGGCCTCGCAAGCCCCGACAACCACCGGCACACACACCTGGAGGGCCAAACACTTAGTTCCCAGCCCTGTGCTTCATAAACACAGCCTTTTAACACACACACACATATATACATAAACACACACACCTATTCATATCCTGCAGCCTCAGCTTCTACCTTACCCCTCCCACTCTCTGTCAAGTCTCTGTCTTGCTTCTCTATCTCCCTGACCGCAAATGCTTTCGTGCTATTTAATTTATTTCCTTTGTTATCATTTTCCACACCAGCTGAGTGAAACAGCACACAAACTGCAGAGCCAGGTTGGCAGCTGCTTCCAGGCTGCTCCTGTGACTAGACAAACACCAGGCCGCAGTATGTACTCGAGAGCAAACACAGTACGGAGAAATGGATTCTGAGAAGTTGAACGATGCATTTCAACAAAAGGAAAGAAAACTTTCTAATCCACTTTCAGGCTGAGCGGATTATAATACTACCAAACTGATATTTAACCACAATGTCTTCTTCCTTGCATGTTTCTTCATTTGTGTTTGCTCAAGCCGGGGCAACTTGAGAGCGTACACGGTTGAAAGAACACACAAGACCACTGAGCAAACATGCACACCTGAGCCCGGCCCGCCCGCCGCACATGTGTGACCCTTACAAAAGCTGTCATCGTGACAAATCAGACACAAGAAGAAGTGGTGATGATCCCAGGCTGCCGGTGAAGGGCAGCTCAGTACAAACAGACACTTCAGTCAGAGTCAATCAAAGGAACAATGGGGAACCACTGGAACGTGCTACCCCAACAGAAGCCTTTGAAAAAAAAAAAGAGCAGAATCACTGTGGTGTTTGCCCTCCTTTGTCATGTTACAGGGGCAGTCTTGGGCCTGTGCTTGCTCCGCGCCATGCTCCATTCAGAGAGGGCTTAGTGTGTAGCAGGTTACTCTGATAGGTGTGTGAAACTTGAAACTCACTGGCTTTAGAGGCAAAGTGTGCAAAAGGAGAATCCTGAAAAACAGCATGTCACACCTTTCTGGCTTCACGTCGCAGAAACCAAAAGCAGATTATCAAGGAATTATCTTTCAAGGGCCTTGAACATGAAAGATGTTTCTATAAAATGAGCAATAGCTGCTTAATGTGTAATGGATTGTGTATGAATGAAACGCAAAGTCATTGGAAACAGTAGTGCTATGTTAAAGATAATGACTGTTGGGCATGAAGAGGAGTGTTATCAAGTCTGTTTTAAAGGGGAACTCCACCAAGTTTATACCGCAGAGCCTGATTAAAGGTTTTGAAGAGCATATGTGAAAAAAATAGTCTAAAGCCCTTTGTGTCTTCACAGGGAAGTGTGCATAGTCTGAAAAGGGCTGTCCAGGGCTGAAAGGTGAAATATTTAAGTGTCTAAGAACCTGCATTCTCTCTAATGGCCAGCAGGGGGCGACTCAAATGTTTGCAAAATAGGAAAGAAAATGACCCAACTACTCACTTGATTTTTTTTTTTACTTCAGTAAACCCCTAATGGGTTTATGACTTCAATTGTTAGTTTCATGTATTTTGCAACATAGCATGATGTTCATTTTGTGTATTTTGGTCCCATTTGGAGTAATATAGATGATAAAACAGAATATGTTTTCCTTTTTCACATTCTAAGGGGTGGAATAAAAGATTTCTCTTGTTCTGCTGCGTCAACTTTTTTATTTTAAACAACCTTATCATGAAGAAGTGCCCTGCTAAATGGGTAGATTATTGTTGTATAGTCAGATGCACATATGTACACTGAAACAGTCACTGATACTGGCCATTAAAAGATCCATGTGCAATGCAAGGCTTACTTCTATGTGTCTACCTCATTTCTGTGCCTACTAAAGTGCTGCCTATGTGCGTGTATGTACTGTGTGTTATGAATGACCTCATCAAACCCTACGATATACAGCAGAGGGGTCTGGGAAACATCAGGTTCGAGCTCCGCCACAGAGCCCCGACAGTGTCTCCTCGCTTCATTTACATACAACAATATACAGGTCCACAGCCCACTCCCAAACACACATACACAAACCATTCACGGCATGCTAAACTCAATCTCACTCAGAGTGCGTCTGCGAGTGCGTGCATGTGTGTGTCTGTTTGCATCGGCCTAAAGAAAGGGCAAGGTTCCCGAAAAACATGTCATCTTCGTTCAGTACGGCGAGCGGAGGGTTTTGGAGGCACATCGTGAGATGGTACACTGATTTTGTTGCTCAAAAGCAGTTAGGCACCGCGAGTATATTTCACTGTGAAAGTATTCCTTCACTTCTTCACACTGCTGGATGCACAGTATGTGATTGCTGTGAGAAATATGCAGAGCTGTCTCCAGTGGGGAAAAGATCCAGCCTCGGGATATGTGTGTGTGCAGTGTATGTGTGTGTGTGTGTGTGTGTGCATGCAGAGGGCTCAGGCATGATCAAACAAAGCAAGTCCAGGTACAGTATGCCATCTGTACTCACCCCAAGCCCCTCAAAAATTTACGCTCCCCCGCCCTCTGCATCTCCATGCCGAGTCTTTGCGGTACATGGAGTGTCAGAATGAAAGAGGCCTTGTCTAAGAGGCTAATCCTTGAGCGATTAGTCAACGCGTCTCGATTAAAAGCTGGCAATGCCCCCCCCCCCATCCCTCAACCCCCACCTCAGTGGAAATGGCAGTCCACAGGTGTCCGTACAATGTGTCTCATTAGAAAAAAATGGGTGGCGGGAGGTGGGTCGGGGGTGACTTTCACATGAGACAGAGGAGAGGAACGGAGCAGGAGAAGGGCCTGAACAATCGCGAACAAAAGGCTTGACAGCGGATGCAAGAACACATATTTTTAGCTTTTCAAGAAAACTTTGCATGCGCTCTCTCTTTCCCATGCTGCAGCTAAAGAGCCTTTCCTTTCTTAAAAATGATCGAAAAGACAGTAAGAAAGAGAAAGACTGCGAGAAAAAAAGAAGCAGCACATATATTTTCGACAGATTATCCTCTCATCAGTCTGTGTTTTCTGTAAACAGCCGTTTTGAAGTGGAAGGATTGAGAGCAGAGACAGGTATTTCACCTAATCAGCCTCATACACCCTCACTTTCCATCACCATAAATACCTCATCTTAGGGGTGTTACCATGCCAGAACATGCCATCAATGACTGCAATATCCTGGCTTCGACAACACTGTACGCAAACAGGTTTACGTAAACTTTAGATTACAATGCTCAGCGGGAGCTTCGGTGCCCAATGATCGCCTCCTGACAAAGATATGGTATGTTTGTGTTGAAACAGATTACTGATTTGAGAGAATTTTTACACTTTAACTGTGATTAAAAAAGTTCATCACATAAGTGTGCATCACTTCAGCATGTGTTAAGAATGAGAAGTGGTTTGTATTTAAGGGGATGCAAGAGCTCAAGGTAATTTGTTAATAGAAGAAAAAATGTATAGAGAAAAAAAGTCTTACTTCTAAAAATATACTATAATTTGTTTTACTTTATTTTGTAATATTTTTGTTTTCCACCGGCAGACATTATATAAATACTTAAAAAATATATATTGTCACAAATAATTTAATAATTGTTGTTGTTTTTTTTGTTTAAACCTGATGATAAAAATGTGTCTAAATTGGGAATAAAATAACATTAAACCATGTATTTTAAGTCTTCAAAATACACAAATACAAGCTCTAGAAGCTCAAGTATTTCCTATCATTTCTATTTTGTTTTTTTCTGTCCAGCAAAATACAATTAGTTAAAAACTCTTTAACTAAATGCATATTTTAATACATTCCTTCTCTTCCCATTGACTTAAAACTAGTCACATACTGATCATGTGTAACTACACAACCATTGGTGGCTTAATTCCCCCATTGTCACAGTGAGTTTAAGCCATTTTTCTTAATCTGCTCCTAATTAACCCGTGGCAGTTTGAGTATCAGGAAATGACCTTTGGCCCTGGGGACAGACTACTGTACTTCCCCAATCACATCCATCGTGTGCCTAACCTTGAATGAAAGCTCCAAGCGGGAGGCAGGCAGGCAGAGAGGGAGGGGTGTGTCTCTGCAGACCGGACACAGGGAGGAATCGCTTACCACTTTCCCCAAGAGACCCCAGTGGAGTTACACAGAGGGGGGACTCAAATAACAATGGCAAGAAGGAGGGGCTGAATGTTTCCTGAGATCACATGTTGTTAAGAGGACCTCAGCACTTGCCAACCAGCCTGCCAGCCAGGCCGGCTGTATGCGGAGGTCCACAGGGTGAGAACACACATGGTTTGAGTTTGGCTCGGTGTCGGACCAAGAGGAAAGAAGGGGCCTGGTAAGAGGAACCCTCCAATTCTCACTTCCTGCTTCTGCTAGAAATGTGATCTCTGTGCCCGTCGTCCCCATCAACACAGAGCGCAGTGTTCACCCGGCAGCTAAGGGGATGGCATGTTCATCCACAGGGCACCACATCACACCAAATCAGCCTGTCAGCACCCTGAAACCCAGGCGGGAGTTTCCCTAATGAGCTAAGATAATCACATTCAATCATGCTGCCAGTCCTCCTGCGCCACCACGGCACGTTAGCTGATATCTCTTCCTGCAGGAAGCATTTTTCAAAGATAATTAAATGGCGTCTGTCGAAGGTGAATAGGCAGTTTGAGAAGAAGTATTACTTTGTCAGGAGCGACACCAGAAACAAACAGTATCTAAGTCCCGTAAGTCTAGGACTAAACTGGTTTTAAACAACATACAATAGATAGATATTTACAGTTCATAATGACAGCAGAAACAGACAATATACACGAGTGACACATGGGGAGAGGCTGTAATTATAGGCTTGTGCAACCACCTTAATTACCTTTACTACCTGAAAGCCAAATCAGTGTCACTTAAACAGCTCCTGCAGGAAAGAACTCCGGCTGACCTCGCCACCCCTCCTTGACAGCGGAAGATGACTCAACTCAGAATACCACAGGTTACATTTGGTCAGGTAAACACACCACGCTAATAAAACCACTCGAAAGGCCCCACACGCACTGCATGCACCGACTGCTCCGATTTGAGCTAATAACTAAAAAAACACACACCAATAATAGGTGATGACTGAGGTGGTGGCTCCGGACAAGAAACTTTAGGGGCAGCAACAAAAGTTAGGCGAAGTGTTGTGTGTCCACATGTGCTGCGTGTGTTTCCACGGCCCTGGCTTCATTGTTTATGCTCTGCTGTGTCTGGGTCAGCAGGGCTCTTGACTGAATTCTTGCCCCAGCATGCAGAAAGTTTTAATGGTGTTGTTGCAGGAGGAGGAATGATTACATTATAAAAATACGCCGCACCATATGTCCTAGTGAGAGCCCAAAACCACACGATGACATACGGTAGAATCCAGCGGGCCTGTAACCCTGCTCCTGCTCCTGCACCGCTGACACAGCCTCGCCGCGGCTTTGGGCGATCCACTCACCTGAAGTTATTTCAGAGAAAGAAAACGATGGAGTGACTTCCAAGCCTAAATGCTTACTCAGCAACTCCCAAGTTGATGGAAAAATGGGGCATCATAAGGGAGAGTTTGTGCTTGAAAACCCTTCGGTTAGCTTAACATCTAGCTTTCAATCATCCTCTTTCCTGACCCCAGAGTTGGCAACTTTTAAGTCCAACCAAACCCATTAGCAGCTGATTTTAATGATGTCCACACTCCCTCGGCTACTTCCTTTTCTTGAAGACGTGCCAGTCAGTGCAATTAGCTAGTGTGGTGTGTTTGGTTAGGGTGAAAACATGCTCCCTGGTCTAGATGACACTATTCAGCTCCAGAGAGAGGCGCAGTGGGAGAGGTGCCAGCCGAGAAGAGTCAATGCAAATGTGGCTCTGGCAAAGCAAAGGTCATCAGTGCTTCTTCACACACACAAAAAATACATGGCATCTCCAAGATGGCTGCACAGCTTTTGCATACAAAGTTGCCCCTTTCTGTGTGAACCTTCCCACACAAGTTCATCCTGCTTAGGAGCCAGTCGGTTACCTCGATCGGAACCTCGCCCTCTTTCTTCCCCGTCTCCATTTCACTCTCTCTGTGCTCTCCTTGTGTCTCATAACAAGACGGAGCATGCTCACTGTAAACCTCTTGGGGGGTGAAAGGGATTGGGAGATTAAATTTATTTTGAATTCCTTCCCCTTAATGTGGCAATTATCTCCCCCCCTCTCCCTCTCCCTCACCTCTCCTCTCCTCTCCCAGCAGCACAGCACGGAGTCTGTTCCAAAGCACATCTCGTTTATGTTTTGTACACAGAAAGCATTTCTTTCACCCCCAGCCGGAGCTCAAACTTCACAGAAGAAATGGCCTGCCACTCATTCATCTTAGTGTGGATTAGATGTGCCTGCGCTGCTGGAAAAGTGTGTGTGAATGAACGTCTCACTTTGAGAGGGATAAGAAAAGATCCAACTAAAATCACTGCTAATTATCACTTATAAATGTTGGATAAAACATACGGACTCTGGCTTTAAATGGCTTTAAGTGTCACAGAAATGGATTTAATTTTCTCCATGTGATGTAATGAAAAATTTGTTGCCATAGACAACATTAAAATTACATTATATTTTGTTCATTACCAACACATTATTTGGGGATTACGGCCTTTAAACCTCAAAAGAGACGGATACATAATGTTTTTGCTGTTTGAGATCCCCAAAAGGTCAACACCCACTACCCTATCCTAACAACCCGACTGCACCTGGCTCCAGCCTACACTGTGTGAAGTCGCTAATAACAGAGCTAGCTTCCATAATGCAGGGGTTACCCAAAAACAAGTACATGACTGTTTAAATGTGCACAGTGCAAAGGATATAGGTCAGCGTGGAAGCAACTTGCGACTGAACACACACAGTGAAAGGTTCAAAGGTCAAAGACAAAACCCCAAAGAGCCTAAAGCATTACCTGCTTTAATGACTAGTTTACTGCTTGGAAGAGGAGTTGAAACAAGAGATTTAGACCATGAACCGATTTGCTGAGGTAATTAAACCAAATGAGAAGTATTGTCAGTTTCTCATAGACTTCTATACAATCAAACTTCTCTTTACAGCCAGTGGAGTGGCCACCCTTCTGCAATGCCTTTGCTCTTTTAGTCTTTAAGATATCCCCAACTCCTTTACACAGTCTGCTGACAATTAATCTCTGAAAATTAAAGCAAAGCATGACATAGTTTAGTGCTGATTGAAAAATGGGCTTCTAAGAGTTAAACTAGTCTTGTGAAAAGTGTTTCCTAAATTAGACAAAAGTAGATGGCTAAAAGCTTTAAGACCATAATTCTATGGATCTTAATCACACATTTTTTGCTGCATCATAAGCCGGGTCACTTGTGTCTAATCTTAGTAAGCAGATCAGAAACGCTGTGTGTGTTTGTGTGTGTGTGTGTGGTGCAAGATGCTGCCGTTCCATTTTTCTGCATCCAAAGCAAAGGTCAGAAATGCTAAGGTCAGCAATGCTACAGTTACAAAAGTGTCCGATTGTGACGTCTGAAATCCCTGATTTAAATAACTTGTGTAACAAAAACTAGGCGGGGATGTGCGATTTCCCGACTCAGGTTTTTGTGCCACTTTTCAACGCTCTGTGTCTAACCTCTCGGAGGCGACACACACTCTCCTTTGGTAAATGGATCTCACTAAAAAGGCTCCATTTCCCTCTTTTCTTTGCTTGGAGGGCCAGTCACAACCCCCCTTTTCACCACATTTTCACACATTCAATGTATCCAAAATGGTCTCGTTTTTTTTTTTTTTTTTTATCAGCTAAGCTTCTTAATTGACCGTTCTATACAGGGAGGGATTAGCTGATAAGAGGGGGTAAAGAAAGAGAGGGAAACCAAAACAAAAAGAGGAAGTAAACGGTCAGTTGGCGAGGGGGGGGGGGCTGCAGGACACCAAAGGATTACCCTTGTCATCTGTTCTGTGATAAAAATACGTCTTCAGATGTGTGGGGAAGACTTTGTGGGGCATCCAAGAAAAACGTGTGCTATCAGGCACTTCGGAGGCACCCTCTCTCCAGGAGGGAACAGAGGAAGGCCCCCGCAGTGAGGATTCAGTATTTCCTCCACCAGTAGCAACAGTTAAGACACTCCAAGGACCTCAGACTCTTTCCATAACCTTCCCATGTTCTCCCACATTGGCCTATATCTCTCCCGCTCTGTTTCTTTATGTTACTTTAAACAGCTGCACAGGGCCCACTCGTGTGCTAAATATTTTGTCATGCTGTAACTGTTCTTTCCATTGTTTGTACTGAAAATCCTAGCATATGCTGGCAACTCTGCAAACAGGGAAAGTAAGGCAGTAAAACAGAATGCTTTGTGCCGTTATGAGGTCTCCAAACTCTTTAGAGCGAAGCTGTAGGATGACGAAGTACAACAGGGACTGATATACCCCATAACCTGTGAGCACACACAGTCACAGGGTGCCAGCTGTGCCGCTGACGTAGGTGGAGTCCGAATATCAAGCCAACACAGGCCTTTATAATGGTGCTAGATTTATAGGTGTGGTGCCTTGTGTTCTAGATCTAATTACAGATTTTTACAATGATAGCATGTTAAGTGAAATGCAATACAACAGTGTAAGAAGCATTGCTCTGACCTAGACATAGCAGCACGAAGCCCTACCTTTTAATTTCACCGTATAGGGTTTCAGCGAAAATAGCTGATATGCTTCCTCCTCAGGGTGCAGAGGTAATGTCACTGGCAGGAGAGCAGACAGGAAAGTTTGTTTTTTTTAATGTTTGAGTCTGTCTCTCATTTTTTGGCTTATCACTCCATTCTGTTTCTCTTCCCCTTTCTCTCTTTTTTATCTTGTATTTGACAAACAAAGGTGCCATTAAGCGGCATGCCTTCTGACAATATTTCATTAGGTTTAAACAGGTAGGAATGGCCAGACTCCGGGGAAATTCCAGCTGGGGATGACAGGAGCCGCGGGGTAATGGGAGGGATTTGGTGGGGGTGAAGCAGTACGGGGAGGATGAAAGTCGAGCTCCATCTCTTTTTGACGGATTGGTACAGACACGGGGGAAACTTTACACGCTGTTTATTTGACCATGCTTTCCGTACGCTCGTATCATATTAAAAACCACAAGTGTTGGGAGAGGAGTTAGAAGAAAGGGCCTTTTCCTTCCTCTCAACAATACCCGAGCTGTTCGGCCTGATGTATGCAGCATGAAAGTCTCATCCAGGGGAGAGAAACACACACTTTCATGTGTCACTCACAAACAGGCTCAAAGGCCATCGATGATCTGCAGTGACACACTGAAGCCGTCATGTACACAGAAACACACACGTGGACAGAAGCACACTTAAGGTAGCGAGCGCATCTGTCAGTTGTGGCTGTAATCTTCAATCTGACACCTGGCGATCAGCAAACAATTATAAAGCCATCACGCAGGCAAATCCTGGTGGTGTGAAACCGTGATAAAAAGGCCATGAGGTGAAACTGGTGGCACGATTTACATGGGAAGGGAGCCGGAGAACCTATCGATGTTAACTTTCCACAGTGATCGTTGTAGTTTACTCTTGGGCTTATTATGTCAGGTTTAACCCATTTTTGCTGACAACTGAATGAAATCAGTCAAACCATTTTGCCAGAAAGTGTCCTTGGCACATGGGATTACTGCTTTTTCAATGAGCTCCATTATGATTTTGAAAACTTATTCTAGCCACAAATGGGTTAAACTGTTGCTCCGTCTGCAAATATTCTCAGATAGAAAAACTAATTATTATAAAAAGTACTTGTCAGCAGTATTAAACATCACAATGCAAAAAACCTTAGGAGTCCTTGTCTCCATGTGCCCTCACATTTGCAAAGCAGATGTTTGGAGCATACCAAAAAAAAATCTGTCACCCCTCCCAAAACAAGACAAGGGACATAAAAATGCACACAGACTTTTGAGTTGACAAAAACTGCAGCGTGTTCAAGGCTAATATCGTTTTGTTTTCTACTAACAGCCTACAATCTGATGATTCAGCACACAGAACATCAGATTGCACCTTTAATAAAATACTGGATTTATTCCAAGATGATTAGTGAAGAAAAGCGAAGACCACCCGTGTTTGCTCATATAAAAACTGTGGCTCTCATGTCCAATCACGTATCATAGATCAGACTGTTTATGAGACAACCTGTAAAGACCAGAGGCAAAGGCTCAGCCACATGTTTTACTGCTCTGTTTGAATAATCAGGTACAAGTAAAACAAACAGCTACAGAAGGGATGTTTAGCAAGGAGCTCAGGATCCAACTCGAGGGTAATAAGTGTTCATTAGTTTTAATAGCCTGGCTCCTGCACCAAATGAAATGAAGACCAGGAGGCCACATCCAGCTAATGTAAATAAACTGAAAATCTCCTCCACTGTCTGTCATGAAAAAAAAAAAAAAAACTCTCTCACTTTCTTTACAGATTGCATAAGAGTGAAGCAGGAACTA
>JAOWBC010000458.1:11741270-11754557 GCA_028566105.1 Hypoplectrus providencianus
GGGCACGGCTTCAGAAAGATAGAGGCTCTTCTCTAGGGAGAGTGAGTTAAAACTGTCCAAAACCATATCTGAATGAACAAATATAAGTGGGAGGAAAAATGTTTTGCTCACTTCTATTACATGTCTGAAGGTGATTTTAACAGTGCGCATACAGCACTGATTAGCACCCCCTGCTGTATTTTCTGATTGAAAATGTATTATATAACACATCTATGTGTCTTGTCTGTGCAACCATAGGAAAGTTATAGTACACTTTTTTGCTGTATGTCTCCCAGTGTCAATCTCCCTTTAAGCGAAACAATAAATAATATATATTGCCCATGAAGTTTGAATCATTGTTTTTTATATTTCCATGGAATGACTGTGACAATGTCATTTATTATCAACAGAAAAAGTGTATATCTTTCCAAATGTTATTAATAAATCTCTTCCAAACACATGACAATAAAAATGAAGGATTGTGACTGAAAACTTAATAAAGTTGGAAACATTTTACATTAATATTCCAAGTAAAGCATAGGATGATTTTGAACAGTATTTAGATTTTTTAAAGAAAAGGGTCATTTAAACAACTTAATATACTGTTATAAGGGTTAATTAACAAAATAAGACATTAAACTGATCATGTTTTTATGTTAATCTTGACCTGAAATGTAACTAAATCTCTCAGCTAAATGTAGTGGAGTAAAAAGTACAATACTTGCAGTGTGCAATGTTGTGGTGCAATAGTACAAAGTAACAAAATTAAGCACAGAACTTAATAAGTAAATATACTCAGTTGCATTCCAGCTCTTTGACATAGCAACCTATAAAGCTGCTGAAAAAATGTGTTTTCAAAAGCAAAAGTGACATTTAATCGTTCCCCTTACAAAAGTGATTGAACTGTAAATCAATATGAATGTCACATCAACTTGAAAAAAAAAAGATACCACATATGAAATGAATTACCTTGAGAAAACTTGCCAACATTTACTTCGCAGCCACAGTCAGTCACTTGCACCCTGCTAACCTCTCCCTGCTCCGCACTGACACTCCACCTCTGCACTGACAGCACCACCACCAGCAGAGGCCATCTGCGCCTTTCATGCTTGTGCCTTGCCTGCCAACAAATCACCAAACTGCTCTGTAAGTTTCTCACTGCATATTTGTTCAGTCCGCGCACAGAGACAGAATGTGACTTCAGAACAAATGTGGGAAGGGTGTCTAAATCTTTCAACCTCAAATCTGCTGGTTGCGACTGTGATCCCCTGCAGGGTGCAGACGGAGGTAGATGTCTGGGAGATCATCCCACGTTCATAGGGCTTCGCCGGATCAGCGAGAGATCTATCGGAGTCTTTCAAAGACATCCCACTCTCCACAGATGCAGTGCCAGAGCTTTATATGAAACAGAGGGGGCAGTTTGTTAATAATCTCGTAAATCTTTCAGGACTGTGAGCTCTGCCCCCCTGAGATTGAACAAATCTTCCAGATAGATCTATAGGGCTCTGAGAGGCATTGGATGTAGAGGAAAATAACACTTCTGAGAAGTGTTACTTGTAGATCTTTTATTCTTGGAATCAATATTGCCACATCTAGACATGCCTAGTGGTTATTGCTGTGCTTATCATGAGTTACTCCAGCTGATAGAGACAGTATCTAGGGAACATTTGTCGAGTCATAACCATTAATTTGCAGGTTTATCTGCAGACGCAGCTCTAGTACCGGATGGTGGATGGTAGAGTAAATGCAGATATAGGCATTTTGATGGAAGTGTTGTTGTTGTTGTGTGGGCGCTAATAACGTCTCTGCATGTGCAGCCAAACCACATTGAGGGCCCATCATTTGTGACATCAGCAGAGCACACTGCCCAGCACAAGTGTGAGATCTCTGGAGAAGGAAAGTGATGAGCACCTCTCAGACATGAGGAGGGCCGAGGGGAGTCCTTGTCTGTCGGCTTCCGAATGACGCACTGAACTGCAGCACTAATTGTGACCCTCACAAGATCACCTTTCACATAAACACGTCTGATTATGGCTTTCTATGTGAGAAAAAGCTGTGTTTATTCATCGCCATGTTCATTTACGAGCCACACATAAGTCGTAGAATTCAAAGAACGGAAACTCTTTGAGAAGAAAACACTCCAGCGAGCTGTAATTGATGCAGGCTTGTGCCATTACAGCCTTTGCACGCCTCTGACTATTGATCAAAGTAACCATCCCACAGGCATTAAACCACCATCTGCCATCCTCCACCCAATCCCTGTCTGCTATTTGTTTCATTGATTCTAACAATAAAGCCTGAAACACCAAGTGAGCTATGCTGATTTTCTAGCAGTCAATTCTTTCAAATAACTCCACAGTCTTTTGTCCATCTTCACAGCACTTCAATGACATGGTTCAATGCAACAGAAAAGCTAGAAACTGCAGTCGGGAAAGAAATGTTTCATAAAATGGCAAGACACGCAGAAAATGTAACTGGAACTGCACCGCAGGGGGTTGTCTTGTGGCCACATGGGGTGTTACTTCAAGGAGTGATTGTAGGATGGTATTGTCTCCTTTCCTTTCATAAAGGAGGTTCCAGGTATCCTAAAATAGGATAAAAACAACCAGGCATATTTCCTTACCATTTAGAGAATCAAAACAGCTCTTATAATGGCTGCCACCTAGGTATTTTCAAGTCATTTCACTCAGTTTGGGACATTTTGACACCAAAAGTTAGGTTTGACAGAGTTTCAGTACAATGTATCCAAATAATTTTAGTGATTTACCTAAACGTTTTCATTATTAACATCATAATTAGCACTTTCTGTCTAAATTCATTTATTGTACTCATCCACACTTGGGTCAGAGTGGGCTGGAGGCAGACGACAACAATACAATGGCATTTAGCAGATGCTTTTATCCAAAGTCATGTGGATTTGAGAGTAAAGACACCACAAGCAAAGATCAAGTCAAGAGACACCACGCAAGTAAATGTCATGGGTAAGGTGTGAGTCCATATGACTGGACAAGCGTAGTGAGTGGGACGGTTTCAGTGGGACGGGAGTTTAGGTAGGCAGGAGCTGTGCCAGTTAACGTTTTGTAGACAAGAGACGGGTTTTGAATTGGATGCAGGCAGCAACTCAGACTCAGTGTAGACAGATGAGTGATGCAGTGATATGTGCTCTTCTGGGCTGGTTGGAGACACACAGGTCAGATGTGATCAATCACTCCTATGGGCAATTTCGAGTCGACAAATTAGCCTGAGTCGATTGTCTTTGGACTACAGGAGGTAGTGGGAGGATTTACAAAGACTCCCCGAAACAAGGAAAACATGCAAACACTCCAAAGAAGAGCACCAAACGGATTCAAACCTGCGATCCTCCTGCTGAGAGTCAAAACTCCTTATCACTGCCACAGCCACTTTCTGACTCACTTGCAAAGATAACGCCTTTTCCCTCAGCTGCACTTTGCTGCTAATTTGTAAATGCAAGCATGCTAACATGCTAAGTTCCATCATTAATGGCAGTAGTTTATTATGCTGTTATCAGCATTAACCTCAAAGCCACGCTGTGCCTCTGCGCAGCCTCGCAGAGCCACATGGCTGCAGACTCTTATTTATCATCCACAGGAAGAATAAAGAGCAACAGGTCAGACCTGTGGTATTCAACAGAGGCTAATGAGCTGTGTCTCGTTTTAATGACCTGCCTTTATATAGCCTCCCTTCTGGCCTGGCATTTGAGTTTATAGTCTGCCAGGTAATTACGTAGCTGTCACATACCCACAGACACAGCACACATTGTCAAAAGGAGAGCCGCTAGTCACAGGCTCTTCTTTTGTCTTTCTAATGGAATACTCACAATGTATTAAAAGCCATCTGGATGAGCATAAAGGTTAAGTCCCACAGGAACTCGTCAGAAAGAAATTCATTTGCTCATATCGTGGCTTCGAGACAAGCAAAGCTAAATGTGATAAGGATGATGATCAAAACGATGTTCGTTCAATTGAGGCAATCTGTGTTCTACACTGAATGGATAAAAAATGACTTCCCTGTTCTTTCTCTTTGACGCGCTCGAACCCCCTCCCATAATGAGCAGGTCGCCCATTTGACCAAGGTGCATTAATAATATTTAAATGCAGCTCAGCATAGAAATCTCTCCTCTCTTTTTATTTTGTTAACAGCTCGACTTCAGCGGCAGTTTGGGAAAAAAAGGAGGTTCATGTTTGAAAGGTCTCATTAAAAAGAGTTATTATCCACAAAGGATATGGAAAGGACAGTGTCTAGAGTCTATTATGAGTTTTTCCACAACTTCTTTGAGTAAGCAAGAAATATGCAGCATCTGTCATTTCCAGTTAAAAGAATATTTGCAACAAATTACATCACCAAGCAAAAATAAATCACAGGAAGTTGTTATAAATTTGGGATATTTGAAAGTGGCTTCCTGGAACCTTCTTTCTGGGTCCTCGTCTCTGTTTGGACCTGTTGCATTCATCTGTGTCTCCACTGAAACTGTAACACCCTATCCTTCTACAGTCACCATACAGTCAATGCATAGAGAGCAGAGAATTGTTTCAGCGAGCAGATTTGATTGAGAGAAGATTCTGATAAATAAACAACAAATGTGAATGTGCCTCTGAGCTGGAAGACGTAAACAGTAGCTGTGACTCTAATGATGACAAACCAGAGCAGTGAGTCAGAATGTACCTTGGCATTTACCTGCTAACACCAGCAAACAAACCATAAGCTTCTTCTCAAGGCAATTTTATCTGCAATGTGCAGAAAGCGGTTTCAAATTCAGTAAATTAAAGCAAAAACAATATTTGTCATCTTGGAAGCTGCGCCTCGAGTGCCACTTTGTGCACCGTGGTTGTCAAATATGATGAATTCATCAGGTTGATTAAATTTCGCTTTGGCTGCTGTTTGCCGATACAGAGTTGCCTCTCTGCTGATCATTTTGACTCGACTTCAGGCAGTAAAAATTCAACAAAGATTCATTAGGTTGTGGAAGTGGGAGATAAGCCTCGCTCATGAGGAGAGGCAGCACACAAACAGGTCAACAAGCCCAGCAGCAGCCTGTCTGTTTGGAAGGCTCCGCTGCTGGTTGAAATAATGTCATTTTTGAGCCCGCCATCCGCCTGCAGCCTATTTCACACACGGCCGCTTTCTTCCCTGAAAGGACTAAAAGAATGAAAGAAAATGCAAACAAACAGCTGACTGCACATACATTTATTCAGATTGTTCTGTTGTTGTTGTCAGTGCTCCAGTATTGTTGTGTCCTGTCATCATGTCGTACGATATTGGACGCATATCGTGCTAAACAGTCTCACAATGTCAGTCTTATGGTCTTAAAAAAATAAAAGCCTGAAGATTATAAAAATTACTAATATTCATTCTGATGGGAGAATAAATGTCAGTAACAAATTTGATGGCAATCTATCAAAGAGTTTTCGACATATTTCAACAAAATGTAATTTTTTGTAATCTCATGGTGGTTCACTTCACCAGTCAGGAAACAAATTGCCTTTAAATGCTAAGAAGACTATTTTCAGTCAGTTCATGGCAGTAAACTTCAGTAGAGTTAATTCAGAATCTTTGACTATGAAATGGCAATTGAGACAACTCTAAAGACCTGTATAATTGTCAGAAAATAAGGTATGATTGTGTTTACCATCAAATTAATCATTGTTTTGTTGATAATTTCTGCTTTTTATTTGACTTAGGACCAATGGTGGAAGCCAAGATGTTGCATTTATATGTAGTTCATTGTAACTACCAGCATATTAACAAGCTGCTTTCCCATTTATGCTTGAGAAAATCTCTAAGGGCCTATAACATACTATATTTCTACATATAACAATATGTGAAGATAGAGCAAATGTGACAGTTCTCCGTGCCTTAACTTAGCCAGACATGCATTAATGTAGAAACTTCCTTTAACACATGTTCCCTTATTTCCATCATCTCAGCGAGCATTCATTCCCCCTGCTTGTATCACTGCTTAGGGCATGGTAAACATGAAGCTAATTACCCAGCGCTGGGGGAGGCCCGGTACTAGAACAGAGCTAAACATCCATAACGCAACAGCCGAGCATTCATATAGCTGCTCCCAAGGTGGCAGTCAGTCTTAGCAGAAAGCCGGGGTGTTTGTGCTGGAAAGTGCGTTACTACAAATACATACACACACATTAAAAAAAAAAAAAAAAAGCTAGCCAGTGTCTCAAACATTCAGAACACCCTTGGCCCATTGTCCACATATTTAAATCAATAAGAACAGAAATTAGAGACAAGCTGGAGCAAGCAGGCCGAACACTGACAATCAACAGAAGCCTTTTGTGCCATTTCCCCGAAAAAAAGAAAAATATTACAGCCTTATTATTGAACACGGAGACACAGCGGGCAAAAATACAGATGGTTTTCTTTCAGTAATTTGTTTCTTTTTGTCATCCAGACTGTGCACATTCACATCAGTTAATAGGCAAAGGGCTATTATTTTCATGTGGATCAAAAAGAACATGTCAAAAGCATTTTATTCACCTCACTGAAAAGAGAGAAAACAGTCAATACAAATATTATAATGAATCATGAATCTGATGGCTTTAAAAGAAAAACTGTTTGGGTGAAGGAATGACTTTCAGTGCATTGCTTCATGCTTTTCACTAAACTGGCCTCTTTCTTAGGTCCACTTTTATAACCTAATATCATTCAATACAACATCTCCATCCATAAACTCTGACTTTAACAACAATATTTAACAATAACAATAATGTTTAATGTTGATTGGCACCTATAGATTGTTAGATGTTGTAAACGTTTTAAACTGGAGTGCAGTACATTACGAAGTGCTTTCGCTGTTTTTGTGATAACTTGTTGAGTGGCGAGCCATCCATTTGAAATAATATTCTTCTTTTTCTCCAAAGTTCTCCGGGAAAACAGCGCTGAACGCACTGAAGACTCGAGTGACTAGGCTATATGAAATGAACCCCTGACTGCTTGCTGCTAAAAAAAAAATCGATCCACCTAGCTATGGGCATGCTTGCTGGCTGATAAGCTGCTTCACTGACAGCTTTTTTTTTTCCCCATTCAAAATGCTAATAGAGTGAACACAGGCTCCAGCACTAACTGTAGTATACCGTTTCAAAGTGCATGCGTGCAACAAGCTGTCAGCTTTCCAGCATTTAACAAGCAGAATGGGAGAGATTAGGCAGTGATTTGAGACCAAAACGATACAACTAAAGTATATTATAATAGAACACGCTGACAGACGAACATTTCAGTGATTTTTATTGGAGGGCTGGTGCATGAACTGCAGATATAGTTTACTGTGACTGCTCCACACTGCATTATACATACATGGCAGTGCAAGAATTTGGAACATACCTGTCAGTATTATATATACCGATACACCGACACCTACTGTGACCTTTAGAATAAATATATGTCCCCGTGTTGCTCTATGACTTGTGTGACGGAGCGCAGTGCAGTATGTCTCCCTGAGAGACAGCTGGCTCGACAAGCAAGTGAGAAGAGTCTGTCGCTCACCAACTGGTATTGACGACTTTGTAGAAGAATCCAATTACAATTGAGTTTCTAAATGTCATCGAATGATACAGAATAACCGTGGTGATGACCCTGCCGTGTCAGGAGACACTTGAAGGGGTTTAAGCCATCTCATGGGGACTTGGCACGGACTAGATCACCACAGAGATCTGCAGTTACACCGTGTGAGGGCTGACAGTGAGGGTTGAGGAATACAATGGTGCATCCTGGTGGCTCAGTTGGTTAAAACACAAACTCAGTTCAATTACATTTTTCATGACTTTGCCTGCTGTTTCTGCCGCCTCTCCTCTTCTTAAAAGCCATCAAAGTAATTTAAGTATAATTATGCACTCCTTGTGCCAGATATTGTGTACGACTGACTTTGTGAATTCTTCGTTTGTTCTTCTAGTAATCAAAAATGACTTGCTTTGTTTTGAAGAAAAGCAGAAATTGCTTTCATCAAATGCTGACGAGCTCCAAATGAAGAAATGTGACTCACTCTTTGAAAATATTGATTCTTCTCTGCTCTCTGATGGGATGGCTCACTTGCTGTCAAGCTGTCTTTCAATCGGGGGGGACTGCTGAGAAATGCGCCGTGAGAACTGGTGGACGAGGATTTATTGGACACAAAGGAAGACGGACAGATGGGTCACTGAGGCTGGTTACGAAACTCACACCTAAGGAAAATCTTTGTTGTGAACGTGCTTGAGATGAAAACTGAGCGGTTTTAACAATAACATAAGCAGAGTTTAACACATGAGCTTTATATTATTATCATGCAACACTGGTTTCACTTTTCAGACCATAAAGCTGCCACTTGGCTTTCTGTTTCTACTCTCCCTATTTATAATTCTTTGTAAATATATGTCACAAAGGATTCACAATATTTAATGGAACTGGGCTGGACAACACACAGACTGTTCAAATTAATTGCAGTGGTAAAATAACGCCTCTACTAACACATATACTAGGGCTGGGCGATATATCGATATAAAAAAATATATCATTCTAGTTTTTAATGTGATATGGAATGAGACCATATCGTATATACATCAATATAGTTCAAATTCATGCTGTGATCCTTGCTCCAGGCATGCTGCTGTTGGTATGGAATATGTGCACATTATGGAGCTTTGATTTAAAAGTATTTATGTTCACTTGACTACGGTTTCTTGTCATATTTGGCTTCAATTTTGACAAAACATTTTCTCTCACTTTACGATAAAAATAACAGGATATATATATATATATATATATATATATATTCGGTCTAAATATATCGGGATATGACTTTTGGTCTATACCACCCAGCCCTTACATATACGGTACATATGCTGTGTTCGTAGAAGTATCAATCACTTGAACATTGCCATTCATATTATCTCATATCAATCTGCCTGAGTGCAAAGGCAATATCACAGGATATTACCGGGAAATCGGAGACCAATATTAAGCCTGTCACTGTCTTTCTCTCCATACATTCTTTAATCTTTCATTCAGCTTTCGGAAACACAACCAAGGCGCGGTTATTGTTCGATCCTTGTGTCTCTAAGGGGAAACAGTTATAAGGATTGACTAATTCTGCAAGCTGCTAAAATGGATTGGTAAAAATCTCTCTAATGTGATAACTGCATTCCAGCAAGTGAGATGTAGTTTCTGTGGAGAAGAGATACCCCCGGCTGTGATTGAAGCAGTCTGTGCCAGATGATCATACAATGTGTGAAACAGAGAGGGCAAAGTACAACATCTGCTGCCAGGACGCACACATTCACAGCATAAAGCCCAGTGTGTGTGGAAGTCTATGTTCTTGTGCAAAATGGCTAAAAACCATGTCGTTTTTTTGACTATTTTATTAGGCTTTAATGATGCTGCAAACATCTCTCACCAGGTTTGGGTTTTGATGTGGCACCTCATAATGTGCAAATGGAATCTAAGACCTATTAGCATCAATCTAGTGAACAATCAGCCGCTGGAATGAAGACATCTCAGTGAGAGAAGCATGTTTGATGTAGGTTTGATTTCCTGTAGTTTACTTTGATGTTTTGTCCTCCAAAGCGTGGAACATTTCTGAATGGAGATGCCGGTGTATTCCTAAAAAGAAAAAAATATTTCTTTGTCTTTGTGTTTGCCTTTCTATCAGTGTAGTGGAAAGAACAAGCATTTAAGTGTATATTTCATTATAGTTGCACCTAAGGATTTCTCCTGAATTTACTTGAAGTTAGCATTCTATTGCACTCTCCTGTACAATGTGCTTTACATGTTCTATAAGGTTGCTGCTAAGAATAAATATAGTAATATAGGAACTGCCATTTAGAATGTGTAAATTGATCATGTGTTTTTAAATAGAACTGAAACTCAAAGAGCTCGGGGCCTGGTACACAGGTATTTCATCAAACTGACATTCCCCATAAGTCTGCATGAAAATGCAAAACACAATGGAATCACCGCATGCTAAACACACAGCAATATAACATATCCCTAAAGCCATGCGACAGAATCACAGAAGGAAAAAAGACGACCATGTTTAATAATCAGGCCCCTGGAAAAAGCTCTAACTGGATTACAGGATACCTGGCTCCAATCTGGAGGATAAATGACTGTGTGGATTTGTGCAATTCTGACACCTCTTTTCCTAAGTGCAGTTAAAAACTGTACTTTTATGCATAAGCAGTAAAAAAGTCCTGGTAACATGGTAATAATCAGCATTTTGGGCCATCTGCAATTTAATGGGTTCATCAGGATCATTTTGCTCAGCAATCAGAGCCCCCTAAACCCCCCTTTTGATTCATTAGTTCCTCTCCTCTCTTATGCTTTATTTATTTCCTTACCTCCCCTTCCAACTCATTCCTGCTGCATTGCATCAACCTCAATCAGCCAATTATAGATGGCCATCCTCCCTAACAGCCCAACTGGCTGCACCTGTTGGCTGCTTCAGGCTCCAACATCCAACCACCACCTGTCCAGCCACGAGCACCAAGGACCAACATCTGGAACCAGTGCAGTAATTGGTGTAGGAGCTCATGTATGTTGCTGAACATATATATTCAGTCCCTAATTAAAATCCCACAGCTCTCAAAGATGTCCTTCAAAATGTAATGAGGTGTCGCTGTCGGAACATTCCCTGTTCTGTGACAGAAAATAGGGCTTCAGTTTGGCTTCAGCTGTGGCTGCCTATCAACTCACAGCAGTACAATCATTTGGCACCTAGAGGACAGTTTGTGATCAATTTGATCTCAAGCTAATTCTTTCTGTATTACAAGGCAAAAAAAAAAGTCAGCTGGACAGTGAAGAGCTCATCTGTTCGGTTTCTGCATAGTGGTTATCGGCTTTTTTCTCTGCCAGACTGGGATCATCCTGACACCAAAGCAAATAGGCTGACAGGGAACATCCTGCACATGTCAGGAACATAAAAGCGGTGCATATCTGCAACACTGAATGCCTGACAAATACGCTCAAATTGGTGCAAATTGAGAGAATGAAAATAATGGGTGCATGAATTTGAACACTCATCTGCATGTTGTACTCAAGCAAGGGAGGAGATTCAATTAAATATTTATTCAACCTCTGATATAAAGATATGGAATAATGTGCAAGGTTTATACTAAAAGTTGTAGATGTGTGTGTGAATCAATGGCTCTACTAGATCTAATAACATTACTTTGGTTGCAGTTACCAACCAATTAGTACAACCATTAGAGTTTTATAGAACTTTGGGCATGCATGCATCTGTTTTCTAAGTGAGCTTAATAAACCAATTTGATAAAAACCTGCCTTTCTTTTATCTGCATCTACTAACACATCACTGTTACAGACAAAAGCTTGAAAACATCAAGTAGGAATTTGAAACCTTTTTACGATGCAGCAGATGAGCCATTTATCAGCAGAAGTAGGTAAGTAAGTGGGAAAAAAAGTGAAAGAATACAAGTTGTACAATGCTCTCATTGCCACTTTCAGGTTCCCTTATCTTTCCCAGCCTGCAAATCAAAGCCCATTGTTATACTGTTGGCCACAAACATGATTGTGTATTTCTGAGATCAGCTGCTCATATACTGATTGTGGGGGACACAGCTGACTGGGAGTCATAATGAAAGTGATACTCATCAAGCCATCTATCTGCTCTCAGAATGAGAGTAAAGAAGCTGTTAACCCTTTGCCTTTCAGACAGAGAAAAATGAGACCACTTCTGTTGCAAACAAAAGCTCTTTGTCCATCAGTTTTGCCATTCAGCACCTGTGTTAGACAGAGGGGGAGCGCTGCTTCGGCGGGGGCAATATCCTTCCCTTATGTTCTGTGATCCTTAATGTGATAACACTTCAGGTGTCTGTGCTTTCAAATTATCTGGTGGCGCTGTAGCAGAGCCAAACACAGATGGTTATCACTGACGACCATGAAGGCAACAGGGGAGCATCCAGAGAACAATGCTGATATCCAGGTTTCACAAAAGAAACATGAGCAGTCAAAATAATGGGTCCTTTATTTGTTTGGTTTTTCTTTTTTTTATGTTTTCTGTTATGTCACACTTGGGTTTTTGTTTTTTTGGTGTCAGATTGTATATTTGTATACATTGTATACACAGGAAAGTCTTTAAACTTGTGAGGCTCACCACAGTCGTCAGTATCAGCATTAAATTAGCTAAGATCTAAAAACAAATGTGCAACAAAATGGCTAAAGGCAGCAGTACACAAGTCACCTCTGATTTCTGCAGGGTAAAATTTCAGTTTTTTTGTTCAAGCAGTCTGGTGACATATATACTGCTATGGACCAGGATTGTTGCTAAATGTATTCTAGCCAACGACCACAAGGCCGCCTAATAAAATCACCACCACTTTAAATTGACCCTGCATTTTGAATATTTCCATTGTTTCTTTGCCATCAGACAGACTTTTCCTTTGGGGAACTCAAGCCACCAGACTCCATTGACAAAAACAATAATTTAACCTTGCAGAACACAAGAGTTGCTGATCCATCACTGCCTTCATCAGTTGGTTTGTTTGACTTGGAGGTCTTAATATGGTTCCATAGAAGTACATTGCTTAGGGTTTTGCTGTTATATGAAACGGAAAAAAAAAGCTAACGCTGACTCAGCTTGTGCCATATTTTGCAGTACTCATAACCTGAATGATTAACCACTGCTTTTTGTTATGGTGAAGTGAATATTTCCATTTGAAAAACCCAGAAGAAATATTGAATACATAATAGAAGTAGAAACTACATGTTCCAGATGTTGTTTCAAATAGAATTGGTAAGCAAGGAAAAATACTATAAATAATTTAGAACTTCTTCAGGAGGCATGATTTATGAGCTTATCATTTAATTAAATCGAAAAATATTCCAGCATGTGCTGGGTTGGTATGACAAGTAACAAACTGAGACTCTAATGATGCGTGCAGCCTTCAATGCTTTAAAGCTCGAAGCTAAAAACAAAGAAAAACTTTCAGACTGACAAAATAACATAAAATCAAAGATCGTGAGAGAAACAAACAACCAGCACGAAGCACACACCTATTAAGAAGCTCTGCTTTTATATCTCAGTTCAAAGTGTTATTGTTAATCCCCTAATGCTTCGTAGATTGAAAACCACCACAAAACCATTAAGAGGAGCTAAAGAAAACCCATTTTGCTGTCCTCAACTTATCAGACTGATGTATTGAGCTGCAGCATTTTCCCTTTAATACCTCTCAAAGTGAGGTGATGAATACTTTCATCAACAGCCTGGTCTTTCATCTTAAGTTAGATTCTTTTTTAAAACCTCATGCTGGCTTCTCTGCCATCTATGAAGGAAAACAACTATAT
>JAOWBC010000458.1:11754657-11779966 GCA_028566105.1 Hypoplectrus providencianus
AATTTCCTCCTTCTATAAGACAAATCAGGAACCATGGCAATGAGTCATTAGTTTGTTTATGAATAGTTAAACAAGATGAGATGGAAAAGTAATGGGAAGATTGACCGTGTAAATGGAGGTCACATGTCCATGGGCAGGTTATTAATATAAAACACCTGACCCCTATACAAATGTCCCATTAGGGGTTTAATGGTTTCAATCTGTCTCAATAGGTATGTTGTGGATAAACCCTCTGGCTCTCATTTAAAACTAAATTATGCCTAGAGCAATGAAGATATACTAGGTTTGGTCACATACGGCACTGCAGGAAATATGTTTGCATTTAAATATAAAATGTATCAGGCCATTAGAAAGATGGTGATGAGAGTTATAATGGACTCTGGTGAAGAAAACACATTTGTGTCTGGAGCTGCGTTTCAGTTTAGCAAGTTTTATTATTGTAGCAGCACAACAATGCACATCAAGAGTTTCATATTAAATATTAGTTTACAAAAACTTTAAAACATCAAGGCTGTCAGCAGTGAGCCGTTTTAGCTTTTGTACGATAAAAAATGGATTAATAACAATAAAACTCTGATTTGCTGCTTCTGCTTCAATGCTAAGTGACACTCAAACATGTTTGATTGATTTTAGTATCATGCACTTTTAGATCTTTTAGGTCCAAGCCCACATGGACCTAAAAGATCCTACATGTAGTCATTAGAGACTGGGCTCCCCTCAAAAATGGTTATAGAGGCATTCGTATAGGCAGCCAAAAACAACTCATATTTATGTTTTAGACTGCCACCATCTGGCTGACGCAGGAGTACTGATTGTCATACTCGGCAGGAGGAAGGGAAGTTGATGGATGGATGGATCAAGCAGGGGACTTTCAACCGGAGGAACAGGGATTGTGTGCCATTTGATAAGAAAAGTAAGTATTTTTTTGCATACCTTGCATTTATATTCCTGACTTCTGTAGGTCACGTTATCCTTGAAACTACCTCACAGCATTACCCTATATATTTATTTACTTTTTAAACTGTCTTAACCAGGAAGTTATTCCCCCAAACCAAAGTCATTGGTTTTGTGGCATAGATTCACAGAAACTGCAGTTTCTTTTTCCATCTGTGAACTGTACATGCATGTATAATGATGTGTGTGCTATTTTTAGAATGCTCCACTCTGTACCATTAGCTGCAAAACACAAACCCTCTCTCATTTAGGTTGAAGATTTTTTTGTCGTTGCAATGAACTGAATGTTAAAATGACAAATAAATACAGTTTTAGAAACTAAATTTATACAACTACATCAGGTTTTCTTTTTACGTATACAGAGAGAAATAACCTTTCCCAAAAACATAAAGTCATCAGTCATCCAGGCAGAAAAGCAGGCGTACATAAATGACATTTTAAAAAAGAACACATTTTATATGACATCATACTAGGGACATTGTAACCAAAGTGAAATAAAAAAGCAAAGATTCTTTAAGTCTTGGAACAACAGGAAACAGGTGGGAAATTTCTGCAGACTGCATTGGGTTGTAATGACCCATAATGATAGAGATGTTCTGAAAAAGAAGCAGCCAAATGAAGTCTGCTAGTAATCGTCTGGATGATGAATTAACAAATAATACAGTCCGAGTCCTTTCCCTTTTCAAAAAGAAACTCAGCAAGAACGTCCCCGTCCACCTGTGTTATTTGCCCCATCAATCAAGACGCTGCCGCTGCCGTCAGGACTAATGATTTCATTTGTGGAATACAATCTAAGGTACAAAGTATGTGACAAAGTTCAAGCCTCAGTGGAACCATTCTGATTCCCCAAACTACCCCTGGGATGCATGAATTAGTTGAAGATGCAGACAGGGGCCTCGGCCAAAAATTGTTTATTTGTTTACATTGAAACTAAATGGACCGTGTGTCCTTTCTACCAAACCCGCCCACTTCTTTAGGAATTATTTACTGGCTGAAGTCTGGCCTCTCTGCCTGCTGGGCACTTGATTGATGGAGCCAAACACAGGGTTCTCCCTCCTGAGCCTGGGCCTGTTTCTCCTGACACCTAAATAAACTTTAACGCCAACACACACATAGATACATAAAAACAGAAAGCCACGGTGAGAGTTGTCTCTCAGCAGCAGCAGCAGCAGCAGCCTAATGGATGATAACATGTTTGAGAGTTGTCAGGACATGCCACCAAAGAGGTCATGCACATGATGTCTTAATCTGCATGGACAGGGAGAAGATAGTCCACACAACATGTTTTCACACAACTAGTGCAAAAATTGTAAGTCTGATTAAACCTATTTTGTCATGCCTAATAAAACAAAACATGCAAAAAATGCCCACTGATATAAACTGATACAAAATACTGCTGTTGGTTTATAAAGCAATGTATGGTAAAGGACCATCATACATTTCTGACCTGCTGCTGCGTTATGAACCACTCAGACATCTCAGGTTATCTGGGACAGGTCTGCTTTCTGTCCCCAGACTCAGACCTACACATGGAGAAGCAGCGTTCAGTTTCTATGCTCCAAATATCTGAAATATACTGCAGGTCTGTTGCAAATCTCAGCTCTTAAAAAAAGAAAAAAAAAATCCAAGCTTAAGATTTTTCTGTTTGCCGCTGCTTTTGATTAAGTCAAAACTGAGGTTTTTCATCTGTTTCTCACAGTGCACTGTAATTGTAATTTTAATGTGTTTATGTTAATTTTATTGATTTAAAGACTTTGTGTTGTTTGTTTTCTATGCTTGATGTAAAGCACTTTGAATGCAACACTGTTAAATTGTGCTATACCAATACATCTTTCCAACCCAGGTCCTTCTATTTTTTTTTTAGTATTTTGTTTGCATGTCTCTTTTCTCTTCAACTGCTCCTCAATGGGTCACTGGGTTAATATAAAAACCTCAGAGTGTCTGGATCCTCGCTGAAAATACCGACAACTGCAAATGAATCTGGGACCTGGGGGAGGCAGATCCTTTCTGAATACGACAACTGAAGTGCAGCCCGAATCCTGCTGAATGGAGAAAAGCTTAAATTGAGCTGTTACTGCTGCTGTTGAGAGGTACTTGGGATCACAGCTGACACAGTGTCATATAATGAGAGGATTCATGGAGGCGAGCATGATTACAAGAACGATTACAAGAACGCAGGAGCAGGACACCGAGTGAAAGAAATAGATCACTTGGATTAGTTATGCTGGATCGTGCGTGTGTGTGCACATGTGCATGTTGTTCCTGCTGCATCTTCCTCTGATATTTTTTGACACAGTGCATGCAATATGCACATTTAATCTAAATACTGCATACATCCAGGAATATCTTTTGTCCTACACAGACAATGATACACTCAAATATAAGGGTTATGGATATGACTAACTTTTTTAATAATAATCAACAGGCCATAGGGATTTTGAGATCAAACTGTTCGTAACTTGAATTAATAAGAAAAAAGCAAAATCCAAATTAGCTTCCCTCCAGTATTTTAGGTGCGAATAAGCCCTTAATCAGCTTTCCTAAATGTTTCAATTGTCATAATAGTTGTCTTCACAATTTATAAGTCATTATCAGATACGTCATTCACTAAACATTACAAGGAAGTTTTTAAATTGCCAAATGATGAAAAAAGCCATTAGCAGATGTTTATTTTGCATTTGGTAATAATGAAGTTATAAGTGGTAGTAATTCATTAATGTTCATGTCGCTCTCACTTATTTCATTTTCTAATAGGCAATCAAAGTTAGAAGTATAGGAGTTTTTATCATCAGATCTGCAGTTGTGTTGATATTTATTTATGTTAATAAATAAATGGTTTTCACAACCTGGCAACCAGAAAGTTGTGTTATATGTGTAGAGCTTATGTAAGTTATTCATTAACAAGTTATTAATGACAAGTACTCTTCAAGTGGGACAACAGTGAGTCACAGATGATGAGTGTTTATCGTATTTGTTTGTCTGGGAGACAGTGAGCATATGAATGGATATTAGAGAAACTCATAATCCTGCAAAAGCTTCAGTGAACAATTCTTTGTTAATGTGAAAACTTATCTTTGTTAATGACAAGTCCCTCTGTTCTCAGTGCTGTGGAAACACACTACAACTGTTTTCCAGCCACTTTCCAAGTACAATTGATAATGAAATTATTTGGGGTGGCGTATCACTTGAAACCAGTGCAGCCGTTTCAACGCCCCCTGGCTATGTTTGATTACACTTCTGACCTTAATGATGAGCCATCTGTGCCGATTATCACCCATAATTCATCACCCCCTCCTCCCCCGTGGCGCTGAGCTTTTTGCAAACTCATAACATCGCCTCCAGTCAGGCCTCATCAAGAGACACTGCGTTAGAAACAATTCTTCAAAATAAAAGTCGTGACATCATGTTGTTTTGCCATAAATTGATATTTGCTCATGAAAAATAGCTGCAAAAAGTCACAAATTAATTTGCTGGAGATATGGTTTAACACATCGGTGACTTCAGAAAAACCAAGGCCAGTTTCATTAAAACAATAATACTTGTCCTTAGCAGTGGTGTGTGTCATTACATGTAAATAGATGGCAAAATATTTGACTGTTGTTTGGCACAGAGGAACAGTGTCACGTGCACTGTGCTGATTTGTATCACAGTCCTCCGTCCCTGGAGCCTTTACCTTTTCATCCTGCACGTTGTGTCTCTAAGCCTTTAACAGAGTCCATCTAAGCCCCTGCTTTTGCCACAGATGCTCACTAAACCTTGCAGACCTACGCCACATCAACTCTCTTGGCAATGCAGCAATTTCAATTCCATTTGAAATCGTGTGGGATGGAGCCGTCCCCGCTGTGACATCTACAAGCCATCAAAATACCAATATATGTTTTCACTTCTGCAGATTTATTCAGCTCGCACTCTGCTGCTAAAATCCCAGTGATTTGAGTCGGCTCTGTTTTTGTTTTACACAGCCGTATGGCTAAATGATGGCTGCAGCCGCTCGTCTCCATGTCACAGCTTTATGCGTCTCATTTAAATAAGATCTCCCCCTCCGCTCAGTGGCTCCAGAGCTGCTTTCATCCATTTATCGTCATATATGCTTTGCTGGTTTTTCAGAAAGTTTGGATGCCTGAAAACATGGCATGGTATGGGTGTGTGTGTGTGTACACTAAGTCCTAAATGACTCTTGACACCTGCTGTGATTAGATAGGTCACGGCACACTAGTTCTGTGCACTGGTGTCAGGTCCACACTGACACACTTAAATGTTCCACTTCTCCAGCCCCATCAAACTTCACACATGGAGCCCTGAAAATTATACATTCATAGGATATTTTAATGAGGACTGGTTCAAGAAGCAACAGAATGTTAAAAATAATCTAATTAAAACTGAAAAGTTTAAATAATTGCATATGGCAGCCCTTTATGTTACACTTTGCACATAGAAATTATTCTTGTTTCATTTTAGAATATAAGGAGGTCTAAGGGAAAGTATAGGAAATTAATGTTTACATTATATAATCGTCATCAGAGTTAGGTTTGAATTTTGACTTTAGGATATAATTTGTATCTCCACGTATTTACACCATTTTCTCTTATTTTGCCATTTTTTTATTTGCTTTTTTTCTACTATTATCTAAAAGTGCAATCCTATGTATTTTATATGATCTGCTTAATGCCTGTGATGACTTAGAGCATGATATAATGTTAAAGGTTTTGAAAATGACATGATGATATACTTTATAATCTTAATTGGATTTTTATTTTTGGATTTTATTGGATTTTTGAGTAAATTTTTTGAAACTGTTGCGTGCAATAAACAATGCAGGCATGATGGGATTGTAAGACATAAATCCCCCTTCTACTTAGTATTGTAGAGTCCAAGAACAACCAGTTTGAACTGCTGTTCTATGTTTTTCCACAGGTTGCATGCAATCTACAAAAATTACAGCGAAGTAATCATAGAAAAGATTGACCACAGAGGATGGAAACGACACAGGTGAATGTTAAAGTGATCCCAAACGAAAAAAAAAAATGTTAGGATTAAAAATACAGGACATAATCAAGCTTGGATCGTGGCCAATTTGGATTTTCTTGTCTTATAAAAGTAATAGAACCTAATTACAAAAAAAACTTAATGTATTTATTCTAAATATATGACAATCCACAAAAAATCTCAGAGTACTATATTCATAATGTCCAGCATTTATGGGAGAGGGTGCTTTACAGAGTTAGATGTGGGGTTTTTTTTATGTTTTTTTTATTTATTTATTTTTTCTACAGTAGATGGTGGTCAGGCAGCTTTTCCCAGAGCACAGCTGCCTGTGCTTTGGTTCATTTACACTGACTGGTTAAGTACCTCATAAGACCTCACTTCACCAGATCCAAACTAGCCCTGGAAACAGAAATACAGAGCATGTCATCTCATCCTCCTTTGGCTAAATATCCACACAGTGTGCAGCCTGTCATGGGCGATCCTGAACAACACTAATGGACGCTGTTTACTCTGCAGACACTAAGGTCCTCTGCACCTCGGCGCACATAATGAAAGTAACAGAGTCACGTCTGTTGTTTTCTTCCTTCAATTTTTTTCTCCTTAAGGCCCATCCGTCCACATCAGTTCACCTCGACACAGGCAGGTAGCAAGTGTCGGAGCGCAACGCTGTCGCTGAGAATTATGTCAACGTAAGCGACGAGCTGCGGCTTCTGGCTCTCTGACGGTGATGTGAAAGGATGTTTGTTATTGGGCGTGTAAAAAAAAAAAGAGTGAGAAGACTATTATCTCAAGAATTTGTCTATAGCCAGAAAGCAACACCATACAACACAGCTTCCCGATGATGTGACGCTTATTGGCTCACATCAAGATAAAGCTGTTAGTCTCATACAGCAACAACAACATAGCGATGATTGCATGATAGTAATACACTTTATTTTAATGAGGCACAATTCATGTGGAAGCATTGAACACTATGTTCCACAATGGCTGACAGCTCGCTGTTTGTAATCCATTTTTTTTAAACGTAATTACAGGTTATTTATATTTCATTACAGCACCGATTACAAATCTCCTCCTCAATTACACAGCACAAAACACACTGCAGGTCCCAACAGCAACAACACTCCTGCTTTGCTCGGTATTAAAGATTCATTAAGAGACGGGCAAAGCTTTATTGAACTGGGGTTCGTTACTGCAGCCGAGCTCTCCATCTCTGCCTCCCTGCTACTGTATGACAACAACTCCGCTGCTGCAGGAGAGGAAACCTTCTAGCTTTCTTCTGCTCCGTGTCCCCGCTGCCTCTTGTCACATTTCTGTATCTCCTGACACAGCCATCTGTCTCTGGCCTTGCGTATAATCTGTGTTGCCAAGCAAACAGTGAGCAGGGCTCATAGATGCAGCTTCCATAGCCTAAATCCTAAGCTGTTACAGGTCGGGTACGATGTAAATAAACAAATACCTACTTCCTCTTCTAAAGGAACACAAACAAACAGCAAATAAGTAAATGCACTCCATATTTTTCCCAGCTGATGTACTTCCTGTTTACCAAGTAAAGAGAAGTCTCTGGAAAACTTTAAACAGCTAAAGAAAACAAATGCCCAAGGAATGGAGACGAGAAAGAAGAAGAGAGAGAGACAGAAAAAAAAATCTTTCCTCTTCTGTTTTTTTCTTGCTCTAGACAGTAGCTGGGCTGCCAGTGCGAGCAGTGTTGCTACGATATACGAAGATAAGTCGGCTTGAAAGTGATACGTTATTACTGTCTCTTTTGTAACAGTGTGTTTGGAAACAACTGAATGTACCAGTGGAAGTCGAGCGTAAACCCAGTTTTAATGAGGTTTCTCAGGAGCCGCCACTTTCACTGTCATGTAAAGACAGCTTGCACATTAAAAAGACAGAAAACACATATCATCAGAAGACATTTTTGATGTCCAATATATAATAGTATTCGCGGCATGATTTCAGGGTTTGGATACGTGCGCGTGTGTTTGACAGACTCAAGGCAGTGGCATTTAAGCAGGATAAATATGCACATCCATGGCACCGGAGATAATCCCCACCGGGCCAACGGGGTGCACATTGTAGGCATGAATAAAGCCAGAGCTGAAAACAACCCATCCCAGGCACACACACACACACGGACAGGTAGACGGACGCTCTCTCACAGCCAGCCGCCTTTCATCCAGTTTATTAATCTCGACATGGAGAGAAGCCTTTTGTTGTGCTGACCAACTCTTGCGCTTATGTTGCACATGTATCTATGAGACTCAGGTTATTAGGTGCATCTGGCACAGCTAAAACATTCTGGAAGTGCTAACAAAGATGGCATAAAGCAATTTTCAGCAGACCATTTTATATTAAACAGACCATAATGAGACATAAAGACAAGGCTTTGAAACACTCACAATGGCAGAATATTGTCCTGATAACTCCCAACTGGGTTTAAAGAGAGCTGCCCTTTTATTCATAATGAATCCACCTTTCGAACACCTGATGAGCTCCAACCACAGAGTGCACATAAAAGGCTTCATGACAAATGACTTGACTGCATCGTCATTTACATGCAGCCATAAAGGTCTCTTTATATTTGCATGGAAGACATAAGATAAGAGGCGTAGAGGCAAAAAGTTGAATTTAATTGGGAAAATAAATACAATGTGGTACTTTACATACTTTAAAAAGGAAGAGCGTTTTATTTCTCACTATTACTGGTCTTGAAACTCTGAATTCAAGGATTTTCTGCAATTGGCTTTGCCAGATTGTGGCCAATAAAACATTAAAATGAACCCACCTGCATAAATGCACATTACAGATTGGTTCTTGCAGCGCGTTCTGCTATTCTGTTGCTATACTGCTGCCACACGTGAGCAAGGTTAGGAAGCCATATTATTAATACATAGCTCTGTCAAGTTCAAGGACAGCTTATACATTGGTATAGAGGCGAGGGTAGAATGGTGATTTAATTCATCATTTCATGTACTTCAGACACTCTTGACCCATTTTATACGTAATGCCAGCTCATTTCAGTTGAACTCTTCCTTAAACATGGCCTTCAGATATCACACAACACACAGAAGCAATAAAAAAGTAGAGTTAGCATGAGAGGAAGCAAAGGGATGAATACCACCAGAATATAATACAGAGCAAAGTCCATTTAAAGCCTTTAACATTAGTTTCATGAACCTTGTAAGCATAAGCCTCCACCATAGACTGTATAAAGGAAGCAGATGTAACCAGTGTGACATGGAGGGCGGGGAAGATAACACCGATTACAAGCATGGCGGGGCTAGCTAACACCACCGCTAGCTAGCTTGGTTGGCAAGATCCATCCATCATTCACATTAACTTTCACATTCATTTGAATTTCAGTTTTTGCTTGTAAAGGAGATGCTTTAAACAAATGGGCTCCTTTGAGTGTACTTAAAATAAAATGCTGAACAAGACATGTTTAGGCAACCAAAAGTTACTTTCATCAGTACACTGAAGAATAACATTTCTGAGAGAATAAAATGGAAAATATGAAAAAAAAGATATATATTAAGTTGGTAGTTGGTACCTAATAGAGACCTAAAGAATTCAATACTTTTTTTTATCTAATTTACTCTTAGTGGAGCCCAAATGCAACAAAATGAACAATTTTGCAACATTTAAGAAGACTTGAAGCTAGTGATTGAGAGCATAAATTCATACATTCAGAAGGAAAATGTATACTGAGGAAATGAGGAAAGTGAGATGTATGGCTCATAGGGTCTCAAAGACTTTCATACAATCTGACTTATATTATGAACAGTGTAGTCGCCCCCTGTTGGCCATGAGACAGAATGCAGGGTGAATGCACTTTTGCATTACTGGTTCACATTTCAGCCCGGGAGGTTTCCTCGTTATACCCCTTTTATTGGGGTACATGCCTTGTTTGTTGTCTCTGAAAATGTCATATATTTCAAATACACTAAAGAAATATTAATCTTTGTCTATGTCTTTAGAGGCTCCTGTGTTAAGATTGGAAGGATTAAGTGACACACACAACTGAAACATGAGGAATATGCCACACTGTCACAGGCAGATAAAGCAGGATGGATTTATTAGTGCCCAGAAGGCATGCTTTAACCTTTTAAATACAATAAAAAAGGAATAGGTTGAATCCAAACCGGAGGCAGGATGGTCAGTGTGTGTCCAAAGTTTCATAGGGATAGTCAGCGGTCGTGTCTATAATATGAAATCCTTGACATTAAATATTCATCCAAGGTAGCCCCTGCAGTATTTGTTTACTGTGTATTGAAGTGGTGTATCACACTGCGAAGTTACATTTGAGATGAACAATAACGGGCTGCAAAAATGAATTCAATAAAGTTATCCTGCTGTTTCAACAATTTATTGTTCTAAATGACCGATCTAAAGTGTTATTATGTATTTATATTACTTGTGTAGTCATGCTGTAAATCAGAGTTAATGCCACATTCAGCTGAATGGTGCCAGGTGTTTCAGGTGGAGCTGGTGGATGAGCTGCCTGTGATGTGCAGATGGCTGAGCTTTCTGTTTACACCTCTCCTCAAATAGAGTGCCACAGCCAGATCCGGCTCCCCTGACCCAGCCTGGATGAAATTAAGTGTATCAAAGCCGATACTTCGCACACAAATACCAGGACAGAGTGCCCAAAAAAATGAAGTGAAGTGAAACTTCTGTCAAAGCATTTTTTTAAAGTGAAACATGACAACAACTTTCCTCCAGTAGAACAAGTCTCGCTGGTTCTCAATGCTGTACACAACATTAGCTGTCTGGTAGTTTATCATCACTTTAACAATATGCAGCTCTAATGCACCAAGTTTTAATCTATCTAAGGGGCAGGAACAGAACTGTAGTAGTTGATATTATATTTCAGCACTCCATTAACTTCCCTACATACCCAAGGCAACGTATAGACAAAAAGCAGTCACAAACATGCATCTTCATTTTCAGCCCCATCAACAAGTTTTTTTTTTTTATCTGGCAAATTATGCAGGATTTATTCGAACATTTATTCATCATATCACTGAACTTTATGAGCGGCCCAGCAGGTATCTGAGGGGAATTGATTTTGAATTGTTAGACAATTAGCAATTTGTCGGAGTGTGAAAAGAAGAGGAGTTGTTTCTGCTGTGTCAGTTGGATAAATGAGTGGAATCAGAGGTGACAGAGTGTAAGTAACTTTTTGAAAGAGAAGACTTTTAATAGCCTGGGAATACTAAGTGTAGGGTTGCTATTCTTCGACCGAGGACCATATAATTTGATGTTTAGACTCAGTGGAGCTGGAAATCTAAAATGCCAAGTGAAATAAAAACAAAGCCACTGTATGGAGGGAAGAGGCTTTGTTTATCCGCAATGGGTGTTGATTCTACGATGACTCCAGAGGGGAGACGCAGCCAGACACTGTGTGGTGAGTCACAGACGGCTGGGCAAGGTGCTCCGTGCCACTGACATCTCATTCAGCCAGAGCCCACCTGAGAAATCTGAGCTGACGCCTGCCTCCCTCCATGAGCTCCTTTATCTATCATCTCCTGGCTCTGAAAAAAAAAGAGTGAAAACCAATTCTGGTTTTATGAGATTAGAAAGCCGCACACAATGACCAGGAGCGCCACGGCTGAGCTCGTACTCGCATGTGCACCTGTAAGGCTGAAAAAATGTGAGTGTTCCCTTGAGAAAAAAGGATTACCTTTAGAAAGAAAAACTAATTTAGGAGGGAAACATGAATACACCTTCCCTAAATGAGGATTACTGGTCACAAGCTTAATGCACATCTTGATCTCATGTCACTACTCGGTAGATATGATGTAATTTATATTACATTACTTATACTTACTTACTTACTTATACTTCACTGAAAGATATTACATTTTAAAGTCCATTTTACTGTATATGGCATAGCTATGATTTATATTTTACACATGCCTCTTACTGTATGTCACTGTAGAGTAATACTGGACTTTGAGCAACCAAAAGTTTTAAAAGGCTTTTAAATGGAATGAAAATATTCCAGTATTATAAGACAAATGAATCACTTCCATAACTGCTGTTGTATCTAAAGAGACCATTTGCTCAAAAACAGGAACATGGCACAAATAGCAAGTGGACTGTAGCCCTAACAGAAAAAAAGGTGAGACTAAAAAGAACTTAAATGGCGTGCCAGGTTAGTTGCTCAACAGAGCACATGGAGACCAACAGCCTGGCAGAGATGAGGCACTGGATGCTATCAGAGTCAGGTGTGGGGTCAGCAAACAGAAGGCGATGTTTATGTGAAGCCAGGTCTCCCACGCCACCACAGCACAGCTAGCCTGGATCCCGGTTCGCCCGCCTTGCTACTGCTTCCACTCACATCACGTCTACTGTGAGGTTATCCTCATCAGGACGGAGCTCGACTCTCCAGGAACCCAGTCATTGCAACTGTTTCTTAAATGCAGAATCTTAGTTTGGAAGGTCGTAACTTTAAAACTGTCAGTTTTTCACATTCTGCTTAAATTGTTTTGCACTGAAAGTTAATTCCAAGGCCTTTGATTCTACACCAAGACTAAAAGAAGAAGTTGATGACTTGTTGATGATCTAATGAGCAGCGCTCTGCACTGTCACCAACCCTGCACACATGCTCCAGCGAAGACTTTGAGAAGCCAACCCACATATCTGAAGGTTGTGAGCTGGCTGCCAAGCTCAGACATGGCACTAATCTTGAAGTCTGAAAATAGTAATGAAAGGCTTCATTTACATTTTAATTAGTATGATCCAGTGGAAATAAAACGTATATGCATAACCAAAAGGAAAATTCAATTAACATAGCGGGAACTGAAAGTGGAAAAAGAAAAAAGACAAAGTGGCACTCAAAATAGCAATGAGGAGTCTATGAGGCACCAGGCAATCAATAAACATTCATTTCAAGCCATGTCTTGTCCCATAGGCTTCATGTTTTATGTGTGATGTTCAATGAGAGCCACTGTGATGAAAGAGATTTACTGCTATTGTTGTGAAACAAAAGGGAACTAAGAAGAGGTTTGGACTGAACCTAAGTCTTAAGAAGTGTTGTGGCTCGGTTGTCAGCAAACACAATCAATCACACTTAACAGCCCTGAAAGAGAGCAGCTCTTTCGGTAAAAAAAAAAAAAAAAGTGAGCAGCGGCTTCTCTACGTGCCAGATAACAGGTTGCAACAAGCCTCTGAGCTACAGAGTTACAGGCACAGCTGGAAGTGACCAGCTGTCAGCTATTAGACACACGACAAGAGCAGCAGCAGCAGCAGAGTGGACGTGCTGCACAGTCAGACTCTCTTTACTATTAAATGTTTCTGCTCAATTACAAGGAACATGTTTATTACACAGGGTCTAATAACCAGCTGTGGTGAGGTACTGAGATGGCTGATGTCTGTCGATGCATAATTAAACAACTACGGACCGATCGATATGGGATTTTGGTGACTGACGCTGATAATAATTTAAGAGGGGGAAAATACTTGATCACCAATATGACGGTAGATATAGTAATGTTTTTAAGTTGAAATGAAAATAGATCTTATTAACGTGGATTGTGCATTGGGGTACCCAAAAAGCTATGTTTAAGAAATAAAACCGAATAAAATAATATTTAACATTGTAATACGTTATAATACATTGTACAAACAATGTATTATATTATAAGCCAAAAGAATAAATATGGATAAAACTATATTTAAAAAAAAAAAAAAAGTTTCTGTTTAGTTTCAGTTAACTGCTGTCTATTACAAAAAAAGTTAACACCATTTCTCATCAAGAAAAATTTTCTTCATTATTTAATGTGTTCAAAAAGTTTTCATCATGGCAATTATCACATATTTACACTTATACTGATATTTGATAGTATCGGCCAGAATTATCTATCATGCTCCAATAAAAACCCGCTAACCTTTTAGATTAATCACTGCTAATGAACCATTCACCAGTTTTAAGAACAGGGGTATTTATTACATATTTACACTTCCTAGAACACTATAATCATTAACTTCATCTCAACTTCACCAACAAATTCAATCACAAACTCATCCATAATCCAATTTCATATGAAGAAGTACAGACATACAGATTAATGTGCAATTAATTTGGATTTCACATGCGGATTTGTCAAATGTCACGGGTGCATCTATTGTTGGAAATGTGGGATTAGATATTTATATTCTCTATTAAGACTCACTGATTTGCAGTGAATCTAAACTGATTCCTCATCATTCGTCAAACACAGCAGAGAGTCGGCCTGTTTGGTCCCAGTGTGGTCCTCACCTGCAGTTTCACATCTGCACCTGTGAGACGGATGAGCAGCGCAGCACCATACCTGTGCTTCATGAAAGCTTTGGGAATTGTCCTAAATATAGACAGGAACCTTTTAATTTGTGCTGTGTTCCCTTCAGGGATCATCCCAACATGTCACATGTGCAGAGGTGTGCAAAATATCAGCCGCAACGAATAAATAGCACGTTTGGCATTTCAGCGGCACAAAATATCTTCATAAAAGTTCATTTTACCAGCTTCTACAGTGCTGAAATTAAATATGACGCGAAGATCTGAACAGCGAACATTTCATGAGAGGTGCACACACAAACTATGAAGTATTTTTACAGTTTAAAAACATCAACGAATCCTAGAACACTTATTTAAATGGATATTTTCCAGTCACAGGTAAGGAATTTGTGTTTAAGGATAGCAGAAAACATTTGTTAATCAAATAATATTTGTGGGAGACTGTATGTACATTTACAGTTAAAGCATAAATGAAGTATTTAAAAATAGGCATTAAAATGAATATGAAACTGTGTAATACTGCCTTGACAAGGTCATAACTGGCTGTTTATTTTAATTTTTCTGCTTAAAAAAGGAGTTTATGTCAGTATCTAAGACTGAAAAAATACATAGCTATTTTATCAAGAGGTGTGTTATAAGTTTTTCAGGGGCAGCTTGCAAGCACAGACACAAAAGGCATAAATTAATCTAAATAAATCTGCCATTAGGCACATTTCTGCCTCTTTTCATGCTTGCTTTTCAAATGGAAAAAGCTCAACAGAGGACAGATCAGCATCCTCCAGAATCACCCGGTCGTCACAACAGTGTCTCCTAGGAGCTGCAGTTATCACCGCAGCCAGACTCATGATATGTAAATAAACAGCAATGTGTAAAGAGTACACAAAGAGCAGACTGTACACGACGGCTGAGACTGCTTTTCCTGATAAGAGGCACAATGAAAGAGCAGCACAAGTGTTGATTTATGTGATTCTACTGTGGCCACAGAAAGATATTGCCTCAAACAGATTTCAAGGCAACAACTTACTTACTAAACTGTACTAATAATATGTACAATTATATTGACATATAGGTAGGTTTAAGTGAAAGACTGCTATCAAAACAACAACTTTGTGATTTAATACTTTTAGGGTTTATGATGTGTATATATTGTTAGTATATTTATAGATATATACTAACCATATTGAAAGATTAGGGCTGAAAAAGTTAGTTCATTAATTGGTCTAAAAAAAAAAATAGGTTGTGAATGTCAGGTTTTTGTTTTTGTTTTGCTGTTCCTCATGATATATGATAATTAGATTCTTTTTTTTTTTTTTTTTAGGGAGGGGGGTGGGGGGGGGGTTAATGACAAACACCGCCATTCTCAGAAACCACCTCTACCTCCAGCAAATTTTACAGGTAATTTTTCACCTTTATCTGACATTTTACGAGCCAATTAATCAAGGCAGAAATCAACTGATGAATCAATAATGGAAGTAATCATTAGCTGCAGAGCCAACACAACTGTGCTCTGTCAGTCTATCCCCATATATAAGGAAACCACAAATTACACTGCACAATCACCTACACCGGGATTGGATTATAATGGGTTCATACTTCTATGTAGCCACACAGGTAATCATTATTTCTATTTGGATGACATTGTCAGTGACCGATTCTTTAAGAGCCCATATGATAATAATAATAATAATAATACATAGCGGATGGAAAAAGAGGACTGAAATCAGAGCGTGGTGACCTGTAGCTTTCACACTGTGAAAGGTCACGATGTGAGAAAAAATTACATGCGAAGAAAACTATATTGCAATTGATTGAGTGTCGCTACAGCGAATTGCACAGAGAAATTTCACTCAACAGTATGAAGTGGATGGAAGAAGCACTGACTAGCAGCCCTTGAGAAAGACATGAATATTTATCAAAACAAAGGCAACTGCGACATCTATGGCAGCAAGAAAATAGACCTGACCGAAGCGACACCAGGAATAACACTACATCAGCTTCAAGTCTTATTCTTCTCTTAACAAATCCAAAAATGAGAAGAAAAAAAAAGTTTACTTGGAGCCACTGAAAAACAGAGGAGCTTTTTTTCTGTGCTAAAATATTGCAGCAATACCTTTCAGAACACCTGGTTAATGTGTTTCTCTCATAGCAGAATCATTACAAAATGCCAAAAGCGTGAGTGGTATCCATTGAATATTTTACCGCAGCCCCGGGCCGTTAATTGTTTATCAATTTACCCGAGCTGGATGTATAATCATTGCTCTCGATTCAGGGCCTGAGCCAGAGACTTGCTTGGCTTTGCCTCAGTAATTAGGAGGCAAATAAAGACCTGAGCTCGAAGCCCTCTCCAGAATTATACCAGCAAAGTAACACTGAACTAAACAACCCGGGGAACAATCTGCATCAGACATTTTTCTGCATCTACATATGTATCGGCATGCCCGTTTCAGCCTGGGAAAAGGCTGGTAAAACCTGCAGGGTCATTAATAAACATTTTTTCCTTCAAGTGCACAAACCTCCAAACACATTTCTAGTCGATATGTTAAAATGTCACAGCAACGGTATTATATCGCTTTAGATCACCGATATTGTATTTAACACAAACCAAATTAATGGGTCATTGATTGCTCCTGATGGCAAAATATCTTGTAATAAATCACGGCTTTCTATTCTCAATCTGTCTGATTTCCCCTGTGAGTGAGCCTGCACCATGCATGCTTCATGTCAACACAAAACCTGCACACACACACAGTGAGAGAAACGACCACTGACTCCCAACTGTCTCTCATCAACAATTCAAATTTGCACATTTTCCAGCTCTCATTTAATTACTTTTTAGCAGAAGAATACAAATTGGAATAGATCATTGTTACTGGACTCAAGTAGATTTTAAAGGCATATGTTAGTGACTATTTGTAAAAAAATAACATTTAAACTTCTCCTCTCCAGCCCGACCAAGGTAATAGCAATCCCCAGACTCTAGCAAGGTTTGTGTGTTTGTGTGCTTAATTCTTTATTTATTGATTATTTACATGCATCAGGTTACTTTACAGTGCATTCTGTGAGAGTGTGGTCCAGGATTAGCTCAGCATAGCATTACTTATGATTTTGCCAGTAACAAGTGGTCCAAGTTCTTTTCAATGCAAATGCCTTCTTACCGTATGCACAATTAAAATCAATATTCTTAGGCTTCCAGAAAACCACCCGGAGTATAATTACAAGCAAACAGTTCAAGTTTCTAAGAGTCAAACTGAGGTTCTGTCTCAGGATCTGAACTTGCAAACTCAGCTCCAATGGGAATGAGATTCAAACATTTCCATCACCTCTGCAGAGTGGGGAAGAATACGCAGGAACCCTGCAGCTATTTCCAAGTCAAATTTAAAGTTATACAGTTGAAAATCCTTCACAGAGCTCATATTATGTCTTCAGGACATTCAAATAAAATGGATCCAAGCTACTCTGTTTGTTGGCATGGTTGCGGTCAAGTGGGACCTTGGATGACATGTGTTGACAGTGTCCTGCAGTCAAGCCTTTTGGACAGAAATGCTCTGTTCAATTTCAGCAATAATGAATATAAAGCTCTATTCTTGTCCTGTTGTTGCCTGCTAGGGTAAAAGTTCTGAACGGCCAAAGTTAAAGAGACTTTTTGTCTGCTGAAAAGAAGGATTTGGATAAATTGGAAGAATCATAAGTTTGTTTTAATGTCATCGGTATGGAACGAGTAGGTGGTATGATCAGCGAAACTAAATATTAGGGGTGAAAATCACTGTTTTCATCACAATAGGATATAAAATCGATTCATTGGACAATGATACAATATTTGCCAATATTGCAAAGTCTGCCGTGGTACAACTTTGATGCACTTAGATTCACAGATCAGCAATCAATATGAGACAGTTTAGGCCTAGATCAAATCACATTAAGAAAAAACTGTCTATATTATAGAGATGTAAAAATGTACATGAAAAAGACTATGCACTTATTAAGTAGTTGTGTAAGTGGCATACATAATTTTTTCCATTCTCTTTTTTTTCTCTCTGATCTCAGACAAGTACCTGCAGATCATTATATTCTATCACTTGAATAGGCTGAATGAGGACCTGCAGGTTGAGGATAAGGACAGATGTTGCTTGCCGAAGACCCAAAACACTTCAAAAGAATCTGACTGTTGTCTCCTGATTTACATAAAAGCATCAGGCCTCCACACTCCATCACCCACTCCTCACCCATTGGAGGCTGAATGAGATGTGTGAAGGACATTTTCACTTTTGATCTTGCCTAAGAGTTAGTGGTGATAGTTGAATAAGACTTTCAGCTTCAAAAAAAATATGACATTTCGCAAAAAAAAAAAAAAAAAATCTAGATCTACACATTGTGGAGTGATGAAATCTCAAAGCAGAAATGCTCACAAACATGCACTTTGAATTCAATCATGTCAATCATTCAAAAACTGCAAAACTGTGTCCAGAAGTCAAAGCCACCATTGTAGGATCCAGAAAACAAAACCTGCCTTGTTTACTAAATACAACATTGCAGGAAAATGAAAGATTTTAAAACCATGCAGCTAATAAGCCAACCAGCAGGCCTCTGAAGGCGGACCTGTGGGCTCAGTGATCACAGCTGTTGTGGTAACATATCCACCTGTGCAGCTTTAAAGAAACTTGAGCAGCACTGCAATCTTATGTCACCAACGCCCCCAAACATTTTCCTGACAGTCTCTTCTTGCAGCATAATATTTGGTTTTCAGTTGCCTCAAGAGTACCACTTAGCTGACAGTCGCTGCCAAGGGCTTAAGATCACAAGTTGACAGAAATAATATTCTTTTTGTGCTGTTAAAAAACTTAACGCCAACTTAAAAATCTAACAGCCTCCCGATGAATAAAAACACAGTCAATGACAAGTTTGCATGGCAGCATCACAACTTTTCTCCTCACTGTCAAACCAGCACAATGACAGTCAATTAAACAACAGCAGTAGTTTAAAGTAAATTGAAGCTTACCTGTACAGCGGATTGGGCCACACTCATGCCAGCACACTGGGGTGGGTCTGTGTCAAAGGCTGCAGGGCTGATGTGTTGAAAAACCACGGACATCGCTTCTGTATAATCATCCACTGTTTACTCAAGAGGTGTTTGGGTTTCTGCGTTTGTCAGTAATCATGAACATCTGCGGCCTTTGTGCTGCTCATATGGATGAAATTAGCTTTATCCAACACAACCACACTGCACAGAGTGATGCATCCTTCAACATATACTTTATGTCAGTGATTAGGCAATCATTTTTAAATTTTGTCCGATGGAGTGTGGGTGGTTTTCATGGCGCGTAATTTGAGTGCACCGTTTCCTTTTTGCGCTCAGTGCTGCCCCTGGTGGCTGGGAGCCAATCTGTTGGATTAATAGCAGGTATGGATTTAAAATACAGCTTCCTGGTTTTCGAATGTCAAGTTTGTCGAAAGGGAAATAGTTATCGATGGGATGTGTCAATGTGAGCATATTGTTTTGTTTTATTTTTAGCATTTTGGGGAAGAAAATGTATTTTGGTATTTGCGTAAAATGCAGGCTCGCCAAAGTGCAGTCTAGCGATTTAAATTGAGTTTCTTTTGAAGTCTCGGAGCTCATTTTCATGCCATCAACATGTCCAACAAACGCCGCGCTTTGATGAATATGACGGAGATGCCATTCAGCTGCTGGACTCTCCCTGGTCGCGCGGCTGGATAAGTGTATCACAGTGTATCACAGCAGACAGCCTCTCTGTCGTTCAGAGGTGAGCCCCCCTCAGCACCTCCTCATGCGCGTCTTTTAACATATCCGCGCTCTCCAGCTGGAGGCAGTCACCGCGCGCATCACACCGCGAGCGCAACGGAGATTTGTGCAGAGCACGTTTGAAATTAATTCACTTGTCCGACGGTTTTTTTGTTTTTGTTTTTGTCCTTTTCTCCTCGTGTGAGAAGCAGGCTGCATTATGGGATTATTGAAAGGAAACATCACATTGCAGAAAGATCTCCTACTGCGATGGTGAGACAAACTTGAGGAATATTTGGAGACGAACGAGATGGATCTGCCATAAAGACTGAAATACTTTCAGCCCTATAGAAGTGGTGCATTTTGTAGATAGTTGGACTGAATCGCAGGTAAGATAACATCTTACGTCTCCAGGTTAATGAGATTATTCTGTTGAAAGGAAATAGATGGGAATTATGTTGAGTTTGTTTGAAATTGTAAGCTTTAACTCCCTTTTATAGACCAGAACATTATCATTTTACTGGTATAATGATGAAGCAAAGGTGATTTATAGCCCCCAAACCCTCAACCGTCAGTTTGTGCAGTTTATTCACATTTTAAATGAAATTCCTGTCTTGACCTTGTTCTCACTTTATTTCCCATAAACTGGATTTGCATGTTTACCCAGGAGCATTCAATCATTAATTCAGCTGAAAAATAATCTTCTAAAATGGATTTTTAGCTGCTTAAAGCAAAGATTAGAGCATTGCCTTGAGCACCAAAAACATTTAGAAATACCAACAACTAAATACTTAATGTAGCCACATTATTAAAACAGTATTTCAACTGGAAAACTAGATTTTTTTTATTGTCTTGACTCATGGCTGGTTTTTGTAGAGAGTACCTGTTGCACAGTGTGAGCAATGCCGCAAACACAACCATTGAAAAGTTCACAAGAATTATTTCATTAAGGTGTCAATATATTACTGATACCAGTGATAACAGTGAGCAGTGACTTGTGATGTATTCAATATATTGTTCACCTCAGCAGCAGAACTTTAAAGAGGTCCAAGAGAATATTGTATTTATTTCTGTTTCTGTAGAAGAAATGAGCTTTCATGTGCTTGTTTATTTTATCTTATGAAATAAAAACTATATATTCTTCCTCCAGTGAGTTTCCAAATGTTATAAGGTACAATATCTTGTCCATCCACCTGACTAAAGACATTTATGAACATGAACAAGCTTAACTGAGCTCAAACATCCTCTTTGCTGAAATTTAGTCGCCTCTTCAGTCAAAAACAAGACTCCAAGCAGTGTCCACTCTGTTCTGCTGCCATGGCGAGAATGATAAACTGGCATCATAAAATCTCTTATGTTATTGGCACCAAACTAAGTTGTCAGACCACGTTTGCCTCCTGTGCATTGGCAGTGACAAGCACTTCAATCTGACTGCAGCGAGCCTATTGCCAGTACTGTGGTTCCCCCTCATTCAATTACTTAGGCTGGGATTAATTTACATCCATGCCCACCCCCTAATAAATAAAGAGAATATGTGTCAGCAAAGAATTCAGTGAAACCCCATCACAGCTGATCATCCAGCAACATGTAAGGGCGAGCAGCTCCCTCGGGAGGGCTTATGACTGCGGGGTGTGAGGAGTGATTTCCCTGGGTAGCAGTTCCTGATCAAATAAACACACGGACAGTCTGGCCTCAGGTAAACACCCAGAGGTGCTCCTCTTTACACATATCAGGTCTGCTCCCAAAGAGGGAGGATTCAGATGTAGTCTATAAATCCTCTTAGGTCCTGCTAGCCATACGGGTGAATGGAAAAGGATATTTGCTCTTCACACTGACAAGAAAAGCTGCTGTTCTGACTGATAACACCATCTCAGAGATCATGCATTGTGACTTGCCACTTGTTACATTTAGATCAATTTTTCGACGTCCTCACATCAGCTAGTAGGAAGGAAGAGAGATAACATTCAATATTATATGTAGATGATGACTATGGATCATTTCTCCTTCTGAAAAGCATAAAATCAATATCAAGTGTCATGACTTTTTTTCTCTGTCAACTTGACCCTAGCTGCCAGGAATGTTAAAATCATTTTGAATAAAAATGACATTTTAAAGGTGCAGTTTGTAATTCAAGAAAAAAGATGGTTGATTGTTTAGTCTCATCTCCAGGTTGGTTGCCAGGGAGAACCATCAACCAAAGAGCCTGGGAATGAGACTCAACGATCATATGACACATACTAAAGTGCTGATCATCACTGAGATAAGTGTTTATGTGTGCAGGTGAGATGCCATAATCCATGTGACACAGAGAGGTATCATGGACTCCTGGATCTTCCCATCGTCCCCTCCGAACCTGTCGGAGCACCTCATGTATGACAGCTTCATGCAGGGCAATGAGTCTGACCTCCATGGAAACTACACGGACCACAGCTTCAATAAAACCAGCACGGTGGTCATCACCTGCATGTACTTTCTGGTTTGCACCGTGGGGCTCTGTGGAAACGCCCTCGTCATCTACGTCATCCTGCGCTACGCCAAGATGAAGACAGTTACCAACATCTACATCCTCAACCTGGCAGTGGCTGACGTGCTGTTCATGCTGGGCCTGCCGTTCATTGCCATCCAGCTGGCTCTGGTCCACTGGCCGTTTGGCCCCGTGCTCTGCAGGGTGGTGATGACCGTCGACTCCCTGAACCAGTTCACATCCATCTTCTGCCTGATGGTCATGAGCATCGACCGCTACCTGGCTGTGGTGCATCCCATTAAGTCCACAAAGTGGCGCAAGCCACGTATGGCCAAGACCATTAACTTAGCCGTGTGGGGGGTGTCGCTGATGGTCAACCTGCCAATCGTCATCTACAGCGGCATCATCACAAAGCATGACGGCTGTTTCTGCACCATCGTGTGGCCCGAGCCTCAAGAGGCCTACTACACAGCGTTCATGTTCTACACCTTCATCCTGGGCTTCTTCCTGCCCCTCATGGTCATCTGCCTTTGCTACTTGTTCATCATCTTTAAGGTGAAGTCCTCCGGCATCCGTGTGGGCTCCTCGAAAAGGAAGCGCTCAGAGAGGAAGGTGACTCGGATGGTGTCCATCGTAGTGGCGGTGTTCGTCTTCTGCTGGCTGCCGTTCTACGTCTTCAACGTCACCTCTGTGACAGGAACCATCAGCACCACTCCCATCCTGAGAAGCACCTTTGCTTTTGTGGTGGTGCTGGGATACGCCAACAGCTGTGCCAACCCCATCCTCTATGCTTTTCTGTCAGAGAACTTCAAGAAGAGTTTCCAGAATGTTCTGTGTCACAAGAAGGTGGGTGGGCTGGATGAGGCAGATCGCAGCGACAGCAGGCAGGATAAGTCTCGAATGATAAATGACCCCACGGAGACACAAAGCACTCTGCTGAATGGGGACCTGCAGACCAGCATCTAAGAGGACTTGCATACATACTCATACAGGCCAAGTGACAAGAGGGGAAAAACAAGGGAAGCCAGCGCCAAAAACTGCAATTCCTCAACTGGCCACTTGAGACTGGCTCCAAATAGGACTCAATCCTAGATACGGATGTTTAAATTTACAGTGAAAATACATGTTTACAGACGGGTACAGAAGATGGTTTTCAAATGTTCCCCTTCCTAGCTACTGCATGGGGTTTAATATTACTCACTAGCTTAATAAATATACTAGACCCTCAAGTTATACATAAGTAAGGGCGTGGTTGCTCTCATGTGGCTCTCCACTGCTTTCAGCCTGCCTCAGTTCACCCCTGCCCGACCTCTGTCCCATTTCTGAGCTAGTCAGGAGTGAGGAAGAGCCAGGTCCTGTTAGATGGCCCGGACTGAGCACGGCAGCCATCAATTTTCAGCTTCATTTCAGCTTTTCAGAAACCTATGGGCGACGTCACAGATATCTCTAGTCTCTAAGGTCACCACAGAGAGGCAGAGGATATGATTAAATATTAAACATGTCACAGAGGAACATAGTCCTTGTTAACGAGAACAAAGCACTAACAGAATATCGAACTGCTCTTTCCCCATCTGCCTGTGGCACATTGTCGGCTTTCCCTGGTCGTAATCAAATCTATCATAACATAATCAGAAGTTCATATAACAGTTTGTGCTATGCTGTCAATGAAAATGCAATCTGTTTGGCTGTTTGTTCACAGAGTATTGACTCTGAGGAAAGGTTAAACGGACACTTAAACTTGCTTGCAGATGGTCCCCTGGTGACAGGAATTTTCCCTTGAGACCCATGTAGGATTATATATATTGTTTACAGCAGGGGGCCGGTGCCAAGTTTCCACAGTCCTGCATTGTGTAAAAAATAGCAACCTAACAGTGTGCTCATATCCTGCAGAACAACACACTGTTGTTAAAAACTGGCAACCTCATCATTCCTCTACTTCTGTTCTTGTGCCATCGAGTTATTTCTCTTTTTGGCTGTAAATAACTACAGAGGGACTTTATGAAAAGTCAGAGGATTTTATATTTAGTGTCATTTAGTTTCCAGACTAAATCTGACTTGTAATGAATAAGTAATGTTTTTCTGAGACCTGATGAATGTCAGTGTCATTGATTCTTGTGTTCTGTGGTACAACAGTTTGATTTAATGTGCGACCAGTTTTACTTGTGAAGAAATGTATCAAATGTAAATGTGAATAACAGTGTTCAGTCGGCGGGCAAATATTTGTTCCTGTGTCACTCGCTGCTTCGGTATAGCTACATGCATAATTTATATTACATTAATGGTACTGGCTCGATACACAGAGCCAGCCTCTAACCAAAGTGCTGCTAAGATGTATAGAATCTCTACTACAGTGTTGTATAGTGTTATATAAAGTGATGCCACTGTATGCCTGTTTCTACTCGACTGAATTTCTGTTGGGAACGGTTCTTTCTCTTATCATTTATGTATAACATGTAATACTGATGCTTGTCATTGTTTGCAGTTGTCACAGTGACTGCTTTTGACAGAAAAGCCGAACTGCATGATTCTAGATGATTTAATATGAATTCTGAATAGTGGCTCAGCTTTGCGTTTTTATGTCATCCAGGAGAATAAAACCTGCTCAGAAAGGGTGAACAGATGACCCAGAAATTCAGGACCTGAATTATGAGCAGTTGACCTGAAACCCAAATCCTGGATTGTCACGAATACCAGACTAAACCAGAGTTTTTATCAGTTAGTAGTTAATATACCATCAAATGCTGTTCTTTCTGCAGAAAGGCACTGTTGTGTCTGTAGCTTACATGAAGTATAGCTGTTGTTTGGCACAATTTGCATCACCGTTTTGGACAACTTGCTTTTGTAACTTTAAATTGTTATCTCTTTATTTTTTTTGACTTTGCAT
>JAOWBC010000458.1:11792409-11827849 GCA_028566105.1 Hypoplectrus providencianus
TGTGTGTGTGTGTGTGTGTGTGTGTGTGTGTGTGTGTGTGTGTGTGTGTGTGTGTGTGTGTGTGTGTGTGGAGGGGGGGGATTGTTGATGACTCAACTCATTATAGCACCACTAGCCATCTGTGGGCCCATATATACTGGAAAGTGAGAGGGTGTAAGAAAAAAGCGAGGCAGTGTGGGAGCAGACCAGGCAGATATTACATAACGCCCAAGGCCAATGAGTTTGTTCGATGTAAAATTCCAAACTTGCGCATCAAAGAGCTCCGATTAAAAGGCTATAAATGGCTGTGCAACATAAATCACACTGGCTGACCAGGTTCAATAAAAGTGTAATTACTGCTTTCTGGTTATTCATTTGCATGTGGCTCTGTACATTCCTTTTAGGCAGGATTTCTCCCTTCTCTCTACCTCCCTCTTTGGACTCGACAAAAGAGCTCAACAGTGACTCAGCCTTCTGCAGTGGGTTACGCTGTGAGAGAACATTCTGTATTATACGGTTCTTAGAAAAACTCTGAAATTTATGACTCAGTTTTAACAAAAATCATAAATTCTCCCTTTCTTTGCTGGATTAAGCATTTAACAAGTATGCACACGTAAACTGCCCATCATACCTCCTGAAAGAGCTGCGACATCTCACACACCAGACAGGAGTTTGATTGCATCTCGCACTTGTGTCTGTCGGAGAGGAAGAAGTCTCGCAGCAGCGGCGTGTGTGTTAGGGCCTGAACAATACAGTTCATGAAACATGTGTTGCCCAGGTTTATTAACCCTCGTAAACCTGCGGGATGAGAAGAGACAGAGAAAAGTGTGAGAGCAACATGGCAACGAAGATTAAACATGACAGTGCTTCTGATTCATACTGCTGCCAAAAAAGGGAACTTGAATCACCACTAAGAAGCTGATCTCTGTTCCCTCTGGACTGAATTTATCTCAGCTGTGCTCAATGTACTTATACTTATAAATACACAAAATATAAGATATAAGTGAGACCCCGGACTGTTAAGCAACTCAAGCCGTACATCAAGCACGGATGGAAACGAATTTCACCTATAATGCCACAACAATAAATGTCCTCAGTTCCCCAAACACTTACTGAGTGCTGCTAAAAGGAAAGGTGATGTAGCCAACATGCCCCTGTCTCAGCTGTTTTGGAACATGTTACAGCCATCAAATTAAGAACAAGTTCATCTTTCCAAAGTGTCAGTTTGAACAATAAATGTCTTTGTATTGTCTTTGAATCATTGTATTCTGTTTTAAGTTTTGTTCGACACAACGTCCCAATTGTGGCCATTGCCACTTTCAGATTGTGTTTTGTTTTTTTTTGCTAGAAATATGGTGTTGGGTCACGTCTGCCAGCAAAACTGTGTGTAACCTGGAGGAGACCCTAAAGCTGTGAATGGATTCATTTAGAGTGAGAAAGTAAAGCTAGAGTGGTCCAGCGATGCCCAGTAAAACAGGTGAGACACAGCAAGGTCCTGGTTCTAATCCAATTGAGCAAGGTTTGGTTGTGGAAGAGAGCGCTCAGCGTGAGCTTTAATACCTCAGACTGGTCCTGGTGTGCACACACACACACACATAAGCACACACAGAGTCTACTGCCCAATCAGGGTTACCAACCCAGCTCTTTAAAGATGTAAAGGGGTAGAAGGATGGCAGGAGACAGTGGGCAGAGGGAAAGATAATATCAGCTAAAGCACATGCACAAAATCAGAGACAGAACAGAGGTAGCAGGAAGAGAACAAGGCATCAGATCACTGACAAAACAGTACAGAGAGAAAACCAGAAAACTCATTCTGGGGAGCCACAGACACAAATCCAGGTCTGCTGTGCATCTACATTATCAGTGAGCGAACACTGTGTTCTGTCAGCGAGCTGCCTGTAGGGCTGCCTGCTCCTGTTGACCTTGGGTATCGCACTTAAACGCAAGAGTGACCCCAAGTACACTTACGCCATAGCACATGAAAAGAGACACAGAGCAATAGAGAATCCCCCCCCCACACACACACATACACAGTCTGTTATTTACCTATGGTACAGTTGGTAGTGATTTTCCTCCGCTTTGGATTGTGTCGTAATAATTCTAGCTCCCTCTTGGTCGGCTCCCATGTTGTGTATTTCTCCCCTATGCCTGTGGATACAAAGAAACACAAACGTGACGACACTGAGATATCGGGTGGCCTTGTATCAAAAGCTGCATTAAGTTCCCTGGGAGAAAACAAGACGTTCTACCTTGCAATTTCCAGGCTTTCCTCTGTTCCTCTTTGGCAATCTGCTCCATGTCTTTGTCGTATATGTAGTCTTGACACACAAAACAATATATTCCACCGTATAATAAGTCTATCGCTGGGAGCGGGAAGGAGGGAAAGAAAGGGAGAAAGAGAGATTGCACCATAATTACAAATAGATTTTTTTCACCACAGTAACACACATTGGGTTTTATTTTGCTGTCCAACCTCAGCCGGCCTCAAGACAAGTGCTTTTCTGCACCCTTCATTTTCCACTCACTGCAAAATGTTTTCATCTCATTGCCTGCATCGAGCAATTATAAAAGATATGAAGGGAGTAGTGATGGAATAGGTGTATTTTTCTCCCACCCCCACCTGGGCTTTCAACTAACACACCATCCTCTTCCATTCTGAAACTCCACGGCAACAATATCTCAGCTCTGTTGCCGTGACAACCCTATTTTTAGCTTAACTGGACATTTTTCTGTTTTTGGTGCTACCCACATTGAGAAAGTGAGCTAACACATCCTGTAGAAATACTGACTGCTGTATGAAATATCGTCGTCACTGTGTCACGCTTTTTTATGTGTGTGAATGTGTTTCTTTGTGTGCAAGCTAGGAAAACACTACAACATAAATCATGCAGGAAGAAAATACAAACATTTTATTATTCTTGAAAGTCATTTGGATTGGACATGCATTAGACAACTGCGCCCTGATTAGGATTCTCCTCTTTGGACAGCAGCAACCTGATTAAGAGCGAAAAATGAGACACAAGTTGTGGCAAGAGGAGGAAGATATAGACTATGGAGTACTGCAAGATACGGGCATGACTTCATCAATCTTGCTCACTTGAATAAAGGAGGAGAGCAAAGAATGACAGGATATGGAGGTGGAAGACAAGGAGATTTGAAAGGCGTCCAGAGTATGGATGCACCAATATATCAGCCAATATTCACCTTGGTAACTCTGACAGCAAATAAGGTGGCATTCACTGATGTTTATCAGATGTGTTGTATCAGTTCTGTGCTGGCTAAATGTGCTGGCCTAATCAGTAATCAGTATTAGCCCCTAAATTTACAATTGATGCATATCTTGTCCAGTGAATAGGGTAGCTAGAAACAGCAAGAGGATAGAGATAGGGAAAAGGTCCTGTGGTATGAATTTGTTAGAAAAGGAAAAAAAAAAAGATGTATAAAGGAGAGCTGAGAATGGAGCTTTCTATCTAGCAGACAGGGAGTTTGGATTAATTTGATTAGAGGTGGCGAAGAACAGAGCGCCAGTGTCAGAGAGGCTCCTGTGGAAAGCTCAAAGGTAATTAACACTGTGGCTGCGCACTTGGGGTATGTGTGTGTGTGTGTGTGTGTGTGTGTAACCAAAATGTTAAAATGCATTAAATCAATTAAAGCTGTTCAGACAACTACCAATCTACCCTACAGGGTTCCATATTTAGTAGTTCTCGTCAGGCTAATATAAAATCTTGCTCATTAGCGTCATTATCTTATTTAGCATAATTAGCATACAGGTAGGCTTTCTGGTAGCTGTGGATTAGCAATGTCTATCCCTCCCAAGCTGCTGTATGAAAGGGAGAGTTCCAACTTAAGCCCATGACATTTGACTGGCTAAGGCGCTCCCACCAGAATGGTAATGTGCTGCGGATAGAGTGAGGTTCAGCTCCCTGTCTGCTCAGAGGAGGAAGTTGCCCAAAGTAATGCTGTAATCCTTTGCTGATAATAGCTGATGCTGCAGTGGGCCGCAGGGGCGCATGTGAATGTGAGGACTGACGTGATGGGACTGAGTCTTGGACGCAGGGAGGGACTATATATTCATATCCTCAATTACCAGCTATCATTTCAGCTCTATTGTGAGATTTCTTTTTAAATGTAGAGAGAGAGTTATGATATTTTCTCCTTATTATTTTAATTCAAACCACAAAGCAATTCAGATGTTTTTTTCTCCCATGGTTGATTAGCTTACCTAGATTGTGTCTCTTGTTTTTTGCGTGCTCGTGGATGTGTTTCTTCGTAAAACAGCCAAAAAAGACACAGTAGAGACAAGAGTGGAGTCGGTTCAGGTGAGCGCCACACATGTGACAGATACACGACTTGGCCTGGAAAGAGAAACCCAAAAGAGAGAGGGGGTTGGGGGGGGGGGGCAAAATAGAAGAGGACAATCAGTGTGGTGAAAAAATCCTCTGCAGCAGGACAGAGCCCTGAGCTACACTATAGAGTGGCGTAGGCAGTCAGAGTGAAACATCCTGTCAGCTGAATTAGATTTCTATCGGAGGACATGGTGCTTGAAGAGTCCTGATATGAAGACAGACTAGAGATTGCTGGGCCTGTTGACAAATTCAATGCAGTTGAACAACAACATGTTTCCACACCGAATCGTTCACTCTCTAACACATGCAGGGCATGATGGGATTTAATGCTTGGCAGGCACACTGGAGAAGGCAAGCAGAATTTGTCTGAAGTACACACTAAAAGCAGCTGGAGCGTGTGTAATTGGTTTGACTACAGTACCCAGAGGTAAGGGGAAAAAAATTGAACATTAGAATGCCTGGCATCTTCTGCAAACCTGCCATAGATGAGCCCTACAGGGGCCACACAGGAGCACAGGTCCCATCTTATACACAATTCACATTACCTATGGCGTTAACACTGAATGTATGAGGACATTCATGAGAAAGGGGAGTCCAGAGAAGGATTGGCCAACCCAGAGTAAAGAAATGCTGCAAGATAGGGTAGAGAAATGATGAACTGAACATAGTGTGGCAGACAAGTGTGGACATGGTGAAGATTGTTACAAATTCGGGAGAGAAATATGACACAAATGCTGTGTGAGGACTTGCACCCATGTAGACTTAGTTTGAGACTTAATAACTGCATTATGAAGGCCTTTAACTATAAGGTAACTTTAACATTTAGCACAAAACCCCTGTCCCTTTTTAACAGGTTTAAAAAAAACTGGAAAGCTAATGAGCACAGCAACATGGGCCTCACATGTACACAGGCTATATGGCTTTGTACTGTGTACAGGCAGCTAATCCTGTGGTAGGAGGTGACAATGTTCACACAAGCATTTGGAGACTTGATACAAGTAGTTTAGGCTCTACTGAATTTTCTACTTTATTATTCAAAACTTCTATTTGAGTTTTTGAATGAAACTTTTTGCATCTGTGATCATATCTTATGATGTCATCACTCGACACAAAAATTATCCTCAAACAAATCCTCAAAAAGCTGCCAAGAGCTGCAAGGAGACTTTCCACACAGCAAAGTCTCCTTGTGGTAGATCACACAAGTCAGAAACACACATACACAGCCACCACTGGAATGTAACTGACTATACTGTGACTATAATAGCCTACTATTGCTAATAATATAATAATAATAAAGGTTAGGTTAGCCTAATCTATATTTGTAAGATTCGGTTTGAACAGACTAAAGACACGAGGAAAAAGGTTGTGCAGGATTCAAATGATCATTTCTAATTTCAACGTCAATGTAACAAATGAAGGCTTACATTATTTGGTAGTCCTAAAGTTAGTCTGAAGAAATCTTAAATTTCCCCTCTGACCTTCAAAATAAAATCTATCATATACAGACTATGACTACAGCAGCAAAAGATGCTAAATCTTTTAGCACTGCTTACACTCCATACAGATCTGTCTTGGAGTGAAAGCACAGCAACATGTAGTCTGCGAGGCTGCTTTGAGAGGAGAAATTGAATAAGAGAGGAAAGACAGAGCGATCTAATCAAAGCCTTTCAGGGTGCAGACCATGCCGCAATGAGTCGCCCACTCACAGAGAGAAGACAGAGGGAAAGTAGGTGTGAAGCAAAGGTGAAGAGAAACAAAATGAGAAGGAAACTATTGGCCAGATTCACCGGTTTTCAGTTTCTGGTACACTGTGTGAAACTTGCTCGGAAGAAAGACTCACACACTCCTACACACCTTGTTTAAGCGACTGGACAGAAACTCAAGGGGCCTGAACAGTATTGTCTGCTTACTGCCATCTTTTGACAAAATACAATAGTATAACCTGACACCATATGAACAGCATTAAAGTGTATTGTTGCAGAGAATTAAAAGAGACCATGCCAGTCATTTTCACCTCCTTCTTCCTGGATGACACATAGCACAGGACTGTACAACGGGATGACTACACAACTAAATCTTAATCATTTGTGTGGTAAAATCAAAGGATGACAGTATCACTCAATAACTCACAAGATGACTGGAAACCTCAACATTCCAGGGCACAACACTTTAGGTTAATTTTAACACAAAACTAAGAAACTAAGGATTTGCGTTAAAAAAAAATATGGTTAGAAGTGGGCCACCATAATGAGGCCAAAACTGGGATGTAGGGCTTGATGATGAATTCATGCTTGTGGTTTAATAAACTACGTAAACTAAATGTGAACTAAACATTTTTGGTCCAAACATTACACAAACTTTCCATCCATGATCAACATTTCATTAGGGGGGGTCACAATTGTCCAAATCCAATTTCATTTTACTTTTAAGGTCACAATGAGATTAATTAATTTTGGATTGAAACTTGTTTTGTCAACTCGATGGGTTACAACAAAGATATTTGTACTTTTAAGGATATAATAAAGCCCATTCAGGATAAAAAAAAAAAAAATGTTGAGTAACTCCAAGTGCATTTCTTTAAATACAGCTATGAGCAACACTTATTTATTTGAATCATTCTGAAGAGATCTGAATCGGACTAAATCCTGGGATGGCTCATCCATGGGAGAGGGTGGAAATGCTCAAATTGTCAAAAAGCAGGTGGGTGCTAGATTTAAATAACCATCTTGTGCAGCCCCCTATTTCTATGTAGGCATTAACATGAAGTACCAGAAGTAACTGCATAATAATTAGTCTCATTATCTGGTAGGCTAGGGACATGACGGTTGCATGAAACAGGAGTATGCTACCATGTACTGCCACAGAGATAGGCTGCAAAACTCACATTCAGGTCTGTGTTTTGGCTGAGCATTAGTAGGCATGGGCTGGATTGTGATGACATTGCAGTAGAGGGGATATTCAGGGTCGCAGACACTAAGCTCTGTTTTTATTCATATTGGTCCGTTAGCCAGCGCTGAATGGGCGCGTAATAGAAGAGGCAGACCCAAATCAGTAAGGGGGCTCATCCAAGAAGGATGTATGGTAAGTGACAGGGGAAAAAATTGATGACTATCACTAAATTCCACAAAATCTACAGGAGAGTCTTTGAGTTTGTGTCATGCAGGACTTTCTGAATCTAATTGACTGAAGAAAAGGGCCAAAGCAGTGATGTTGTACTCACTCCACCTCCATTGCACCAGGAGTCCAAGTCAAAAACAAGAAACCCTGCCAATACCACGCCTTGCCCTCCCCCTCCCCCTCACCCTCCCTGCCATCACACCCCTTTAGCCGGCAGAAAATCTATCTCTCCTCCAGTCCCCCCTCGGCTTCCCTTTCCTCTCCCTCTCATCATGGTTCACAGGCTGTCTACTCCTCAGTGTCAGCAGTCCTGCCTTTCTCTGCGCCCAGGGCTTTTAATGTTCTATTAGATCAGCTATTGATCAGCCGCTGGCTCAGATGACTGAAACAAGTGTCGGACAGGTAGCAAGCTCACGTTCCTGCTGCGCTAGGCTGTATCTCCCATCTGGGATGCGCTCTTTGAGGCAAGTTAGGCTGGGCTCCATGTCAAGGGGAATCACCCTCTAATGTACAAAGCTGCTGATTGATGGAAGAACAGATGCAGAAAGGCATTAGCTGGATGAATAGATCTCCAATACATCTTTAACATGAGGATAAGATAGCATTACGCGCTTTGCAAATCCACTGAGTGGCCTTCAGCTACCAAAGACTCAAGTCTAACAACTACAGTCAGAGATATCCAATGTTCTTGATCCAGCAGGTTGTATAGAATTAATTGACATAGGTATTGGTAACCACTTTACCCATTGGTTTCGTGACTGTTTGTTTTTTGCCTTAGCAAAGTAACCATAACCTCACAGAGCATAGCTGCTTTTTCAGCCCTCTATTTTACAGTATATAATAACACAATTGTGAACAACATGCTGTACTGAAGAAGACTAGAAAGTAGAAATTGAGACCATACACACATGAGGAGAATGTTTACTGAGGTAATAAATCCAGTATGAAGTAAGGTCAGCTTCATTTGGACTTTCTTACATTTAGACTTCTTTTTGCAGCCAGCAGAACCACCCCCTGGCCAAAAGAAATAACGCAAGTTTATGGCACTTTCACATTGGCTTAAACTTTCTTGCCCTGAAGTTGCCACTCTACGCATACATATAAATCTAAATGCATTACCATCCATACACAGTTCTTCCATCTCCTACTGCGCTCTTTCAGTCAGACTGCATTATTCCTACCTCAGCATTTAGGTTAATGCATTCATATATTCAAAGAGAGCCAATAATGTGATGAGCTGTAAGTGAGGAGGAGAGAAAATGACGCTGACGATTATGATGTGGACAAAGGTCTGGCTCTACTGAGCACGCTCCTGCCTCTGCAAAGAACAGACTGGGAAGGGGAGGGGAGGAGAGTCAATACGGGGTAGAGAGCACTGCTATATGAGAGCAGTGACTCACCAAGCTGCTTCACACTCATGAGCCTGTGCATGCTTCTCTACACTCATGCTCATAAATCTACAAAATTAACAATGGCTGACATGCAGACTGCACACTATAGATATGTCTTAAATAAAGCAAAATCCCTCCACAAGCTTGTACACAGGCATGTTGTAGGCATTTGCCATGAGTACTCAGACACACATACATAGGCACACAGTCCTTTCTCATTCTATAACTAATATGAACAAGCCAAGGGATTCTGGGGAGGGAGACTGATTGTGATGCTCTAGAACCGTGCTGCTGACTGACCCCGTGGGGCTGCGGCCTGTCAGTGTCTTGGCAGGATGATGTTGTTACCGCCTCCTCTCCCCTCCTCACTTCCCACTATCCCCACATGACAATGCCCGGACTGCAAAAAGCAGTCTCCGTAAGCAGCCCCAGAGACAAACACAATACGAATCTTACTCTATTCTCTTTTCACTTCCGTCCTCCATCAGCTCATTGTAACCACTGTTGACAATGACATGCTGTATGGTCTATGCGTGAGTATGTATTCCCATCTCGTCCAAATGAATCCGAGTTGTGGGAGAGATGAGGGATTGTTGGAGTGTGTAGTTTGGCCTCATACTGTCACACACTGCTATAAGGACATTATAGCTAAACCCTGAGCCCCAGCCTATGGAGCCTAGCTTCTTGCAATCCCCAGGAAAAGAAATTCAACTGAATAAAATGTGGATGGAGTGGAACTAAGCTGAGATACTCACGGTGGAGTAGCTTTGATGCCATGATGAAAAAAAATTTAGTCCAGTGCAATTTGTGTAGGTTGGTGAAGTAGGGTTTGCAACACCTGGGATGGATCTACATAGGCGTGCGTATGAAATCCGATTAAGATCACTCAATTGTGAAGACGTAAGCATAATTTTCAGAAATGTCGTAGTAGTATTATGGTTTGAGAAAATCATTTGGACCCAGATTGGCTGCCCATGTCCATTTAAACATGTTTAAAGTGGAACTACACTCCAAACACACATGCTTTGAAAACTGCTATACTGCTCCATAAAGGACTCACACAAAGCCCCTTCACACAAGAGCACCACGCCAACATTTATCCAATTCACCAGTGTGTAGACTGACCAAGGCTGCAAGATTGAGCAAAAACACTGACAAACATGTACAGCAAGAGGGAGGTACATGCATACGGCAGTGTGTTTTTGTTTGTCTGCACAGATGGTTAACAGTCTAGCTCCAGCTTAACAAAAGGGTGTGTGATCACTTGTCAAACCCTGCAGCTACCAGATGCCCACAACCACCCGCTTCACCGAACAACAACACAAACACACACACACACACATCGAAGAGAGACTGCTGATGTGACTGACACCCTTTGAACTGGTCCCCATGGACTCAAATCTCATCAGATCACAAGGTGATCAATCAGGGTCCACGAAGCCTGGAACATTACCTCCAGGAAAATCTATGAGCACTGCCTACAGAAAAGAGGCACAGAGGGGCTATTAGTGCACTGCAGAGTCTTTAAAAGTGAGTATATATCGAGCAGACCTGAGTAATAAATTATGTTGCAAGGGTCTAATGCCACAATCTTCATCTTTTCCACAAGGACAGAGAACCATTTCCAGAAAAAAAGGCCTAGTCCCAAGAAAAGCTGTCACTTGGGCCCAAGATTTTAACAATAGGGAATAATTAAGTGTCCACACTAGAAGAGATTGATTGCCTCTTGGTTTTGGGCTTGGCCAGCCCCTGGGGAGTGATTGACAGCTCATTAGCCAGATGGTGGTACTAGGGGAGGGCTGGACAGCAGCCTCATTGGCTGGCTCAGGCCATGACCAGCATGCTTTGTTGCCGTGATGTCTTTCCAGAGCCTGTTGGACAGTCAAATGAGAAGGAGTTGAAGGGAGGCAAAAGAAGAGAAATGGTCAGAGGGAGTGATGGAGGAGAAAATCAGTCAAAGTGAACTTGACAAGGGAGGTGGGGCTTAGAGGGGGGCAGGATGCAGCTTACACAGAGAGAAGTTGATCAAAACGCAAAGTCATGCTCGTCCTTTGGCACACACATTTTCAAATTTAAGACTAAGACTCACACCAAATCTGGTTAGCATACATGGTCATTGTACATAAAATCACAAGCTATGACAACTTAATAATTTAGTAAAAGAATCAGTGTATGTTTTTTTGATTATTTATTTATTTTTTTACCATTACTGCTCTAAAGACAATGTTGAACATTTTCAAGTACCAGCCTCACGCCGCACACCACCCCCTCCTTTACTTCCAGTTTTATGTGCGTGCATAATAGCGTTGTATCTTCCTGACCAAGACTTGTCAAATGAAGGCTACAATCCTTGTTTTACTCAAATCATTGATGTATTATAATGAGAATTGCTCACCTTACTTAAACACCCCCCACAAATTTTTTGCCCCTGGGTTTACTTTTGCATTATGTAGCCTACTAATTATGCACACTGGTGTTTCCCTGCCGCAGGCCCTGCAGACAAGTTCCACCTCAGCAAATAGACTTTACATTTAGATGATGTTATAGATTTTTCAATCATTTTTGGGGGCTCAAGGAATGTATAAACCTCAATGTATCCATTTGTGTGTGGCATTTTACACAAATGACTGTTTCTGTTCAATTGATGGGGATTAAACTTTGAGGGTACTGCTACTGGCACTGGTACCATACCAATCTTGACTGCAGAGATTAAGCTCTCAGTCATTAGCAGTCTCCTTTAGCATCAAGGATGAAAGCACTGTGACAAAGCACATAGAACAGAGTCAACACAATAATGAAGACTTACATTACAGCACCTGAATACTGTTAAATTGTATACTGGAAAATTTGTGGGAGGCTTGACTCTTTGGGTCTGAAAAAATAGGAAAGGTGACACCACAAGGTGACACACCAGGCCCATTACTTTGAAAGGAGTTTACAGACCTTGTGCCATTTATTTAGTCTGAGTCATTGAGCCACAGGTACAGTTGACTGACAGACCAAAGGCCACATTAGACAAGACCTGGGAGTGACAGAGAGCACACAGACTTGGAAAAAATATGGCTGGAAGGGGGCCAGACACCAACATCTGACATTACCAAACTGGCTGAGTGTTGTCTGCAAGACGAGGGATGAAGAAAAAGGATGGAATGGGAAGAGGGGAAAATGAAGGGGATTAGAAGCTTTGCTATGAATTTCACAGGATCCGAAAAATTCACATAAAATACATAGAAAATTGGCATGACAGTTTAAGAGTGCAGTGTGTATTTGGTGTACTCCTAAAATTGATATAACCAAAATATTACAAATATTATAAGATTAAGAATAAAAGCACTTGCACAAATTAAATGAGATAGTCAAGAGGCAATGGGAATTGTGGACTGACAAGGTTTGCAAACAGAAAAAAAAAAACAAGCGAAAGCAAGGAAAAGGAGGAAGAAAAAGCGTGGGAGTGAGCGCAGAAGAGGAACAAGCAAAGGGCTATGAAGAGGCTGGAGGAATAGATCCTGATGCTACAAACGTATGCTGATGAGTCAGGGAGCAAGCCTGTGATGTGATGGAGACTGATCTGACAAAGAGATCTGCTCACAGCACAGGAATCAGCCGCTCTCTGGGATTGGCTATGCCTCAGTGAATTGAGTGTGTGTGTGAGTATGTGCGTGTGTGTGTGTGTGTTTGTGTTTGAAGTAGAAAGAACAGGAGGGAGAACAGAGTGACTGAGGGAACTAAATGTGACATCCTTAAAATTATATCAATTTTCCTACCTCTGAAATTCCAGGCAACATGTAGCAAACAATTTCCCTGTCATCTTCCCTCATCACAAACAGAAAGAGGGATTGCACTTGTGGGAAAGAGGGGGGTAGGGTTCCTCTGATCATATATGATTTATCAAAACTACAAGATAAAACAGGCTGACTTCAGTCAGCTCTCTAATCACGACCCTTACCCCTTTAATCAAAGTGACAGCAAATTCTTCAAAGAAGTTATGGCTGTGAAATTCCACCAGCCCCACCCACTCTGCTTTCATCTCATCCTATTTCAATCCAACCTAAGACAATAGCTCTGGTTTAACTGCATGGTAGATTCCTTCATGGCAGCAGTCTTTTAGTAGACACGGAACCTCCTCTTATGGATCGTGCATAGAGTCTACACTGCTGGATGGACCAGCACACAAAATAAATAACCATGACCTTCATGAATATTCACCCCATCCCTCTATCACCATAGCCATTGACAAACTATGAATTATGAATGTGACTGGAGTTGGGCCTAAAGAGGAATGAATTGAACGGTTAAAACCAAGGGCGGGTTTCTATCTCAGGCTTGTGCTGTCATCCCTCTGAGAAAGTCTGCTAAAATGGCACATGGTAATATGGTGCAACACCAATCCCAACAAAGAGAGGAGGCATAAATAATCTGTACAGATAAAAATGCACCTGAGCGCACATGCTATCCTGAAACAATTGCTCACTAGATTCAATAAACACAAACTGACAACACAAGAATAATAAATTAGAGGGGAATTACAGTGAGGACCCAGGAAGCCTGAAAAGGAAGTACATCAGAACAATAGTTCCTCCTTTGAAATCTGAAATAAGGTTGATTTTTGTAACATGACACAAACTGACAGACTGCTGTGCGTGAAGCCCCTCTGGCTATATATGTGTCACGTAGCACACCTCAACCAGAACCAAATTTGTGAAACAACGAATGCACGGAATAGATTTCTGTCAGTTTCAAAGTCCATTTACACCAAAGAGAAAACACTATTGCATACTCCTCACACAGCTCATTCTGCGTTTAATTGTTTTCTCCGTGGAGCATTTCTGCCATATACAATTTTAAAATGATTCAGGAAATATATTTATACGCAAAAGGACATCAGAGTGAAGGCCTGGAGGAGTCTACAACAATATCATATCTGTCACTAAGATAAAGCCATAATTTATATCTAAAACTTGTGTGCCAGTTTCAGAGTGCATGCTGTTATACACTGTGTTAGTGTGAATCCACATGCACATCCCAATCTAATGGGGCATTTCATCTAGGACCAACACGCCAACAGAATTATTATTAATTAATGTTTCCTAATTAAGGACAGCAGATCCCAAGCCACTTTGGGTTGTGATGTCATCTCTGCAAACTCCTATCTCTGGCACTCATTCTGCCATTTGTAACCCATGTGGGTTTCAGATTGTTCATGCAGAGCAGGTGACAGATTTTCCACTAATGTCCCTGCACATTGCCTGGGAATTGATTTTAGCTTGAGGTACAGAGGATGACAGCTTGCAGGGAGGCTGCTGAGGACAGACTACAGGAAAAGGGAGAAAATGAAGGTGAAAAACAGCAATTCAGGATAAAAGGCACAGGGTATAGAACAGTGTCAATAAATACATTTTCTTTATCCATAACTCTATGAAAGGCAATGCCTTTCAATGTTACTTGCCATGTATTTGCAATTATCGCACTATTGAAATACGACGATGTAGTAAGCAGTGCAGTGAAAAAGCTTTTGTTTCATCAACCATCCTAACATTCAGAGTACACCTCAATGGCACTGTCATCTATTCAAATAACCATTTCCACACAGCACGGACAGATGTGGGAGCTGTCTACCTATTTTTATTCCAAAATGTTAGGATACCAGGATGAGATGTTAAAGACACCAAGCTCAAAATTCAGAGCTGAACAAAATCAAAGACTGTCTCCTCTCAGGAGACTGCTCTGCCTGTGTACCACTGGAGCAGCACTACACCTGCTCTGCATGTCAGAGTAGTTAGGTGGTAAAGAGCTTTCGGTGAAGGGGGTGTGAGACACAAGGCTCATACTCCCACATAGCCATCCTGAAGTGCAATTAGGCAGTAGAGAGAACACTTCATTCAGGAGCCACACTCCCTTCTCTCTGCATCAGTCACCTGTCCCGTCAGTGTCTGGGTCCAGATGCGCAGTACAGCGCCACAAGGTATACCGCAACAGATGTTAGACAGCTGTTAAACAACAGAACCCTGTACAAAGCTAAAATGATGGCTCCTGTGAGCAAAACTGACTGTTTTTTTGTAATTGAACTTTAATTGAAAACAACCATACTCAGTAATACAACAGCAGGACCACTTAAAGAAAATAGAGATAATATATTTAAACCAGCACTACAGCCACTAAAATGCCTTTAAAGAATAATATTTAAAAATGTTCACTATTAGTTACAGTTGTTGCATTACACAGCAATTTTGCAACATCAGGACATAGCAAGGCCAACTGTTGGATATGTAAGATTACTTCACTTCCAAGGCCACAGGTGTACTGTAAGGCTTGCACTTTTGAACACCTATGTGAGAGGAATTAATGTGAAGAGGATTGTTAGGATGCCATGCACTGACTGAGGACGGAGCATAAAAATATAATGCAATCCATCCTGAAACTACCAATAACTATTTTTAAGTGTCCAGAAACCTGATAATGACACCTCATATAAAAAGTTTCAATGGAACATTGTCTTTGAATGCCATGTAACCTTGACGACTCTGACAGCAAGCTGATATTCATGCAGCATGCCACCCCTGTAAGTCCTGTACCTGGTGATATTTCACCACATCTTTTAGAAAATGTTTGTGTTTCTCTCAATATAGCAGTTTTTGTTGGAGGCATAAAACTGTTGATGCTGGTGAAACATTGGATGTGATGCCTCTCATCTTGAAAAAATATGAATTTCTAAGTATTAAGTACCCCTGACCAATCTTATAACTGCAACAGACTGACAGAGCTCCTGATATTGCATTCCTGTCAGGTAGAGTGTGAGAAAGAAACCAGACAGTCAATATTAACATTCATCAAATGCTGGTACAATTGTTGCAGTGTCACTCACTATGTTGCCTGTTAGGCTTTAGGACTGTCGGATACATTTTCAGATGCTCGAAAGCATTGCTTGATTTTGAAGTACATCAGGGTGTAATAGCATGACAATATGAACACTGTGTTTAAACCACAGCATGTCACTAAAATACTGTACAAATAGAAGGGTCATTGACCATTTTGCACTAGCTATTTGCTTCTCCACATGCCTGCAATGGAACTGAACTATGCTTTTGGCTGTTCTGCTTATAGTCCACCCTCCCAACAAGTAATCTCTCTAGCTCTGACTGTGTCTAAACAGCAGACACAGAGATGGGGTGGAATTCTTCCACTACGTAGGTTTACATCTAATATTCAGTCCATTAAATGAAAAGGCACTGAGGCACACAGATAGGTGAGCAAGAGGAGAGAAAGCAAGCCAGCTCGTGAACTACAGTATGTCAGTGAAGATGAGGAGGGGATAAGCATCAACTCACCAGCTCTGTCCATCCTGCATCACTCTGAAGCACCTATTTTATCACAACGACATAAAAATGTATGACATATATAAGAAAAGCATGGATTTTTTAAATGTAACAGTCAAGCATTCTACACATGTTAATCTAAAGTGAAAGTGGAGCTTTCTATGTTTTTCAAAATGAGAATTATGGCCAAAAAAGCAAACAGAAAACAAGTTTATGTTGTCACAAAGTGAAGGAAAAGGATGGGGACAGTGAAAGAAACTGCAACACGGTCCAGTGATGACATCACATTGTAAAGAGCTATTCGGAGCTGAGTAGGCCGAGCAGGTATGGGGTAAGCCCAAAAGAAACTGGCAATGAAGTACTCAGCTGACGTGAGAGCATCCAAACTCGTGAGTGAATGGCCAATGAAGAAAAAAAAAACCTGACCTGGGATGCCCAGGAGAGAACCGCTAATCTGTGGACCCAATGTGTGCGTGTGAGGAGACACAATGGGTACATTTGGTGTGGTAATGTTAGCCCATAGCCCCAACTCTCCTGAAGCCCAAGTTTAGCCCATGCAGCTAACTGTTCAGCAATTACAAAACAGAATTACTAAGATAACGTAGCTCAAGAAGAAAGGGATAAAAAATAATGCTTAAGCCATTAAAGGAAATGAAACGTTGCAGTTTATAGCAAAGCCACCAGTCTCCGCAGCTCACCAAGCAGTCTTGCTAGCTAACTTACCGGTGATAACCTAGGTGGCTAACCCTAGTACTAGCAACATGAGTACAGTTTTCGTAGCTGTTTTTCACCCAGTTCAGTGATTGTGCTTTATGTGGGACGTAATTGCACTCCAGTTTCATGTCTGTCTGTGTCACATTAAAATTATTTCACTTTTGTTTATGAAACTAACGTTACAGTTCCTGTGTTTTTACCTTGCGTCTCCTGGTCTCAGCAGTACCACTCCAAACAAAGCATTGGTAAATGACTCGAAGATTTTGTTTCCAATTATCCACCTTATAGCCGTTCACATGGGAGCACCCGGCCGGACTCATGACAGACAAAACATTCAGTTTGGGTTTTTAGGTGACAATGAGAAGTCTCCTGGATGATTCACTTAGCTAGCTAGCTAGCACGAACAGTATGTCCAGAAATGGTTTCCGTTTGGAAATGGGACAATCGTTGTAGTATCCAAAATGCTCCTCGGGCATCTGACAAACACGGTCTTTGATTAACTAGCTACACAGTTCATGTACTCATCTAACGGAATTATCACTCCACTAAAATGTCTGATCCCCTTGCTGTTTTGACAGTTGCCTTTTCCTTTAACATTAGCTCCACTTCCACTCTCACGATTAGTTAGCTTTCTTTCTCTAGTTAGCCTGCTAACACTCAACTACAGCTTCACAATGCCCGCCCAACGTACACCGTGATTTGCCAACACAAAGACGTTACGTCATTACGTTGCCTTTGGAGTACGTTGGTTGGGCTTGGTTTGCACACCGGCGTGTTCCGCATGGATGTATTTTTAGTTTAAACTAAAGGATGCATTTATGACGCTGCTTTGAGAAAAACACCTCCCATTAGTAGTGTAGAATCTATAACCGACCCCAAAATGTATCACAACGTTTTTCAGAATGGTCATAAAATAGATGACATGGCGGCCATTTGTTATTGCCCTTACATTATGACAATCATTGTTGTTTGCTGTGTTTGACCTGTCAGATGCTCCGTCTGTCTCGTGGATGCATGTATTTAATAATCTCTCATCAAGTAACCTTTGATGTGTCAGTTCATGACTGTAATTTATCTCAGAGTGTGACATCCTAAAAGTGCAACCAAAATGTTTTAATCTGAACATCAGCGAAAAATCCCTGTACTCATTCATAATAGTAAACGTCGAACTCTAACCCTTTAGCATCCTCAATTTAAGACTACCACCTAGTGGCTATACGGTGTATGCATACATATATGTATGTATGAATGAATGTCGTCACTAATCCAATGATTCAATTGCAAATGAACTTGCTTCCATGAATATGCAGGAAAGCATGGATGACTGTAAGGACTGTCAACATGATCAAAGCCTGTGCAGGACTCTCTGAGTTTGACCCACAAAAGGCTAATTCTATAGTCTGACCATAGGGGACTGACCATAGACTGTGAAAATAACTGACTGTCCCAATCTGTAGATGAAGATAATTACTCACTTTGTCTTGTTTGTACCATCATCAGTGGACTATCTATTGCAATCATGGTTTTATAGTTTCTAATAGGTCAGATTTAGCTTTGCATTGATTTGATCAAGTGGTAAGTGATTGATGTGATAAAAGTTGTGGACAGTGGTGGAAGAAGTGGGCAGAATTTTGACCTTTCATTTTAGTACCAATAGCATATTACAATACCATCCGAATCTCTAAAGTAATCAGCAACTAAAGCTATAAAGTGTTTATTATATGGAAAAATAGAAGAATCATAAATCAATTATTAATTATCAATAATTTCAGTTGCCTTAAAATTGTACTACAGTGAACTTTCACATAGTTCGGAAAATGTTAGTTTCGGTCACTGGTAGGGGTGATAGTTGTGGACTAGATCTGCACCTGTAAGGAAGATGAGCCGGAAGAAGCAGTTTTTCCACATTTATTCTGCCGTCTCTTTTCAGGTGTATCATTACTCCATAACAAATCCGTGCTCATTACCCCCACAATATGCTCTACCAGGAAAGAAAAGGCTTTTTAGCCATGTCTCTGATATTGTGTATGTCAATTCCATCAGTTGTTCACTTGGGGGCAGTGCAAGTCTTCTTATCCTCAGTATGGAGCTTTGGAACTTTGGACATTTGTAGTGTACACAAATACTGCTGAAGTAAGCATAATAATTTGTATCTTTCATAACATGAATTTTCCAACTTTTGCTACACGGACAATTTTTTACATTAATTAATTCAATGTAAATAAATGAAGACTGAGTTTTACAGGAAAGAAAAAAGTGTCCAAAAGACAGAAAAAAAATCATGATTAAGACTTCACAAGATAGTATAGGCTAACAAAATGATATCATGTAGATTAGGAACTACGAAAGCTAGACTGGGAAACATGCCAGTATGTCTCTAAGTTTCAAACTTCAGCCAGCTGCTGTCTTTAACAGAAGAATTAATGTTTTTATTTGTTTATCATGGATTGAATGGGAGAAGCAACACATGTTGTTGTCCTGACAGTTGGAAAGGGTTTAGTCAAAAGCCTTCAGCATATTTGTAGATTTTACAAACAAGATCCTCCCAGTAACAAGAGCAGCATGTTCACATTTCATCCTCAATTTACAGTTGGGCATTAATCAGCACAATACTGCTCAGACTGAAAACTTATTTTCCAGTTGCCCAAAGCATGTAAGAATGAGTAAAAGCATGGATGAAGTGTACTTTTGTTATAAACTACAGATGGGAAAATGTTTGAACTTTTGAAAATTGTGCAGGGAATGCTGGCTCTGCATGATGAACTGTCAGACAGGAGCTTCACTTCCAAAACAGCAGAATAAAATAACAGATTTATGGATTGCTAGGAGTTACACAGCATTGCTGGCTTATCAAGGAGCTGCTGTAATATGAAGGGTTATGATAGGAAGATGATAAAGGAGAGGAAAAAATATAGTGTGAGCAATAAAAGATTGCTTAAATGACAGTGATAGTCAATAATAAAGACAGGAGCTTAAGTGTGCAGAGATGGAGTTGAAGTGTCATTCAAGTGTTGGATTAAGGTTAAACCATCAACTGAGGGTTAAAAACTATAAGAAATTCTGTCAATTATTCACAGCCTTTTACAATTGTAAAAGTAATTGTCTTTGGATTGCAGTGCGTATCTGCTTGGTTTGAACAGGAACACTGTTTGTTCAAAGCTTGGCACTAATCAGGTCAGTTGTAGTGCAGTTACAATAGCAATGAAGCATGCATTAAGGCAATAGACTGTCAAGGCTCCATGGAACTGAGCCTCTGCTTTCTAGGAAATCGGTCTGACCTACAGACCACGGTCATCATGGGCTGGTTTAAAAGTCATAATCTCACAGAGATGGAGCGGGTTGTGTGTAAAATGAAGCACATGCAATCATTCAGTTTGCATTAAATATTAAATTTCCTATTAATCATTCTAGATGATTTTGGTGTGAGTTTTTAAATGTTGGGGATATCAGCAGTAGATATGTCCACCTTCTCTCAAATATAATGAAATAATATGCAACTTTGCTTGTAGTCTTTAAGTACCAAAAATAACAAAATCTCCAACCTAAATGACAGAATAGGTTGTTTGTCGATACCACCCGTGACCTGTAAGAGCTTTTGTCTAAAAAACCCATACGAGCGTATTGTGGCAGATGAAGCAGCTGCTAAAAATAGCACACACGTCATTACACATAGATGTATGATAGCAGTTGTAAAAAAAAAAAAAAAGAAAAAAAAAAGAAAAGAAAAGAAAAGAAAGAAAGAAAGAAAGAAAGAAAGAAAGAAAGAAAGAAAAAGGCTGTAGTTTCATTGAATTTTGAAGTTTAGAACCAGGTGAGGCATTAAAAAAGTCAAAAAAACAGGAAATAATTGTATGTAAATGCTAGATGTGAACTAGTTATGACAATGACATGACTACCAGACACAATATAGTTTCGTAAAAATGTGATGCAAAAAAGATGGGGCATTATTTCTGTGATGTTTTAACCACATTGCTTACTTTTGTTTGGGAAATCAACCAAGTTCTACTGGGTGCAAGGAACACCCAATCACCACCCTCCTTTTGCCATCTATCCACCTACATCCACTATTATTACATCCATTAGAGGGCAGCGGAGGACAGTCTAAAACGTAAATATGGGTTGTATTTTGCTGCCTGACCTATAGGGTTGTTTGTGAGGAGAACTCAAAGGGTCTGAAGAAAATGTCATCTGCCAGCCATATCACCAAACAAAAGGAATAGTTCAATACTGCTACTTCATTTAAGTTTGTTTTCATTACAGCTCAGGATATTAGGAGCAAGAGCCTCTCATCGATGAGTGCCATTTAACTCCATTATATTTAAAAGGAGCCAGAAATCTTTATGATCCATATTAACAACACTTTGCTTCTCACACCAATACCATCTAGATTGATAAATAGGAAAAACACATATCTTTAAAGTGAACTGTCCCTTTCAGGTTGCTTCTGACCATGTCTACTCAAAGGATTTCATGACCAAATGACCCCAAATCTGCATGACTAGGAATCATTGTTTATTAAACTGAGTGTGACTTTGGAATGAATGCTGATCAGCAGCTGACTGATTTATTCTTGGTAAGACAGTTGGTGGTTGTTCCTTTCCAAGAAGCTTCTCTGGACACAGATGATGAAAAAATGTTCCTGTCAAAAAACTTTTGTTCTGCGTAGGCAATGTGACCATAAATGTCCTTCATGTTCAGTATTGATAACTTTTAATATATTCCAAGTATTAATAAGATATTTAACTAATATGATATAGTAATTTCAATGATGTACAGTTTCGCCGACTGTGTTGGATGATGTTTCATTTGGAGAAGCATGCTAATATTAGACCCCAGAGCAGCGGAAAGGACATCTGCATCCTGCCAGCTCTCTGCCAGAGATGCTGGGAGCTGTCAGTGGCCCTTTCACGTCATCACAGGGCCTGAGTGGGGCAAGGCAGGCCACCAGGGGAGTGCTATGGAGGAGTTCAACTGGAAGAAGCCTGAAGTCCCCCGGCCCCGTGAGAGCAGTTCACTCTGCGCATGAGATCTTTTCCGGAAAGTTGCAACTTTTTTGTCTCTTGAAGTTTGTACATGGGAAACTTTTGTTAAAAGCCAGAATTGCAACAAACCACTGTACTTTTGGCCATTCTCGTAGATGTTACTCCTGAATGTCATCATTGTCATGTTGTATTTTTTGTTATAAAGAGTATAATTACAACAGAGACATTTTTGTTTTATAGGTATTCATTGAAATTTCTCGAGGATTAGACTAAAGTCCCCATATAATCTTCCTTAAAAAAGGAAAATGACATGCAGGCTTTTGTGTTAATCTAGGCAAATTTCCTTAAATCTGAAAGCCATTTCAGAGTTGAACTAAAGGATACTAATCTACTCCACGTGTTTTTGAATGGCCATTACACTGTGTAGAGAGAATAAATACAATTGAACGTAAAAGTTTTTCATCACCTAAAAGGATTTCTAATTTTATATCAACCAGGAAAAACTCATTTCTGCCTTCCTCCACCCTTTGTAGCTGAGATGAGGGAAGGGTGTGAGAACGGCAGAAGGCGTGAATAGAAGGTGTGTGCTGACTGAATTGTAATTGAATTATTGTACTAGAGACCCACTGTTCCCATTTCAAACTAGTTCACTCATGATGCTCTGTCATAGAATAATTTACTCTGCCCTAATGGCATAATTATATTTCTTTGACGGAGACTGTCCCCAAAATATGTGTAATTTGTGCAGCAGCTTATGAAAGCAGCAGCACCCCCTAGGGGCCATAGTCATTATGAACAACGCCAAGTCGATGTGAAGTTAGGAGGTGTAAAACAAACAAGTGCAAGCAAGAAAAAATAGTATAAAGAACATAAAGGTCCACTCTGGTTGGGTGCAAGGCGGTGCTGGGAACAAATAGCTTAAAATGATTGTTGTTTCAGGTGTGAAGGGAAACTTCATTCAATTAAAGTCTATGTTTATCAAATTCGTGTCTCTGAAGCAAAATAATATGATTGGAGTTGCCACCTTTTTATTGTGGCTGACTAAAAAGCACATTAAAATTAAAAACCTAGATGAAAACATAATTAAAACATTGATGAAATAAACACCTGTAATGAATAGAAAGAAGCAAATGTGGATGAATATTACCAGCATTACATTTACTTTGTTCTTTGACTCCTTTTGTACTGGTAATAGTTTGATATGTTTTCTTTCAAAGACATTAAGAAACAAAACAGTCCAAGAGATATCAGTGACACTGACTAACAGTGAGTTAACAAGCTTCTTCCTTTCTTTTGTATGATTCTGCAGCTGTAAATGGGTCAGAGTCACTTGGGATAAAACAAAAGTCACAATGACAAATGTTGAATGGAACAAAATCTTATGTGCACATAGTAATGGGATAATTATGTTACCTGGACAGGAAATGTTACAGACCTTACTACTGCCACACGTCATTTTACTCTGTGACACAACTGTTATCTGTCCAATTGCAATAACAGTCCTCATATTATTCCAGTCAAATATGTTCAATTGTTTGTATGGTATGAAAATGTTTGGTCATAAAATGTCCCACTTTTCACATTCATGTCATGTCAGAGCTTTCCCCATGACCCAAATGGTAAAACACGAATAATGCCTCCTGGACTCAGATCTGGGTCACATACACCATCTCTGTAATTCTCCTCAGTATGTCAAGTTCAAGTGCCTGTTTGGATCGCAATTGTCACTTGGTTGGAGGTGTGACCAGGGAACTTGTTCAAAAAGCCTTAATGTGACGTAAGGTCTCACTAAAGCTGGTCTTAATTAAGGCCTTAGTGGCTGTGTCACGGCGGTGGTCTCTGTGCTCTGTTGGCTAATGAGAAATTTTCCCTGTAGTGTTTACCAGGTGTGGGTTTTAATGTGTGTCTGAAGCAGCAGGGATTAACTGCTGCATCCTTGATGAGAACATATAGAAATATAGGTCAGACAGGCTTAGAAGATCAAGAGAGAAAATCAAACAAAGAAAAAACCTTTTTGCAGTTTGTGTTTCTCTGCAGTTTAATACTTTACAGGTTAACTAAATCATAAGCATGTTTGCAATCTGTAATACTGAGTAATATGGGTGTACTCGCATTTTCAAGCAGGCACTCACTTCGACTTATCGTTGGTCAAACACTAAGTGGGCTCATTGTGAAATCATTCAAGCTGCCAAGCTAATAATGCTTACAGCACTAGAGAGGATGAATACCTGTGGGTGACAGAAGCCAGATATCACAGGAATATAGGTCAATGAATTCTGAGAAAAAAGATGGGCCATGGTTTTTATTTGCAGAACCTCAGTATTGATGTATTTGTTATCATGCCTATTTATATTACATGTATACTCACTGCAAAGTCAAGTTCGTTTATATAACACATTTTATGCAGGTGTTGATTGCTTTAATCAATAAAAACATCTAACAAACATATATTCCAAATCTGTATTACAAGAAAAAAGGTAATACAATTTTTAATACAACTTTTAAAATAAGACACAGATGAAGCAGATCATATTTCTTGTGCTAGTAATTCCAGAGAGTGGGACCATGATGATGAAAGGCGCCATGAGCTGATTATGAATTGATTCTTGGTATTGTGACGAGACCTTTACATGGTGATCTAAGGGATCAGTCTTTATTGTGTGCAGTGACCGCAGCAATGCAGGAAGGAGTTAAGCCATCATGGATTTAACATGAAAAAGCTAAATCAATAAATTGTATTACAGGATATCAGTGTATGGAGATAAAAAAAAAAAAAAAAAGGAATGGTGTGTTGAAAAAGATGTGCGTTGGATTATATTCTGCCTGTTTTATTTGGTGGTAAATTGTGAGTGCTAGACTGGACAACAAAGAAAAAACATCTGATTAGCTGCTGCATTTGAGAGTCAATTTGCTGTTAATCAGATATGCAGGACAGGAAGCACTACTGATGCTTACCCCTTTATATTTTGCCTTTTATCTTGTAACATTCATCTTATTTGACCACCAAGAAGCCACATATGCAAACAAAGAAAAGAGATACCCATGTGGAAATACATGACCTGAATACAATTCCTCAATCTCCTATAGAATAGACACTCATTGGAGTCCATTAGGTCAAATTTGTGCCTGTCATGCAGACTAATGTTTACACTGGTTGCCATGTTTCACTCTACATGCAGCCCATGTGTTGCGGCACACTTGAGGTTGAATTTAGGTATAGATGCTGGAGGTTGCTAGGTAGCAGCATGTGCCATTTTCCCCAGCCATTGCAGGTAAAGCTTGTTTGTTCTGTGTATTAATAGATTGTCTGTGACCTATTTCAGATGAAATATAGGTTATCAGGGGTTACATAAGGGTAACTTCCTAAACTGGGGTTCCCTGAAAAAAATGGTATATGGTCTTCTCCTAAACATTATTTTCATATCGAAAGTATATACATATAAATTTCCCCTTATTTTTGTTTGTAACCATGATTTTTTATTAAACATGTTTTGTTATTATTTTCTTTGTGCACTTTGATTCTGGGATTCACCATATTTTCTTAAACCTGCCCTTTTATAGGACAGGATCAAATTCTATGACATGATGAGTAAAACGAACCTTGGATTGTTTTCAATGTGAGGATCATAAAAAAAATCCATATCAATCAAATCAATCAATGTGTCAATATGTGATTAATTACTACTTATAGAGAGAAGTAATGCTTTACCTGGGCTTTTGATTTTCCTGTGCTAAGTCAGGTTAGCTGTGACTTGTAACCCATAATTCAAACAAAGGAAAAAAGCCATAGTGGAGATACTTGATGCAACCTTCCTTCCAACAATTTTCCTTAAAAAGAGCAGCATTTTGCTTCTGTAACTAGTTCACAATACAGTTTGACGGTTTTATTACTTCATTTCTTTCAAAATAATTATCTAAATTTAAACTAATATACTTTTAATAATTCGTAGCAATAAATTGGAAAATTGATGTGAGTTTTGTTACTTTACATTAATGTATAGAAATTTAACGTATTTTGTGGCGCTTGGCCCTGTGGTTGCGTCATCATTTGTCGCGTGACGTAATCTATTTGCGCCGCAAAGCAGGGAGCGCGATGGCGGTGGCTCAACCAAAGCAAGAGAAAGAGAGCGATGATTGCTCTTTGCTGCCTCTAGTTCATGACATTATCAAATGGTAAGTTTACAGACGAGTAAATAAGTGTTTAGTCACAGCTTTGTTGAAACCTCTTAAACCTCGTAAACCCTCGTTTTGGTGAAGGTGCTGAGCTAGTTCATATGTCAACTAAAGCTAACGTTAGCTGTTATTGCTAGGTTACCTCAACCAATGTTCATGGCCAAAATAACATAACGTAGAAATAACAACTTCATTATTCACCTTATTCTCTTTAAGCATGGACAAGGACAGCCAGGATGTCCACCAAGAACTCGCCAAGCTGAAGGCAAAGATCCAGGAGGCTCGGGAACAGATATCCAACATGCCCGGGATAGACTGCAGTCCGCAGGAGCAGCAGCAGCAGCTGGCTACGCTGCGGGATCAAGTCCGCACCAAAAACCAGTTGCTGCAGAAATACAAAAGTCTGTGCATGTTTGACGTGCCGAAAGCATCATGATGCTTAAGACTAGACTGCTGCACAGAGTGGATGAAGCTCACAGACATTGGAGAAAGGAGACATTGTTTTCAGATTCATCCGTCAGGCATACGTGGGATAAAAGAAAACGAAATGGACGTTTGAACGAACAAAACCATCTTTTCCCTCAAGATGTTTTTGAATGTGGCACAATGCCCTCCTCATTTTTCATTGCAAGTTGCAGGCTCTGCTGTATCTTGTTTACTATTCATTGTAGTTTTTCAGTGTATAATTTTCTTGTGATATTTTGAGGTATTTTTATTTTGTAATAAAAATTAATTGACATGAACTGTTGGCTTAAAGCTAATTGTAATTAGCTCATTTTTCATTACCATTCATATAGACGCCTTTGGGTTTTTTTTTTATGAAGCATCTTTTATCAGTGTGCAAGATGATCATTGATTCATGTGTTTGGCTTTGGACACTAAGAATGGATTTACAGGCATTTTTAATCAAATGATTTAGTGTGTATACAGGCCTATCCACATTTAATAGCTGGTGACACAGGGCTGAAATAATACAGTTGAACCTGAGTGAATGCTGTGTTTAGGGTCCCTCATGGAACCTTGGGTCAGTATGTAGCAGTTTCTACATAGTCTATATGTTTGTATGATTAGAGGAGTCTTATATCAACATGCAGCTTAATGTGACTTCACTGTGTTTTGCTTGAAGGAAAAGAGAAGACAGAGAGACTGACTATGAAAGTAACAAGTGCTTTTATTTTCTTTGTATCCAAAAGTTGACATAGACATAATAAATACACATTCAAATTTGTTCATAATGCAACAAACATAAGTTTTACCAAAGTGGCAAAATGTAAACATTTTTTTCTCAAGTTCCATTCTCAGCAGGTTAGAGTAGAGGCAATTTTTACAGCATTTTCAGAGCATTTACTGCATCACTACATGGGGACGAGTTGAGCCACCATGTGTCTCATCACAGTTTTGGTTCAAGTGTCACTGACAGTATTTTGGGGGCTTTGATGTGCCCTGGGTGCAGAACGGCTCCACTTCAGCTCTGGTAAGTCTCACAGAAAGTGTCAGCATATGATGCAGCCTTTTTCTTTCGTCTGGCTGCCTCCTATGGCTTTCTCCTTTATGTACATCAAGTCACTGTGCACGCTCGGTCTCCGCGCAAACGGCGCCACAATCCCATATGCGTTCCCGTCTTTGCACTTCTTGTTTCTGAAGGACTTTCTGTGAAGGACCTCGCTGTACTGCACGGACACTCTACAGTGGCGACCGGGGCTCATTTCGTCCGGTAGCTTGGCCATGGTAAAGAGGGTCTGAAACATTTGGTCCACGTTGGTGTTCTTCTTTGCTGAGATTTCAAAGTAAGCGCAATGCTCGTCTCCACCAACCAGCTGCTCGATCTCTTCCTCCTGCACCTCCCGGTAAAAGTCTCTGTCACATTTGTTGCCGCAGATGACCAACGGGACGTCCACGTTCTCCTTGGTTTTGTTTCGCAGGCAAGACTTTGTCTCATAAATCTGGCGCTTCAGACGCTGCACCTCCTGGAAGGAGTCTCTGTTGTCCAAGCTGAACACTAAGATGAATACATCACCTGGAAAACACAAGACAAGACAGGGTCAGTGAAAAATGTCAATCATAACACCACTGAGATTTGCAAACAGCAAAATTCTTAAATTTTAAGTTTTGAAACTCAACTCACCGGTAAGTATTGACAGCCTCCTCATTGCAGGAAAGGGATGATTTCCAGATGTGTCCAAAATGTCCAGCTGGTAAACGTCTCCCCTGATGCTGTAGAGTTTCCTGTGAAAGTCCTCAATAGTGGGTGTGTACTGATCTTCAACTCTCTCATTCAGAAATCGAGAGATGATAGCTGTCTTCCCCACTTTAGTGGAGCCGAGAATCACCATCCTGTGGCAGTTCTTGGCGGGTATGTCGAACTCGTTCTCTGCCGGGGACATTTTCTTAATCATGCTTGCAGCAGATGCACCCGGAGGTCTCTGGTCCTTTTTGCAGGAGGTGACTTAAAGTCCTTGCAGTGATGTGAGGAGTCTAACCTCGCTGTGTCTCTGAAGTCGGAGGAGAGCAGGCAGGGGATTTATGGGGGAGCTTTGCCGCGCCCCCTGAACGCGTCATGCGTCACGCTCCAGCTTGGGGAGCTGGAGCAGGACCCGATATTATAATGTTACTATGGCTGTTTTTTTGTGCGTCAGCCCTGTCCACCCCTCCTCAACAGAAAGAGGAGACGACAGCTTGTTTTCAAATACAATGCGTGAAAACATGAAACCGCATTTGTGCGTAATTGTCACAAATTAATTGTCATGTGCATTATATGAAACCAACACACTTTAATGCATTAGCTAAAGAAATACACTTCAAACTCTTATTCATGGATAGAAACAGCATTTTCTCTCCCCCTTTTTGCTTCATTTTGTCAAATTGCATGTGAGTTTCATGTGTTTGCTCAGTCCCCAGTGATCAGTAAACACTTTGGCTCTGGAGACAGCAGCTGGAGCAGTGAGGGGGTGAGGTGAACGCAGGGGGCGCAGCGACACACACATGCACACACGGCTTGGGTTAAAAGCATGTGGTCTTCTAACCTTGATGCTTTCACTATGTTATCCCTGATGCATGACTTCATATGTCAACCTGTAAATAAGCTGTATGACTCTAACTGAGGGGAGATGCTCATTTATGTGCATTTATCATTCTGTAGCAGTTCCATTATGTGCAAGTATTGAAAACTTATTTCTTTATTTTATTTCATATATAAATTTTATAGGCTATTTTCCGCATGTTAATGTATTTTTGAGTACACACACATATACACATTTATACAAAAAATGACTATGTTGAAAGATTCACTGTGAATCAAATCTTTTTTTGCAAGAAAGATTGTCAAAATAGCATCATAAAACTTGCTGGAATGCTGCAACAATAATAAAAAGCATAAAATCAGGGTATGACTGATTGGTCCCATGCCATAAGAATAAAAAAAAATAATATCCATAAGGATGCAGATAAAATAATCTAAACAAGACATTTTGAGCCAGTGGTAGTGCTTGTTTCCAGTCCTTAAATATTGTAAATATTTCTTAGGATTCAAGAAGATATTTACTGGATTTATCCACCTTTTTAAAATAAAAGCCCATCTTCTTTGCTGGGTTGGATAAATTTAGGAACTGTAGAAACGTCACAATGAGAAAACCAAAACCTACAACTGAAGCGCTGTGTGAAACAGCTGGGTGAAACAGCTGGGTGTGACGGGTGCCTGGAAGCCATCCAATCAAATCTGTATCGACCTTCTCATACGTGTTAATCAAAGTATCCCACAGACAGTCTAAAGATAGAGCCCGCTGTTTGTGACTCAAACTCTGCTCATTCACTTTGCCACCTAACCACTTCTCACCTTTCACTTCTCACCTGTGAATCAGTGTAGAGAGAGAAAATTACTTTAAGTCTTTTGCGCGATCCAGGTGTTACTCGTGCTCATAACAATTAGATAACAGTTAAATTTTGATTGGGCGTCCCTTTGAAGAAGATAAGCCAAACCAGCAAATAATAATAAGTATTATGGTCATAAGTTATATGTAATTCTCAGAAATATTCCTGTTAAATTGAATAGGTCATGTGCTGCGTTATATGAACATACTGTATGTACTTATTTTTTCTATTTATTCATTCATTAAAAAAAACAAAAATGTCCTGTGCTATTCAAAGGTCATTCAACAGCTGTTTTTACTTGAATCCTGTCAGTGTGTCAAAATTCACAAACAAGGTTGAGAAAGTAGTCATTTAAATCATTAATCCACTCATCTTTTCCCTTATGCTCTAGGAATGCTTGAAAATAAAATTCAAAGAAAAATCTTCTTTAACACAATGTCCACAGCAAGTCTTTGTATTTACCTCGATTTCATGAGAAACCATGAAAACTGGCAGACACTGATGACCTTTTTTTAGCCAGCTGTAGGGCATTGGGGATGAAATCAGATAGGTGTACTTAAGCCCGGTTGTTTGAGGCTTGAGCGACGGGTTTGTGTAACCAGCATGGAGCGAACCAGTGCTTTTCTCTTTTACTATTGGCCAGCAATTAAGCCAGTGTGTTCCCAGAGATGAGTATAACAGGACACGTGCATACAATCTTGTTCAACAAGGCACTGCCATAACACTGCCTGCACAAAAACAGGACGGAGAGAATATGATGTGCTATATTCTCACACACAGGGAGCGCAGCCTTACCTACCCCTGTGCATTTTACATAGATGTGAAGAGTAATTGATGTAATATCTAGGATATTAGTGCTACTTAATATGGTTATTTAATTGAAACGTTTTTATGCAGTAATGTGCAAAACAGATTAAGGGAGCTCTGTATGCTTGAAAAGGTTCTTAATATGTCTCCTATTTAAAAATGTCCAAGGAAATGCTCCATAAAAAAAACATCTAGCTGATCCAAAAGCAGTTTTTTTTTTCTTTCTAGGAAACCATTTACACAGAACAGGTCATGGCCCGAGCTAAACCAGCAGAAAACATCAACATTTTCACTGCGAGTTCTCTTGAACCTCAGTGTCAAATAAAGAAACCCTTCTGCTCACCTGGATACCAGCTCAGGGTCAGCGCTGCAAAACACACACACACACACACACTACAGGAGAATGCGTCTTTAGGCACAATCTCTTTGTCTGTGTGTGTCCTGACTCTTTAGGCTTGTACTGTTTTTGCGTCTCAGCCTGTTCTGTTACACTGCCGGACCTCGACACATGCACTGTCCTGGCAACGTGCCCCTGAAGCGGGGTGAGCACACCAGCTGCAGCTCACTCAGCCACAGCCAATCATACACATTAAACTAATTTCCCTCTCAGCCATGTTTGCCTTCATCAATTAGTAAAAAGGACAGAAAAAATGGAAAAGACTGTGAGGACACAGTGCTTCACAGCTGATCTGAAAACAATATCCTGTTTTGTGATCTGAGTGAAATAGGAGGATGGATTGTCTCTTTAGTTCAATCAAAGCAGCAAAAAGACCCGATTAAAGCAGTCTGAGTGTCTTTTTCCTCTAACGAGCTGCAGAGATTTGTTATATTTTGTCTCGTGGTTCAATCTTTTTTTTCCATTTCTGTGAATTAAACATTAGTTGGCTGAGGCAGAAAATCAGCAGCAGAAGAAACACATCGACAGGCTGTTTCTCAAAGTAAAAAAAACACTTATGTAATTGGTATTAAAGCAGATAGGTTAGGATCTGCATGCAGGCAGAACAGTAGCGTTTCTGGCATCCCGTCATCACCTCTGTGCCCTGTGACGACATATCACGCATGAACAGCCCACTGTGCATAACATTCTTAACACATAGTCAGTTAGTGAGAAGTCTAATTTACAGCAGCATATGTGTGCACACGGAAATTGTGTGTGTGTGTGTGACTGTCAGTGTGCTGGAGGACGTACGCAGAGCACATCCACATTCATTTGCATACTCCTCTTTCTGTTTTCAAACCCTTTGGAGTCTTTTGGCGTTTTTTTTATTTTTATTTTTTTTTATTTTTATTTGCTACTTAAGAAAATGTTTACTGTGCCATGTTGGTATAATTTTTTCACTAAGACGTCACCTTGTAAATGGCGGCTAATCTCCCCGAGCTTTACATAAACAATGTGGGAGGAGGAAGGAAGAGATGTTCAGCCCTAATGTCGCTCAAATGAGGGTTTACAAAAACTAATAGACATATCTCAGTCATGCTTGTACAACACGTTTCATAGTGTATGAAAAAAGATAAATATTTTATACATATTGACTGACGGGACAATAAAACAATAAAAGAATGAACTAATGAACAACGACTTAGAGAAGAGAATTACAGAAGTGACAAAACAGGTGTTAACAACCAAGATTTCCCATTAGCAGCTAATGGTGAGGTTTTGCTGAAAAAATGGTGACGTGAAAATGATTTTTCAATTTCACTCTCAAAACACCTTGTGACATCATGAAAAAGTCGTGTGATGTGATCATGCAGGCGCGATTGATGACGCCAGAGGGTTAAATGATACTTCATTATGTTATGTTAGAGGTATACTTAGTAGAAACTGCCTTAACGTTTGAACCCATGTGTGTCACTGAAACTAAATTTGATTTGATTAATTTGGTCAGTTTTAACATAACCAATTCATGCATGCATTTCTAAATATCAGAGTATGCAAGTCAGTACACAGATTGAGACCTATTTTTAAATGGTATATGGCCTCAAAGTAGTTGACGCACATCCACAATATTCCACAAGGTGCGTTGGCAAAAAATGAACATAGACTGATTCAGCACAGCTGTGGGTCCCAGAATAAGCCCAGAGTTTATCAGATTCATATGCTGACACAAGTGTTGGTCAGGCCTGCAGGTGCCTTTGCTTTGGTATCATTTTAAAGCCTTGAGGACGCTCCCTGAGGATAACTGGTTACATGTTGTATGCAGTAGGTTCCTCCTTGGTTTGAAAACAGTGCAAAGGACTTCGTCCATTACAAAGATTGGCTTTATTCCCTCTTTCTACTCAGAGTCGCTGGCTTTTCAGGATAAGTATAAGGACAATACCCCAATAAACAAGCTGTTTGTAGCCCTGTAATTTGTTTACATGTCCCAGTTTACCTGCAACTATGTGAGCACCAAAATAAAACTAGAATGGCACATGAGTAAAACCTCTGCCGGGTCAATTGTGCATTCTCGGATGACGCCATTTCTCAAGCTGAAAACCATTTAAACAACACATTAATAGCTGTTTCCAGTTTTTACATGATGAGTGTAAAGCAAATAGATGATTTGATGCATTAAATAAATAATGGAACTTGTTTTTCTGATTATTCTTACACCAAATGAATGCATTAAGTGCTCAATCTTGAAATGTTAGCTAGACTGAAAATTAATGTATCCTTTTAATACATTTAATTGACATCAGAACTTTTTTTTTTCTTTAATCCTGCTGAAAAACAGATTCTTTTTATGGCGGAGGTGATGAAGTTAACTTTTCCCCTGCATATGCAAGGATCGAGTGATATATAAGTCTGGTCAAGAAAAGAAATTCCAAGAATTCAATTTCATATGTTCCGCACATGAATAATGTGTTTAAGCGATCACTTTTCCCTTCGCAGATTAGCTGCTGATCAGTTAAATCAGCGAGATAAAATCCTGCCGTATGGAGAGATAAAACCTGATTAATTCAGTCTTCCTGGTGCAGGAGAGGCCATCTGATCTCGTCTGCTGGGGGAAGGCGGGGTCGCTTTGTGACAACATGGCGTGAGACTTGGGTCTGTTGCGTGTCAGGCCAGGCCACAGTGCAGAGAAACTGTTGAATGAAGCAGGAGCCTGCCTGTTCCAATACAAAGGCTTCGGGTTTCTGAGCCAATCAGAGCTCCCCCTTGTTTTAGTTTGTTGACCACCTGTGTGTTTTGATAAGCTGACAATCTGTCAACTGTGTTATTCTCCCTGACATGCAAGCTCCTGTCCAGCTCTGCATGACGTACAACATGTGAAGCAAAACATCGCTCTGTGTGTTTTACGGCAGCCATGTCCACTCAGGATGACACTATTTTTTTATTTTTTTAGTATTTTATGTTCCTGACCTGTTTACAAAGTGTGCTGGGCACCAATTTCATCCCACTCTGAGCGCAACACAACTAGGAAATGATCATGTTTGCTGCGTCAGTGTAATTTTAGCTTTTTTCAGAAATGACCGAACTCTCCTCGAGACAGAACAGGTTGTTAGAACAATCAGCGGCGTATTTTCTCATTTCCAGCCTCTTTGTGTGAGTTATCAGAAATGATTTGCCTCACCTGCCCCGGCAGAAGGTGGTTCAGAGGGTTCTCCTTATCTGACCTGCCTGACCCGCGGCTCCTCAGAACAGGTGGTTATTTCTGCTAATGGACAGAAGAGACGTGATCACAGACAAACACATCGGATTATGTGGACCCGGAGACCTGAACTCACCTTACAAAGTTGGAGGGATGTCAACCAAATCAATATACATGCTCGCTGCATGAAACTATCATCCCCGACACGATCGACCATGCGGCGCCCGAGCACAGAGATAAGGGACATTTAGAAATGTTAGATGAAAGAATGGATTCCACTCTCATCTGTTTGATAAATAAACTTATGAGTAGGTTATTCATTTGTTGCCAGCAACAACAGTTCCTGCTCCCACCCAACCTAAATTTAATATCATTGGTTTAGTTGTAGCATGCATCAGTTACTTGAGATGAGTTACAAGATATTCAGGTAGAGCGTGAGAATAATTCATAAAACTCGTTTGTTTGTATTTTATTAGTTTTTTACAATAAAACTTAATTTTAAAGCTCTGTGAATTGAATGCTCCCGTTTAACTTTCATTATTTATGTATTTATTTATTTGTAAAATGTGCTTTTTTTTCTCGATAGTGGTTCAGACAAAAAAGAAAGTTGGCACAACAAATGAATAAATATATAAAATAAAATAATTAATATAATATAAATAAAATATAATATATAAAATATATAAATACAATATTTAAAATTCAGAAAGAATTCAAAGTTGTCTTGGTAAAAAAAAAAAAAAAAAAAAGATAGTATCCTCTTCATTACCATTTTTTTGTTTAGTTGCTTCATTTACAATAGAATATAAAAAATTATATTAATACAACATTTAAAAAAATAAAAGGAATGTCTCCCCACATAAGGCCTATTCATACAGTGATCACATAAGAACTCTTAGGTAGCACAGGTGAATTGTTGCTTTAAGGTGGATATCCATCGTGTTATTGAGAGCTGTAGGTCATATGTGCAACATAGGATAATTTGTTTCCTCGTGAGTCTTTGGACAAAGGAGCTCAGTGAAAAGCACCTTTGGAAAATTGGCTTCCGACGCTTAACTCTTTCCATGAGGCGTTTTGCAGCCCTGTATCAGAGGTAATGGTTGATTCCAAACCTGTGTTACTCCAGCGAGCAGTGCAGTTGGTAAATGTGACTACCACTGAGTGATCTTATAAATGCTT
>JAOWBC010000458.1:11848578-11867812 GCA_028566105.1 Hypoplectrus providencianus
TCCTATTCATCACCGGCACGTGTGTTTGCACATCTCAGTGACATACTAATGCATCTAAATACTAAATCACTCCCGATCAAGGATGCACTCAGTCCTGCACATGCAGATCACACCGGCACGTGTATGCATGCTTAGATGTCTGCATTCACTGACACACACAAATACAGGAGCGCAAGTAGGTGGACCCAGGTGGGTCAAGTCACTAGCTCAGGCAGTCACTAAACAACAAGCACAGGCGTGTCACATGAGGGAAAAGATCGGACACGTGCAGAGCTGCTGCTCATCACAAGAGGAGCAAGATGTGTTAGGAGGTGTGCATAAATACATATACTACATCTAAATGTGTTTGTATAACCCTGACTCAGTCTGAACTAATTAATAATGGCGTGTCCTTGTCACATTGGCATCATCCTCTTCAAGCCCAGAGTGCAACTGCTAAGGTGAACTTTAGATGTGGTCGGAGGCGTCCGTGGGAAAAACCTTGCCATTAAATTGAATTAATTAAAACACATAAAGAATCAAATGATGTGTTAAGATGTTCTGTTAATGGAAAGCTTCAGACTCGTCTGAACAAAGGTTTCAATTTTGAAATGGAAGACGCATTCGAGAGCGCTGACAAAAGCTGTCTGTTTCATGACAGCAGTCCAGACAGCAGGACAAAAAGAGATCAATGATGAGGCTGGAGTCAATAATGAAAGTCCTAATAAGACTTTCACGTGCACGGAAGGCACTAATACATGTGCATACCATTTTACAGGCTTCACGTGCCAAACAGGGAACACTGAGTTTAGGGAGGAAGTAAGTTTTTTTGTGTGTTCAGCTTAAAGGAACACAGTGCTGCTTTTGCATGTTTTACACTTGAAACTGCAAACAGTGTTTAGTTAAGATGACATGCATCAATTTCGCAAGCATACTACAACTTTAAGGATTGATTTACTTTCTGGCAGCAGGTGTTTGATTTTTACACCTGGATAATAAATCTTAAAACATTATTGCCAGTAACATAAGGAAAAAAGAAACGTGACAATAGTGGATTTCCCATAAAAGTCAAAGCAAATTCTGAAGCCAAATTTTGAAATGCCGCATTGACAGAAATGTAACTTAGGGACGTTTCCATCAACTGGTTTACAGTGAATAAACATATGTGCATTTGTTAGAAGAAGGTTAGAAGAAGGTTTATTTGCTGAAGGCTAATTTGCCAGTAAACAGCAGAAGTAAAGTAAAAGTAGAGTAAAAAATAACAACAAAAAAAGGTTACTGATTAACACTTTTGGCCACTCATGAAAGAAAATGCAGAGAGGTCTTCATGGTTTTTTTTAAAATTAGGTAACTCATAAATGTTCTTTCATGTCAGTTCATGCTGACAGGCAGAATGGAAACAGCTGATCAGTTATGTGAATGAAATGTTCTCTACAGAACTTATTCAGAGAAAGCATTTACAAATAAGTTCACACAAAAAAACACTTCAATCATTCATAAAAAATGCAGTTTTATCGAATTATGGTGTTTCCATCAAGCTTCTCTAAATCGAAAAGACTTTCTTTAAATGCATTACCAATCTGAAACAAGTTTCATATCCTTTTTGATTATTTTTCTTGAATATAAATACCATATTTATGTAAGTATACACATACTTTATACATGTATTAATGTAATGTGATATATTAAAGCAAAACCACTCTTGACATGGAACATGACTTTTTAATCATATAACGCAATTGTAGTTGTGTCATTTCTTGTATCATACACATTCAAATTATTACAAATTTATTTTAGTTGCACACATTATACTCACACCAACAATAACATGCTAATTTTATTATTAGTATGTTTAAAAAAAAAAAAAAAAAAAAAAGACAAACACAACCAAAAGAATTTTAAGGTTTCTAAGAGGAGTGTGAGGAGCCTGAAAAGTGAAGCTCATATTGGAGCCTTATACCTAGTTTTTTTTTTTTTGATGGCCAGCAGGGGGCGACTCCACTGGCTGTCCAACTGCATGGTTGTCTATGACATAAGGACCCTACTTCTTGCTTGATTCATTCCTTCAGTAAACAGTTTCGATTTTCCTTACCATTCCAGTTTTATCCAGTCAAGCAGTAGTAAACCTTTTTCCTGGGCTACTGTTACCTGCCTTATATTTCCATTTGGAGCTGGAACGAGTGGAATCCTTACTGGCAAAGACACACAGCCACATTGTTTGCCCCGTCCTCCATTACGCACTTAAAACCATTAGTAGTTTTTCTTCCTGCCCCATCAGAGCAAACAAACCATGCTGCACACACTGCTCCCACTGCCCTCCACTGGCACTTGTTTGTGTCTGAACCCTCTAATTCAAAACACCTCACCGAGGCTGTTTTGTACAGGCATTACAAAGAACTGCATTACTTTTTGGCACAGAAAAAACATGCAACTTTGCCTCAGGCTTATTTTCCTCTGGGATCAGTCAAGTACACATCTGTAATGCAGCTATCGACTGGGTCTCATTTATAAAGGCTGTCTGCTGTCCTTTTTAAGACCCCATTAGGCAACACTTAAAATGAAAAAAAAAAAAACACTCTCATATCCTCATATTGACTGATATATGTCCCCTTTAGTTTCTGAGTAAAATTAAATCCAGTTTAAAAGAATAAATAAATAAAGTATCATCTAATCTAATCAAAGGAGGCCGGTGCTACAACAAACATAAACATACCTACAAACATTTGTGCCTACTTTTAAGATGGGGTCAAGGGCCTTCATCTAAGAGGTGTCACTGAAATGGTACACGACAAGGAATAGACTAAAAATGACCACAAATAAACAGAAAATTAATTAAGAGACACACAAAATGAAACAGCCAAAAAAAAAAAAAAACACTCACTGCTATTATAAAGGTGCAAATCAACCATAAAGAATCACAAAAGGCCCACAGGACAACAACAAATAAATAGGAAGCAACTACAAAGACACAAAACCACAAAGAATCACAGAGCAGCTCTAATGACACATATAACTACAAATGAATACAAAACAACTACAAAGAAACATGAAGCAAATACAGTAAGGTGCAAACTTACTCCAGAGCAACACAAAACAACCACGAGGGAACACAAACCAACTACAAAGACACACAAAACAACAACAAGCAAACAAAGCAACTACAAAGAGGTGCAACATTACCACAAAGAGTCACAAAACAACTACAAATGGAGGCAAACTACAAAAAATAAAGCAACTCCAAAGACACAAAGAAACTATAAACAGGTGCAGTATTATGAACAAAACAACTTAATAGATGCACAAAATGACTATGCATCTATAAGAAATGTTGCATCTTTGAAAAGCAAAACCATAAAAAAAAAAAATTAAAAAAAAGATGAGGCTCAGGAAAGCCATACGGTCCCTCTAACTGTGTTTGTGTTGGTCGTTTAAGGCAAACACTCTGTACACTCTAACTTGTTTTCCACTTGCAGCTACAGGCATTGGGTCACAGATAATGCTATAAGGTGTTTTATAGAGAGCGTAACTGAATTAAAACCTACACAGAGAGAAAAAAGAACTTGTGCTGGTGACAAAACGAAGGAAGCACATGAAGAAAAACAAACCTCCGGTCTCTAACAGCCACGAGCCCGCCCTGCTCAGCTGCTTGCAGAACGTATATATTCCATATTCATATACTGCTTATTTTTCATGATCCATTCAGCAATTCATTCATCGTATTTTCGTCACACCTCACATGCCCATTGAGTGGAACTCGTTTATTCAGAAAAAGAAATTAAAATGGTATCAGCTGCTTCATGTTTCGCTGGCAGTCCTGTGTGAGCGTCTGTCATTCACTCTGTCTGACTCACTCACAGCTCAACCAAGGCAGATAAAACTACTCAAGGAGAACTCCTAATGTCCTCTTAGGCTTGGAAAATATAAGGTGACTCATTTCTTTATAAGTGCTCTCTGTCTGAGGAAATTAAACAGAAAGGGGCAGAAAGTGTGTGGAGGGCACAGTGTAGCACAGAGACAGAGACATACTGCTCACCGCGGGTTTTTCTCTCACAACAAAACTCTAGCGTGCATCCACTACAGTTGTCAGTGAATGGTGAGCTGAGCAAAATAAACATTTTTTTCTATTTTATTTTGCATATCTAATTTTCTGTTTGTATCATCAATTAATCAAATATATTTTTAAGTTATTTAATTACTTCAACTGGGTTTCATATGGAAAATAATTTACCTATTCATTAAACATTGCTAACATTTCAAGATAATATTTTGCATAGACAAAGACTATCTGTATTTCTATACTATCATCATTCATATTATACATGTATACAGTAAGAACATATTATGAATACAAATCTGTTTTTCTATTGTATATTTAATGATTGTGATAATTTGGTGCCGTTTCTACTGTTGCAATGCAATATAGATTTCAAAATACATTTTTTTACATTTCAAAAATACTATTTAAATTATTTTACCTAAAACAACAAAACGCATCACAATTAAAAGGATATTTAAGTAAAAAATATAATGTTTCACCACAGCATATCACTATTAATATCACTATTAATTATCTTGACATTCCTCTACTTATCAGATTTGGGGGTAACTAATTTTATATTAAAGATACGTCCAGAAAGGATTCTGATTAGTTACATTTAACTGTGTTTTAAAGCTCCCTCTTCAAATAAGAGCTTAAAAATAACTGTAATTGCTCATCAGCATTGCCATCTAGTGGTGTTATGAGCAGTAAATCAGTTGATGAATGTTGATTAACACAATCTGTTTTTAATTAGACATTTTGTCAGAAAACACAGTAAAACAATGGAAATGTTGAGAAAATTGGAAAAATGACAATGAAACAAAATTATGAAGTGAAAAAAACCTAATGAGACAATTGACTTTATCATATATTAAGAATTGATATGATATTCTCATCTCTTCTGGTTTTGTGCTCGATTTTTCACGTGGAAATGCATTTAAAATGGTATCATGCAGCTCTTTCCAGATGTTAATATAAGTTATCATATAGAATTAATCATACCCTAATCATAAAAAATGATTTTGCAAGGTTACAGCTATGAAAAAAAAAAACTGTGTCCATGTGTCCACACCGCAGGACGCTGCAGTGACATGCTGATTAACTGTTACTGAGCATGTTTGAAGCTCTTGACATTCATGTGAAGGCCACTTGTGCTCTGCTTCATTCAAGATCTCTCTAAGGAAAGCTAGACGTGAGAGACTGGGCGTCTTCAGCAGGGGGCAAAATGCAGCAGTAACTGAAGATGGATGGAGAATGTTTTAAACAGCTAACACAGTTAGAGTAGATACCTACGAACTTCATATCTAAAACTTTGAATATTTGCTTTCTTATTGTGTCTCTCAGTATTGACACACTGTTTCAACTCTTTTCTTATTAATGCTTTTATGATTAATATGTTTGCACACAACAAACAAACTGGGCACAATAAGCTGTAAAGCTATAATCATGGGTTCATGTCAGGATTCAACACTCCCTGCAGCAGCTCTCCGTGGTGAACAGCTGCTGCAGGAGAGAAGTGTTGTTGTTTTCTTACACCTGGAGTCGGTGCCCCCTGTTGCACTGTGAACTCTGACATAACCGCGTTATTATATAAGAGTCATCTGGCTTGCTTGTCTTGAAAGCACCACCCCCAACACTACAAAGTGGCAAATTGAAGGTATGTCCAGCTATTAGAACTGTGACTCGTGAGTCACCCACACCAAACAAATGCTAGAAATTCTCGGAAACTGCATCATGTTTCAGTTCTCGTTATGTTCTCAGATTTACAGGAACAACTAGAAAGCCACACTCCATCCAGTCCTCAAGCTGTCTTTACTTTCTGGTTATTGGTTAAAATCATGTTATTGTCATGTCTGATCGCCTTTAGTGAACTGAGATATGCAGCGGGTTTCAATTTGCCCATTATAGGATCAGTAAAGGTGGAATCAAATTATTAATCAATTAAACAATATTTTCTGATGCCCACCTGTTCACTGTGCAATCAAAGAAGTCTATGTAAGGCTTTGCAGGGAAATTTAAGAGAGACGGGTGCTCAGTTAAATTATTATTTTTTCTTTTTAAAAGGGTGAAGGTAAAAGTTTCCAAAAACTCTTGCTTTACTACCAAGACTGCTTGTAATGTTTGTTAGTGTTTAGATTCATTATTCTACTAAGCAAATTTAATAATCTCCAATTCAAGTGGAATCAAATAAATTCATCAAGTAACTTATAAAAAAAAACATACCATGACATCAAAATAAGAGCTTTAAAGGTCATATTTTGGATGTAAAGGCAAAGCTACATTACACTTTACTTGCCTGCACCACATCAACAAACTTAACTCAGTTAGAGAGACAATAGTGAAAGTAAATATGTGAGGGATTTAAATGATATCCCAAAGATAAAAACCTGATCTCAGATATAGCAAACTGCACTATCTTCAGTCAAATGTTAGAAAATGTTAAAGTGGTTAATCACAAAATGATAAACCATAAATGTCATTGACAGATGCCCTGCACGTGTTTCCTGATTATCTTCTTAGCATATACAGCACCTGACAGTCAGAGGTACAGATCAGGACTGAATAATAATAACAATAATACGATTGGAAGTGTGTTCCGTCCACATCAAAAACAATTCCAATGTAAATATCAAATGCATGGCCTTATTATAGCAAATGATTCATACCAAGAAGAGAAAGTCCTCAAAACTAGCAGCAGAGCAGCACGGACTCATTGAGCTCACACTGTTGGCTGACTCAACCACCGCGACATGATTCAGGTCCTCAGACTCTGTCCCTGCTCACTGAAACAGCAGCTACATGCTGGAGTGGATGTGCCACCGCTGCACAGGGGGGGAAATACGGGGACCATCACTGTAAGCTGCTCAGCAGGAGATCCAGAAGAAGGGACTATTATTATTGTGCTTGCTGCAAGATGTAAAGGTGACGCTGCGTAACGCTGAGAAATAAATAAAAGGCCATATTAAATCACTCAGACTCACCATCTAAACGCTTCCGGTGTGTCTGCAGCATCTTGGATCACGGCTGCACGTTAGCAAAACGGAGGTCACACTACATGGTGACCTTTGAACTGCCTCAGATAATCACGTGACGTAAACTTACCATTTAAATTTTCTTAAATACATATATTTTTCGCTCATGTCTTTCATTTCACAGGCACGAGATATGCACAAAGTGGAGCACATATGTATAAATTATTTTGGCTCATAAATGTGGTCCCTTCTCATCACTACAGTGTGCGTTAAATTCATTGAAATAATATAAAATTATCCATCCGTACATGAAAATCAAATTTTGTGTGGCTCAGTAAACAAGATCAAACCATAAGGGCGACATAGATCTAAATTGATTTAGGTAATTATACTTTTTACAGAATTTCGACCTAAAAATTGGAAAGTTTTTTTTTTCTTCTTAAACACACATTTCTGCATCCTGTGCCTGTCTCCTTGACAACAGGGACTCGGATGGAGCCTGAACGAAACCCTCTCTGTTCCCCATGCTTATTCCTCCCTTTTTGTCCTCCCTCCTCCTCCTCCTCCTCCTCCTCCTCCTCCTCCTCCTCCTCTTCTCTTCTTCCTCCCTCTTAAGTGCTTCTTCTCTCTGACAATGAAACTCAGAACACATCCAGCACACACTGAGAGCACACAGTAATTAAGCTCACTGTCAGGATAATCAGAACACCAGCCTCACGTTTGCATTTGTGAGCGTTCGGCTCCACTCCAAAATATAATTTAATCAAATTGTTTGGTCCTACCAGGACTGTTTCCCAAACTGAGAAATGTGGTGGGAGATCAACACACCCTCAAACCTCAATGTCACAGTTGCAGTTTGAAACTCTTCATTAATGTTATACAAGTGAGTAGTTTAGTTAGATTTAGTGGCCAAAACTACTTGGTTATGTTTAGGAAACAAAACTACATGTTTAAATAAATACTGCCAGTTGTAAGGAATTAACATAAAGGCAGCGTTGAAAGAGATATTCAGATCCTTTACTGAAGTAAAAGTACTAAATCTGTGAAAATACTCCTCTACAAGTAAAAATTACTTGATATACTTGTATGGGGTCTAATTATAATTATTCTAAACTGATATTATCTTGTCATCTTAAATCTAAACCTGAAAAGTAACTAAAGCTGGCAGCAAAATGTAGTTGAGTAAAATTTACAATATTATATACCTGAGAATTTTACTTGAGTACAGTACTTGAGTAAATATGCTCAGTTACACTCCACCACTACATAGGTTATGAAATATGTGACCTTGCACAACATAGTGAAATTACAAACTTAAACCAACCACCACAACCCCGGCCCGTGGAAATAAGTGGACATTATTGTTCTTTATAGTCCATAGCCTCACTTAACCCTTACTTCTGTTAGTTTTAATATGGCCACTAGAGGGCAGCAACTAAAAAGAAACATAAACGTTATAATATACTGCTTTATATATAGGAATATATATGCTGTAATCTCAATAAGGGAGGGCAGTCTTATGTACTTGCCTCTTTTTAACATTTCACTTTAGAGTTAAAAAGTTCAATTCTAAATACACATCAGATTTTTAATGGTTTCGGCACGTGGCTATAAGCATACAAAAACGTATTCATTCTCAGTTAATTCCCACAAATGTCCTCAGCTGCAATAACAGCCATCTGCTCCGCATCGCCAGCCCATTATTATGGAGCAACAACATTAACGGTTGCACCCGTGCCTCAGTTCACGAGGCCGCTCTCTCCGTGGCAAACTGATCTGGCTTCATTCAGTTCCTCGTCTGGAATGGCATTAATAAAATATGCCCATGAACTCGGAAATGAAATCTCTGTTTACTTATGAGGCTAATGGGCTTGCCTAATTGTTTTATTTGGATACATGTCTATATTTGGCACACTTGCATGCTTCAGAAATGACTGCTGAACGTGAAAGCAAATACATCAGAAAGGGAGGGACAGGGGAAATCTTTATTACATTCAAGTAGATGCATATTGTAAATTATAAATCATCCTGCCTTGTTTAAATATTAATCAAGGCTATGGATGATGTCTTTCCACAAAGTACCTGTTATACTGAGAGAGTGTGCAGATTTAACTCATTAATGTAGTGATTGAATAAGAGCCTATTATATGAAGTATAATGGTATATCTTACATGCTCACTGACTGCCACAGAGACTCGTAACAGTCACATGACTCCATTATCTCCTCAACATGCCAGCTCTTCCGCAACAGAATCCTACTTTTATCAAATTAACCTACTTTTCCAAATGCAGCGGCCGTACACAACCACTGTGACAAAGGCAGTCAAATAAATGTGCTATCAGTGAGCATCATTTTGTGTGTATTAGAGTGGCTTTCCATCATAATCCTGTATTATCTAGTGGGAACAGAGCCTCTGCACGTGTAAATGCCGGCCTAACAGCCTAACGCCAGGGCTCAGAAACAGAACTGCTGAATAGTTATGAGAGCGGTTCACTGAGCGTGCCAACTTGCCATTTTTAATTGTCCTAATTTAACCACAGAAGTGGATGAATTGAAAGGACCATAAATGTGACATAAAAACATCAACGTGATCAATATGGTTAAACATATTTGTTTAAGTTTGGGAATGGTGCTTGTGTTACCTTGGAAATGTATTAAGTTTTGTTCTATGTCACAGATGTAACTGCATTGGGTAATTCTTAAATGCCATTGCATACTTTTTTGTAAGAAATGGAACAAGAGCCTTATATTTGTTGGAAAATGTCAAAAATATTATGAAAAAAAAAATAAAAATAAAAAGTTCAAGTCCATATAGATTCATGATAATAATATCAGTTTGTATAAAGTCATGGCCTCTAAGTAATGCAAACCACTTTCAAATCAATAAATGCATTTCTGTCGTCATATTCTACCTTATTGGGTGCTTTAGTGCTTTTACACCCCCCACTTACCAGAAATTCACTAATCAAGCTTTCAACTTAATTGCGAATAACTTAGATTGTCTGGAATAAAAAAAAAACTTTCCATAATGTTGCTAAGGTAAATAGCAATGTGCAAACAAGATAGGTTGCCAGGTTCCGCAGTAGCTCATCGTGGAGGCAGTTTGGTAAGATAAGAGTTTAATGAGGCATAATCTATCATTGCTGACATCATTTACACAGGCCAGGAAATTAATGGATACCATTTTGGCTTGGCCAGTTCAACTGGATAATAAAGAGCCAAATTGTGCATTTGACTGTTTGGGATTTCTCTGTTGCAATGACAGACAGAACAACACTGTATCTTGAGTTAACATTGAGCTGAATGTGACTGTTTTATGCACTCCATGTAGTGATTTTTTATTTTTTCAGATCTTTTGCATCTTTAATTAATTTGGATAATTCAACATTCATGCTCAGAAGGCAGATATAGAAGGCAATATTTCTACTTCCTTTGAAGTTAGTTAGTAAGGGGTCACTCAACATAAATTCAATATAAGATGTTTTTTGGATTTGTTTAATCCCCATTCCTTAGTAATTGTACACTGCATGTGTATGTACATGTAAATGTAAAAGTAGATTAAGAAGGGCTGCTGTGTTCACATAGATGGGGGAGGCTTTAAGTAAAGAGGTTAAATAGGTTATTTATCTGAGTTTATGGAAGGAATTAATGGAGATTGTGTGTGATGTGTCCATCTGAGTATTCAGAAGGAATTGATTTAAAGTGCTGCAGTGCCATCTTGTGGTGAACTCCTCAATGTGCTTCCACACTCAGTCCCCAGGCCTTTTTGAATGACACAACTCCTCTTTGTGGACATAAATCAACTATATAATATAACATAAAATATCCATAAGATCTGTACATATATTTCTTGTCAGTGTTAAGCTACAAATCTCAAACCAAAACGATTTACAGCTTTGCTTCATGTGTTTAAGAGGGGTCATGTTACTCAGCTGTGGCTGGTTTCTGTGGTAACGGGGAGAACAGGTGGAACTTGGCCTCTTCTTTGGGGGAAATCTTGTTTTCCAGGGAAGCTTTAACCACCTGTGGGTCTTATATTTTCCAGGGTAAAATGAAGATGACACACATTCACGCTTTGACCTGTCCTGTCAGTTGATAATTTCTTCTGTTTCATTCCTCTTTCCCCTTGGTGCAGAGAGAGGAAGTGAGTGTGTGCCGGAGGTGGGAGCGACGCTGCGTGTGGTGTTTAGAGGCCCTGCTTCTACTTCCTTCTGTTGCTCGAGTGAATGCATGAGTGGGACGGGATGATGAGACATTTGTGACTTTGGTCTTATTTTAGTATGTTTTAGACCGCCGTTAAAAGGATGTTTCGAGTGAATTCAGCTGGTTGTTTCATGGTTAATAAGAAAAGTAAAAAAAACAAAAAAAAATGCTGAACAAACATGCTGAGGAGAGCTCAGTGTGTTTGAGATTATGTTGCTGCTCATGACTTAACATTGCTGCAAGGAAAGTGGCTGAGCCTCAGCTGTTGTTATGAACCGAGGGCCTGGGTGACCGGACAGCTTTGCATCTGTTGGTCGACAGATGCAAAGTTATTACTGTGCTGAGCAGTTGTCCCGTGTTTTGCAAACGAGTGTTATTATAGCTGAAGGTGCAGAGCCCATAGTGAGAGTGAGGGCATACACGTGTGACCATATATACATATGCACATTCGTAAACACAGACAACAAAGCAAAAAAGCCTTCATACTAAATATTATTACTGCTCGTGTGTAAAGAGTATCTGGGTCATTCTCTGATGAAATGATGGGACAAAAATGATGGAAGACTAGGTAAACCTTTTATGAAATCAGGATTCCCCAACTCATGCATGGAATCCCAATCATTATTAGACATTATTTTATCACTAAAAGTTACCAAAGACATGCACTGAAGTTTCATTGGTGACTCTGAACTGCCCGTAGCAGTGAATGAGAGCATGAATGGTTATCTGTCTCTATGTGTTAGCCCTGTGATAGTCTGGTGACCTGTCCTGTGTCAGCTTGGATTGGTTCCAGCCTTGAACAACCAAGCGATTAAGGAGAATTAATAAATGAGTTCAACTCAATCACAGAAAACTTGGACCCTGTGTGAATGTGACTTAGATGATTTTCACAAACATGTTTTTAATGATGGTATATTGTGTTTAATAGTTTTATTGCATGTCCAATTAGAGACCGACTTACACGTTATTCTCAGCCCTTTACACTTTCACTACTACCGGGTCGCTGACTTTCTTCATGCTGCTGGCTGTGGTTACTCAGGAATTCTATGTTTTTTTTATTTCTCATTTTCCCATCAGTCTTGACACTTACCTCTCTGTCTCAGCTTTGCTTTCCTTCCTTCTCCCCAATTATAGGGTGAATGTGCATGTAAGGCATGTGTGTGCATGTGTGTTTGTGTATGTGTGTGTGTGTGTGTGTGTGTGTGTATGCACATGTAAATGTAGCTGCTCTCCCAGGATGGGACTAATCCCGGTGTGGCAGGAGTGCAGGGGGAGCCAGCAGCACATGTGCAAATCTTTCAACTGCGGTTTGCGATGTTTAGTCTTGCATCGTCAGCACTTCTTGAACCCGGTCCAGAAAAGCTTTCAATCGCCCATAATTCTAGACTCCCTCTGCATCCTAAAGCCCGATTGCCCTCTCTGCCCAGAGGACTTCCACATAACAAGATGAAAAAATAACAAAGCGAAGACAACAAATTCATCAACTCAATTTGATCCTGATTTCCTCAGGAGGTAAAGAAGGAGCGCCTCGGGTCTCTCAGGTTTTTGCCCTGCAGGGACTTTCCAAATATCACTCATGATCTATCATCACGAGGCAGGTTGGCACCACCATGCCAGACGAAGGTATCACTTGCTTTTCATCCCAATTTATCTCCCACCTCCCTTTCTCTTGTCCCCGGTTTTCCTCTGAAACATCTCCAGGGCAGCTGATTTGACTGGCAAAACAAGCCGCATTTTGGCAGGAAGGTTGAGGGGGTTTCCCTTTAAATTTTTGGGCTGCAGCTCATCTCTGGTGTCCCTGTCAAAATACAAACCACAGTCATGTAATAACATCAAATAGCATCTCAGAGGATGAGGAGGTGCCTCCATGTCACATGCCTGTTGTAGTTAATACATTTAGCCAAGATATACAAATCCAATTTCAGTGAACTTGAGTTGTTTTGTCTGCTGTTGTGTTTGCTGCATGTTAAAAAGAAATAAGGGTTCTTGCATTATAACTAGAGTCTGACCACTATGGGATTTTTGAGACTGGGGCCAGTAATGATTTTAAAGTGGGAAATGAATTGAAAAGTGATATCATACACTTAAACAGATATGGCTTTTTGATTGTTGTGTGTTTAAATTACATACCGTATTAAGCTTAGCAGGGTTTGGGAAAAAAGCAAATATAACTGACCTTGAACATTTTCCAGCTAATAAAACTGTTTCTTTTTACAGATATCCTTAAAAATTGATTTGCCCAGTCAACTGATTAATTCATTATTTTGTGGATTTCTGACCTCCAGTAACCTCCACCAGTTAGCCGGCCCCTCTGGTTGCCCCGTGCCGTGTCCCGTCTCCCTCCCTGCAGCAGTGAGAGTGCCTCTTCTCAGGGATATCACACGGCAAAGCAATGAAAGATTTGTTTTATTTAAAAAAAGCTGTCCGTCCCAAACTACAGATCACTTTTCAGGTTTGATCATGTAATCCCTGCTCACCATATTACCCCACTTCAACACTGGAAGAAAGTGAAAGGCTAGCTATCAGGCTAACTGTGTGCATTCCATAGCCTTACTACCAATTACAATAGCTTTTCTTATTCAACACAAAACACAAAGTTACTGGAACTTTCTTTCTAATAAGATAATTTAAAAAAAAATAGTGTAGCTGGAGCTCTGTTGTCTGATGTATGAGATCCATTTGTAATGCATATAGTCTCTCTTGTTCAGTGGAAAGCTTTACCGTTTCCTCTCCAGCCCACTCCTTCTCCATGTAGCCATAAAAACAGTCCAGTACCAGTGGCAGTCTAGCACCAGGCCTCCTGCCTAACCGAGGGGTCAAAGTTCAAGCTCATTAGCTGCTACAGTGAATAGTTTGTCTTTCTGGCACAAACTGAGAGTTCACTACGTCAGCCTTCCCGCAACCTAGCAGCTCTGTCTTCTCTCTGTCTGTGGCTCTCTCATGTGTTTGTCTCAGACCTTTAAAATTTGAAACTGACATTACTTCATAACCATGTGACATCATGGCTCTGTCACTGAGACAAATGGTAATTTTTCAGTTTTTTTTTCCTATTGCTAAAGAGTGATGCAGCGAGCAGGGTTGTAACGTGACTGGAAGTGGGTTGTGAGACGACTTGGAGGCGCGTCGGATCCCTTCTTCTCACTCTTGGCTGAAGAACTGAGGAGAGACTTGCAAGGGAGACTTTTATCTGTGGTCAGCAGGGAATTGAAGGATCCAGCTTGTAACACACCACACGTGAGATTTGAATAATTTTATTCAATCCTTTTTGTTGAACATGTTTTTTTATGAATACACAACCAGTAAGCTGCTTAATGACTATTTAAACAGACAGACATTTGATCTGAAGTTTTTGTTGATTTTGAATCCAAACCAGGCCGTTTACGTTTTGGGGTTCTGGCTGTGGGTGTCCTCACTGAGTGCTAAGCATAATGCTTATTCCTGGCCTTTCTGAAAAGTCAACATAGTGCTGTCAAACATCGTTGTTGCTTCTCTATGAAATATGATGAATATAATTGTCCCTGAGCACTGACTGTTGTCAAGTTGATTCTCGATGTGGGAGAAAATAATGGAGCGGGACCAATCCAAACATTACCTTAAGGAACACAGAGGAGAGAGAGGAGAACTGGAAACCACAGACTCCAGTTTATTCTCCAGAATTGTATTACTGGCTGTTTGTGGTCAAGGTTGACCCTCCCTGGCACAAACTCCACCTTTGACCATTTACCTACACTGAGTCATCCCTTACTTGTCACGTCACTCACGTCGCACAACACCTAGTTTGGCGTGGCGCTCTGGCCTCAAGCTGGCATGACCATAAAGTTTGTGCATGCTTTATCTTCCACCCTGAAATATCTCGCCCTCACGCAGCAAACACGGTGCTCTTATTTTCATTCATTCAAATCACCATCAGCCTTTGCCGGTCCAAATATAACTTGCTTCTCCCATTTGCATCAAGCAGCGTTTAGCTGCTGCAGTCAAATCAAACTGCTGAGCTGCATCCCAAGTCCTTATTTTGTGTCTTCTAAATCCTCTGTCCAATCCAGTGCTCCATCCAGTGAAACGTTCCATCAACATAAACATTCTCTTCCTCTCAGCACTAATTTTCTGTCCATTGTCTGCTTTGAATATTACATTCATGCAACCATTAATTGATGTGACCTTGGGATGAAGCAAAAACAAGTTGAAGAGTGGAACCATGGATGCAGAAAGAAGATCCTGGGATGAAGCTTTTGTCTCAAATGCAGCAGTGAAAGGTTTTAAACTCTTCCAATGTCCTGCAGCCACAGTCCAGGGCCTACGAGTCCGCTTCCGTCTCCTTTCCTGTGAGAGCAAGTGACGGTCAGGGACCCAATGTCGGGCTGGAGGCGCCAGAGCATTATGCAGTGGGTGACCTCTGCAACCACGCTGAGGTTTGTTGCTCTCACCATAGCTCAGTCGTAATGAACTCAGCAGACCACTAAGAGACAGAGGCTTCCTCTCACTACCCAGGCTCAGTTGCAGCTCCCAGGCCTCGCTGAGGCCGCAGTCGAGGGGGTCTAGCTGAAGGCAGAAGGGTAGGATGGTAAATGAGGGTGAAAATAGGTGCTTCAAAGTTGTAATGTGTAGGATACGGCATTTAAAGCATTCCAATAAATAGATAATTATGTGATCGGAAGTGTATGAAAATGTAGCAGTTGATGTTGTGTAGAATAACTTCAGTATTGTGTCAAGATATCTACAGAAAATTTACATGGTTGCCACCCAGCCTCAGCCTGTCCTGTCTTATAATACCACTTATGACTCAAAAGGGTGATAGTGACTCATCATAGCATCCAATCTGCCCTCACAGAAGATAAATAGACACAGCTACACCATTAGCAGTACAGCAGTTAGCAGCCTGACACCTCAAAATAAAACAGAAATTAGGAGTCAAACCCAAACTGACATATTGTATTCATGAAACAGATGAGATCCATCAACATCTAGTCGAAAGTGACTTGTCAGCAGAGGTGATGCAAGAGGAAGCAAACGCTAAGAGCAGCTCGCATAAACCTGCCATGGAGCATCTCTCTCGCCGACACCCGCTCTGACCAACATGCTGGGTGATATGAGACTGTGGATTAGTAATGTAACCCACCCGAGGAATAGTAGGATACCGAATTGTGTGTACGGACTAGTGTCTAGGTTTATAGGAGGAGTAAGAGAAAAACACTTACACATTAAGCAGTTGGGAGCAGGGGTTGCTTTTTTAAAATTTTAGTTGTATTGAAAATAATAATCAAAATGAAATGTTTTCTGGCACAATATGCAACAATGTAATTTCAACACATAAACACCAATACCAGCTGGTCAATTAATTCAGTTCAAATGTATTCACAAACTGTCCCTTAACAAAATGAACTCCAGGATCCTTAATTCCACTTAGAAAGTTGAAGTTTGTTTCTCTGTTCCACTCAAGTTTCTTTGTCTCTTTATTTTTGTCAGTGAAGTCAGTTTTAGTCAAATAGTGGAAAGTTGCTTTTAGGCCTTCAGTGTGGTGTTAAATTGTCGACAGTCAGGTTGCGTAGAGTGAAACTCTGCTTCCTACCACACTGGCTGAACAAGGAAAGGGAGACTGGAGATCTCCTCCTCTGCGACAATGGTTCTGCTCTGGCTCCTTTAAGGGGCTGGCGATTCGTTCAAGGGTAGCTCATCATCTCCTTTGTCAAGGAGAATCCAAGTCCAACTTCTTTTCCAGGAAATCTCAAAAACCTAGCCTGTGTAAAACAAGGCTATTATCATCTTAAAGCATCAACTCAATCTATTATAGCCATATTATGTATCAAATTCACAATTTTAAATTACTGCTGTGACAAAAGTAATTTTTTTTTAACTGTAACGCTCTCAACATGAAATATTTTATCAATCTTCCTCTTCACACAATCATGAAATTGTCAGCTTTTAAACAATTATATAACACTTTACCATGAAATTCTTATCTCTAACAATGAACTTCATAACAATGACTTATCACATCGCACAGCTCATGTATTATTTTCTCTCTCTTTTTTTTTTTTAGCACTGATTGTGCAAAACAAAGTGCATTCCAGAATATTAACAAACATAGACACACATTAATGCTGTATTAAAATAAAAGCACTAAGCTAAAACACATTTTTATTAATTTAATATCAGGTAATTTGAAACAGAAATATGATGTTCTACCCAAAACCCAATAATCCTCAACCTCAATCTGTTACGACAGTCACGTTCACACATCAGGAAAAACGAGCTCTCAATAGCACCTGGTGGTATCACACTGCATTAGCGATAGCCATTAGCCGCTAAACTCCTTCCACAACACGCCTTGGAGCATAATGACTAGTTAACCATGCACTTTTATGGTTAAAAAAAAAACAAAAACAAAAAAACCTAGTTTTTGCTAAGTTCTTCTACTTTCGCTCGTCTCTTCCTGTCCCTCGTTACTGTGTGGTGTCGGACTACCTTAAGGGGCGGGCTTAACGTCACTATCCAATCACAAGTCTGCATTACCCAATTAACCGATAATAGCTCAGTCAAAAGCAAATTAATGACTGACACTTAGTTCCTGCAATCAGAGAATGAAAACGAAACTAAATACTGCGGGCTCAACCTTCTACCTGGTACTCTGCTGAGCAAGTATTCTCCACTAGGATTGGAAAAAAAAAAAAAAAAACCCTCCCTTGACCTGTCCATCACAAGTCTCTCAAAGCTTGCTATTTATTTTCAAGGACATTAAACGAATATTGTGTATCCCACAATTTTAAACAGTGTTACCAATTGCTGCAATTGGTAAATCATGTTTACACATTGTCCCTTTAACCGTATTTGTGTTTGTTGCGGCCCTGTTGAGATAGTCTGTGAACAATGGGGTTGGTGTTGAGTGTAAAATGTTGATAGTGTTATGTAAGGAAACCGCAAGGAAGAGGTAAGCAGGTTCATATTTGTTTGATGCTACACATTTGTAGTTCTTGAGAGGTGGTAACAACTACTGTAATTCAGCTCTGGCTCTACAGTTTACTCTTTGCAGTTGTGTGAATGCAAGAAAAAAGAGTGAAAACTGAAGAGAAAAAAAAAAAAAAAACAAGTGAATGAATCCTTGAAAGATTTGTGGCTAAATGCTGTAACACATTTCACTACAACTGCAAAGTGAGAAACCTGTTAAGAGATCATTGTCTGTTAAAACAGTGTGCAGCTCATTTCAACGCCAAAGTCGGGAGCAGGAGTGTTTCATGGTGTCTGGACTGCGATAAGGTGAGAGAGAGTTGTGTAAATGTCCCTTCAGCCGCTTGCTTTTTTAAGGTGCTCCGTGGCCCAGGAAAAACACACACAACGCACCTCTCCGGCTGGCCCCACATTGTTTTATTCTTTGACAATAGATTTGGTTACATAATGAACCCCATACATATCAAAGGCTGGACCAGGGATAGACTGGCAAAGATCCAAGCCCTTCAGAACGGGCCAAAACCACATGGGAGAACAAACTCTTCCCTATTTTTTCCCCTCTCCCCCTCTCCCCTGCTCTTTGTCATACCACAAAAGATATCAAGTGTGAGCGGATGGACATGTGTTGCTGATCATATGCATATTAAACAAATATTGCAATGGTCACCTAATATGTTGCGGTGTACTGTCCGTTTTAGCATGGCCCAGAAACCAGAGAAAGTGTGGCATCCCAGACATGGTTTTAAAATGCATTCCTCATGGCACTACAGTATATATGCTTGTGAGAATTCAGCCAGTGAGTATAGAAAATGTAACCGCAGGCTTGTGGGGTATATGTGCACTCGCAGGGTAAATGGGTTTTGATGGGCTCTGCTGTTTTGTCTGAATCGCCATGTTGCACTGGGCGACAAGATTTGGTGCTCCCACAGAGTGCGCTCACACACGGCTCTGCCAACACTGAGCTACATTTAAAACTCTGGTCCTGCTGTCCCTGCCGCACTTTCTGCCAAGCAGCTCCGGAAAACAAGAGAAAAAATAAGGGAGGGTTATTTTTCTTGCTTTTGTTTCTACCTGAGACTTCCCAGCCTACTGTCAGTT